>VZZY01006325.1:0-24779 GCA_013400335.1 Eurystomus gularis | reverse complement strand
GGCCCGTGAGGGCGGGTCAGGCCCCGTGTGCCGGGCGCTCGCCCTGGGCCCCGGCCGGCCGCTCCCTGCCCCCGCTTCGCTCCTTTCGAGTGGGTCCCATCTCCTGCGTCCAAATTCAAGCGGCAGGCGAAGGTGAAGCGGCCCAAAGCGCGTGGAAGCGCGGCCCTGAGAACGGCCCAGAAGACCTGGCCTCCCAGGCCAGAGAGAAAATGCCGTTAATAAGGGACAGGGAATGTGCTGAGGCACCTCGCGCTCGGTGAAAGCGGCATCAGAAGGTTGTGGTCTCTGCCGTGGTCTCCATTCTGGTCTCTGGGCCCTGCTATGGAATTGATGCAAGACACAGATCCTGAAAGCCCATCTTGTAAAAGGTTCGGAAAGTTCAGGCCAGTGAAGCTCAGCCAAAGCAAGTAAAAGGTGTGTTAACAGCTAGTTATTGTTAGGATGAGGACACCTTGCACTGCAAAAATTCTTTTAATCTGTGTGATAAAGGTACAGTCTCTGCACTGGAACATGAAGCCGTGCCCAAGTGGCAGCAGTTACCGCCGGACACGTGGCTGTGGACACGGGGGACTCTGACATTGCACAATCTTTGGAAGCTCTACCAAAAGCCGTGCGCACCACAACTGTATCACGGGCAGGAATTAAATCCTAATTAGCCGATGGGCCTTGCCTATCAGTGCCTGAGGACACGTCCCAGCTCCTGCTGGGCTCCCCAGCACAAGGCAGACACTCGCTGGGGTGAGCCCAGGGAAGGGCCACCAGGATGCAGAAGGGACCAGAGCATCTGTTGGAGGAGAGGCGGGGAGGGCTGGGGCTGGTCAGCCCAGATCAGGCTTGGGGGGAAATCTCATTGGTGTCTATAGATGTCTGGAGAGAGGGGTGACAAGAGGCAATAGGCACAAACAGGAAACTGGGAAATTCTATCTGAATGTAGGAAAATTATGGCTGTTTTTCCCATGAGGGTGGTTGAACACGGGAACAGGTTGTGCCCAGAGACACCCCATCTCTGGAGAAACTCAAACCTGCCTGAATGGGGCTCCAGACAACCAGCCTTAGCTGGCCCTGCCTGAGCAGGGGGTGGGACCAGCATCTGGACAGGCTGGGGGGGACCTCTGGAAATCCCGCGTGGTCTGTCCACTGCCCTGTGATTCCCAGAGCCGCCTGTGTGCTGGGAACACCCTGCGGCAGCTGGGTAAGGAACTGCCCTGGCTGGGCCCAGGGAACCTGTCGCCCAGACTGAGCTGGACAGTGTCCAATCCAACAGTGGATTCAGGGTGAGGCGTGTTAATGAAGAGCTAACGAGCTCATCAGGGAAAGGAAGTGGTTGGTACAGAAAGGAATTTCTCCCTTTGCAGAGGCAGGTGCAAACTTGTTCTGGAGAAAGCGATCTTGGAGTCAAGAGCTCTGTGATGCTTCTTCCCTGAGTTTCTGCCCTACTCAATCTGCCTGACTTGTAGGCAAGTCTTTGAACTCACAGAATCCTGAAATTCCAGCACGGTGGGGTTGGAAGGGACCTCTGGAGATCATCTGGTCCAACCCCCCTGCTCCAGCAGCTCACCCAGAGCAGGGGGCCCAGGATCGTGTCCAGGCACCTTTGGAAGCTCTCCAGAGAAGGAGACTCCACAACCTCTCTGGGCAGCCTGGGCCAGGCTCCCACACCCTCACACCAAAGAACTTTCTCCTCCTGCTCCCATGGAACCTCCTGGGTTCCAGCTGGTGCCCGTTGCCCCTTGTCCTGGCGCTGGGCACCACAGACACGAGTCTGGCCCCATCATCCCAGGGAAACCCTTTCACGCCTCCTTGGTCTAACTGTGAGAGTGAGTCAGGAATCACCGAACAGTTTGCTGAGCGCGGTGCTCTGGTGAGAGAAGCTGCTTTCAGAGGCTTTATTGATTTGTCAGTTTGTGAAGTCAGCAGAGCGGAGCACAACCGGGACACTTGGCACAAGCTGGCAGCTCAGCAAGGTGCCCTCGCACGGCAGACCCAGCCCGGCGAGGTACAACCGGTGCAGCACCGCAAAGCACAGGCAGCGTAACGCAGGCAGCACCACACCGAGGACCCGGCCCAGCGCAGAACACCGGGCACAGCACGGAACACCAGGCACAGCGCAGAGCACCAGCGCAGTGCAGGATACAGGCACAGAGCACCGGCACAGCGCAGGACACAGGCACAGGATAGCAGCACAGTACAGAGCACCGGCAGCACAGGACGCAGGCACAGAGCATTGGCACAGCGCAGGACACAGGCACAGAGCACCAGCATAGAGCACTGGCACAGCGCAGAGCACTGGCACAGCACACAGCACTGGCACAGAGCACTGGCACAGCGCAGAACACTGGCACAGAGCACTGGCACAGCGCAGAGCACCAGCAGAGCTTAGAGCACCAGCAGAGCGCAGGACAGCGGCACAGCGCAGAGCACTGGCACAGCACAGAACACTGGCACAGCGCAGAGCACCAGCACAGAGCACTGGCACAGAGGACCAGCAGAGCACAGAGCACCGGCACAGCAGAAAGCACCAGCAGAGCGCAGGACACCGGCACAGCGCAGGACACTGGCAAAGCACAGATGATCCAGATGATCCCGGCGGCACGACGTGGGCAGCACGCAGCAGCACCGCGTGGCTTCAGCACAGAGATAATTCCTATTTGTGCTTCTCACCAGGTAAGCCTGATGCGTGCAGCAGCTACGGCGGCTGCCCCTTTCTCCAGGCTAATGGCTGATGTTCCAACCACCACCGGAGAAACGGGCAAGGAAGAGGCATCGGGGGTCTTCCCCTTGAGATGCCATGAGATTTTGGAAGGCCCTAAGATAGACTGGGGAACAACCAGGGTTCTGTTCAGCACCAGGGAGGTTTCTGCTGATCCATGCTGGTGGGTTTGGGTTTCTGGAATTTCTTCTCATGCCGTATCAAGTCCAGCTCACAAAGCCCTCTCTTCAGCTTACGCCAAGGTGTGCAATTCTAATTCCAAGGCATCGCAGTGGTTCATCTGTGCCAGGGAAACCAAAACAGGAGAAACTGGGTATAAAGAGACATTGTGGCAGATCGGAAACTGCGCCAGAGCTTTCGGGGCCGCTCGCCTCCTCCCGCCTCCAAGCACCACCAGCTGCTGAAGAGGGAAGACAGCTTCAGGGCTTGCAGTGAAAAAAGCCTATCATTCCCAGGGGGAAATTTATCGCTCTGGGATCCTTGCAGCAGCTTTGCATCTCCGCAGATGTGGTGGGGAAGGGGCTGCAGGGGGAGCTCCCCCAGACCTCGCACCCCCCGCTGCCTGAGGACTGGGGACCAGAGCACGTACTCCCGCCTGGCCCCAGCTCCTTGTGGCGCACAGGTGATTGAATTCTCATCTTTTATGTGTAATTTCTTGCATTTGCTGATGCCTCCTCCACATGCTGTTGCCTTTCCACACCACGGCTCAGGCCTACACCTCCCATGGACTGCAAAGGTTCGGTCGGGAGCGAGCGGCGCGCTCGGTGCCGCTGCAGGAAGTTCGGCGAGGAGCCGCGCGGGCTCTTCAGTCTGGCACATCTCCCGTCCCCGGCACAGGGGGACCGCGCTGTCCCAGACTGCCAGGAGCGGACTCACAAGGGAGGAGACCGGTATTTGTGGAAGGCATTTTCCAGGAAGTTCGCCAGCTTTTCACAGTCATCCTAAAATAAAAGAATAAATGTGCCAACAGATCAGCTTGGCTTGGACATCCCCCTTCTCACATGATTCCATCCCAAGCCACCAAGTTTTGACATGGGAAGAGAACAACTCACAAGCACAGCAGGAATTTAGCTCTAATAATGATCCTATTTACTAACGCCAAGTGACCAATCAACAGTGGAGCCTTTTCATGCTGGGCACAATATAACAAAATGATCTTTATATTGCTCGATGATCTTAAAGATCTTTTTCAACCTAAATTATTCTCTAAAGGCAAAAGCGCAGACAGCTCTTTGGAGCCTCTGATCTGAAGGAGCGTAACAGGTCCAGCTTCTTTTTAGTTTAATTTCAACTTAATTAACTGACCGTGGGATCTCAAGTTATTTTCTACGGCCTTCTGGCCTGTTCTGTTTGATAATATCCTCGCTGTTAATAGAAATAAAAATTAATGTCGCTTTTGTTGGTCTGGCAGCTGTTCTGCAGAGAATTCTCTTTTCCGACACGTTCTGGAGTAGGTGGTTTCTAACACAATCAGAGTGTCTGTTCCCTAGGAAAGGAGTTGCTGGAATACACAGTGAGGTGTGAGGGACGCAGCTCACCCCTGCCGGGGGTCTGCAGGAGCTCTGCAACTGCCAGAAACAAACCCCAGGCTCTCACTCAATGAAAAACGCAGCGTCGGGTTTTCTCGCTGCTTTGAGGTGTCCCTTTGTCACTACTGCTGCTAATTTACTACTTCTCTTTTAAGAAAAACCTTGGGTTTTGAAGACAAGATTTGCAAGGGGTAGGTGAGGTCCTATGAGCGTTTGGGCACAAGTCCTCCAGGCCAGGAAGAAGCAGCAGCAGAACTCCAGGCTAAGCACGGGCTCAGAGCTCACCATGGCACAAATCAGTTACAGAGCAGAGAGAAAAGCGAGTTGGTACCTGCGGGGTAGGAGAGATGTCAGAGAGGGCAGGACAGGGGTTGAGATGATCTCCTACGAGAAAGGTCATTTACAGCCTGTGGAGCCAGAAGGCTGTGCTGCCATTCAGTGAGATTTGGACAGGCTGGAGAGCTGGGCAGAGGAACCTCATGAAGTTCAGCAAGGACACGTGCAGGGTCCTGCTTCAGGGGAGGAATAAGCCCATGGACCAGTGCAGGGGAGGGGTGACCTGCTGGGAAGCAGCTCCACAGAGAAGGACCTGTGAGTGCTGGGGGACAAGTTCACCATGAGCCAGCAACGGGCCCAGGGGGCATGGAGAAGAGTGTGGGCAGCAGCTCCAGGGAGGTTCTCCTGCCCCTCTGCTCTGCCCCACTGAGGCCACCTCGGGACTCCTGGGGCCAGGGCTGGGCTCCCCAGTTCCAGACAGACCAGGAGCTACTGGAGAGAGTCCAGCAGAGGCTGCGGAGATGCTGAGGGGCCTGGAGCATCTCTGTGCCCAGGAAAGGCTGAGAGCCCTGGGGCTGCTGAGCTGCACAAGAGAAGCCTCAGAGGGGATCTGATCAATGCTGATCAAGAGCTAAAGGGTGGGGGCAAGAGGATGGGGCCAGACTCTTGTCAGTGGTGCCCAGCGCCAGGACAAGGGGCAACGGGCACCAGCTGGAACCCAGGAGGTTCTGCCTCAACATGAGGAGAAACTTCTTTACTGTGACGGTGGCAGAGCCTGGCCCAGGCTGCCCAGGGAGGTTGTGGAGTCTACTTCTCTGGAGACTTTCAAGACCCATTTGGACATGTTCCTGTGTGACCTTGCCTAGATGAATCTGCTTTGGCAGGGGGGTTGGACAAGGTGATCTCTAGAGCTCCCTTCCAACCCCCACCACTCTGTGATTCTGTGACCTGTGTGAGGTGCATTCTATGGTACGAGGCTGCTCCAAAGGCCACGTGTTGTCCATGGCGCAGGAGGAAGTGCAGCAGCGTCAGGGCCGAGCTGCGTGGTCACACCACGCTCGGAGGAAGAAACTCAACAGGTACTTTTTTCCAGCTGTGCTCCCCTCGTTTCCCCCGGCGAAGCTGACCCCTTCCTTGTCCAATGGCAGCATCCAGGAGAAGGAATTCTCCAAAACTTTGCCTTTAGCCCCCGAATTCTGAACTTGGACAGCATAAAAATAAATGTATTGTCAATTCTCTGTGAGCTGCCTCTCCTTGAGGCTCTGCTGCTACATAGGCTGCTGAGTTCCTCCTGGGCCAGTCAAACACCGAGGGAGCGCCCGGCTGAGGGGAGCCCATCTCCTCTGGCAGCACAGATCTGCAGAGTGGGTTAAGAGCTGTCTAGACAACACCCGGAGAACCCCTCTGGGAGAGGGGAGGTGGCCTCAGCTTCCTTCCCTTGGCCCTCCTCTAGTTCTCACACTCAGAATCACTGTGAGGGTGATGTCCTCAACCCTGCCACCACAATACCACTGTCCCCTCAAAACAGCAACCTGGAGATTGGCACAAGCAGGGTACAGAGAAAAAGCAACCAAACAAAAGACAGAAGCATCGCTTGCTGCAAGGAGCTGGCGCCTGGGACCTCTCTCCGGCTGCCAGATGGGGAACGGAGGAGCTCACACCCCTCCGAGGTGTCACACGGGTCTGGGGACAGCGCATGCGTGACCAAGACAAGGAGTGGCAAGGGCGCTTACCTCGTGGATGAACCCATAGTGCACCAGCTCCGTGGCCAAGTCCTTGGAGTTATCAGCTGCAGAGACAAGGAACGGTGAGAAGGTGGAAGTTCACACATCTCTAAGTGCCCCGATCCCGACCCACAGCACTGGGCGAAGGCTTTGGGTTGGCCAAGTCACTGCTGGGTAACGCTGGGGCACCGAGGCGGGCAGGGAGATGGAGCTGGGCCAGGCGCCAGGCAGGAACGAGCTCTGGTCCCAAACCACACAAAGCACGGTAGTCTTGGCAACGCGTCACTTGGGGCTTTTTTTCCATTTTGGCTCAGCTCAGCATGAAGAGCAGCCAGGCCACTGCCTGAGGCAGCAGAGCACACGGAGCCGGTGAAGCAGCAGCTCCTAGGCACTAGTTCCCCAGCTCTGTGCTTCAGGTTTGGCTGCAAGGCACCCAGGGACCAGCAGCATGGCCTCATGGAGCCTCCCGCATGGTTTAGGAAGGAGCCTGCTCTGCTAGACCTACTCTGAGAAGAACCCTTCCCCTTCCCCTTCCTCTTCCCCCATGGAGCTCCCTCAGAGGACAGTCCACCTTCTCCTTCGAAAGGCCTTACAGAGGCTGCACCAGTGTTCACAGAACCACAGACTGGTTTGAGTTGGAAGGGACCTTAAAGATCATCTAGTTCCAACCCCCAGCCATGGGTAGCAACATCTCTCATTAGACCACGCTGCTCAAAGCCTTGTCCAACCTGGTCTTGGGAATGAGGGAAGAATTCACTCGTGTTACCCCAACAACTGTGCTGCCAGATGTCCCGGGGTGAAATACAGGATCCTGATGGCCACTGACCAGACTCCCAATGTTCACCCTAGGGTGCAGGTTACTACCACAGCCCTGAGGTGATAAGCTCAGGGTCTGAGCAGACAGGAACTGATTCCACACAGATATCAGGGTTTCATCGGCTGTCCCAGTACCAGAAGAAAAGAGCAGCTGCTGTAAACCCAATCTGTGTCTAACTCAACCCAAGCCTCAAGCCAGGGCCACCAGGCAGAACTTCTGTGTCCACGCGTAAAGATGTACTTGCAAGCAAACCTACTGGGCAGCAGGTCGTAGCTCAGCTGTCGATGCAGTTTGTCCTCCAGGATCAGCAGAAGAGTGAGCTGCAGAAAGAGGAGAGTGCTCTTTACAAACACCACCTTCTCCACAAGAGAAAGGTGCCGACTCTTCCAGCAGCACCAGGTGCTGCTGGCGGTGGTGAGCAGGGAGGATGCTGGTGACTGCCGAGGCGCTGGGTGTCTGCAGTGGGGCCGTTTGAGTGTCCTGGAGGAATGTCCCTCAACAGTTACGGCTCACCGGCCGCGGCTCAACTAGAAAGGAGTTAAAAGATGTCCAAAGACATCGAGGTCTTCCTGTCCTGCAGCCAGAGGGGACTGGTGGCTTCATTCTGCTTCAGGCTTCTTTTATTACAAAGGAACAAGAATAAGTCCTTTGGGTACTGCAGCAAACTACCCAAGACCAAACCTTTCCTGCCGGAGATGGGTCCAGAGAGCAGGTCCCACCCCAGCGCCCCAGGCAGAATAGGAGCTGGATACTTACGTGCCACTGGGTCTTGTCTTCGTTCAGCTCCATGTTACATTGCATCTGCACCACCTGGAAGAGGCCACAACCAATATCAGCTGGGACACAGGCCCTCTGGCTCCCCAGGCCTGCTTGACTTTTGCTCTCCAAGCATGACATTCAAATTCCTACTTATACCCCATAATCCCAACCTCCAGCCTGACCTTCTGCTTCTCCCACCTTTCTAGGAACTGTCCGGGGAGCAGCTGAGGGTTAATTCAGTCCCACAGCCACCACGAACCATGGCCACCCTCAGCTGACCGAGAAGTGGGCAAGGGAGCAAGGGGCAGCTCTGGGAGCACTTGAGCCCCAGGATGAATTCTTCTGCTCCACCTGCCAGGGGTGGGCTTCCCCCTAAAGCTCTGCCCAAACTCCTGGTTATGTTCTAATACCATACTTGGTCATGTCCTTATGGGATGACCAGTCTTTAAATCAGACAACAGAGCGAACCTGAAATCTTGAATATTATTAAAATGACACATGGGTTTTCTTTTGGAAGCCCCACCTTGCACCGCAGAATATTCAAATGTGGGAGATTATGGTGTTTTATTAATGTGCCAGATTCAAGTTCCTGTGAGGGAACCACGTCAGCTTCCAGCTGGGTCAGCTCCGCTGTGTCATTTGGACACTTTTAAGATGCAGCTGGACAGGGTGCTAGGCCATCTGATCTAGACCAGGCTTTTCCCAAGAAAGGGAAAGGACCAGATGATCCTTGAGGTCTTCTAAAGATCCTTCTAACCTGGTATTCTATGATTCTATGAGAAGATCCCCTGAAAATGGTTCCCAGCACAAGTCCTGTTGTCTGGACGAACGAAAGCCAGAGGGAGCATGCAACTGGACAGCTCAAAGGACAGGCAGCCGAGCGAGGAATCGACATCCCTGTCCCATGCAGAGCTTAACGGGGTTTCATTTACAGTCCTCAGTTTCAGAGGTGGGTCACGCGCGTGTTCCTCCCTCTACTCCAGCTGCTCCCTGGGACAAGCGTCCCTGGGCATTTAGCTCTCAGTCGGGAAACTTGCTGTCCTCTGATGTCTGTCATCTCCAGGCCACTCCCTTCTCCAAGGAGCCGACCGAGGTGGGGGCCCTTTCCCTGCGCAGAGTGAAGCTCCTTGGAAGAACCTGCCTGAGGAGTGGGACCACTGAACAGGGTCCGTTCTGCTCTAACTCAAGGAGGACTTGAAATCCCATTCACAGCATCCACGGCAACGTGGGACAGTGCCAGAGGAGAGCGATGAGCGGCCAGAAGTGTCGATGAAGGGCAACAGGTACCAAGGGGGGTTTTAAGGAAGCGAGGCGCACACGCCTGACGAGCTCCTCCGCCTGCTCTCAGGGACGGCTGGTGGCCAGGAGACAGAGGCCGCTGTAAGAAGCGCTGTGCCTGAGCTGTGCCCTGATGATAGTGGCCAACAACTTCTCCCCGTGTGCATGTCAGCAAGGGACAAGCGCCAGCTCCTGCCCCTGGGAAGGAATAGTCCCTGGCAAGGACATGGGCTGGCCTGGCTGGCGGGAAGACTCTGCTGGGAAGACCCTGAGGTCATGGTGGGCAGCAGGCGAGACATGAGCTGCAACGTGGCCGGGCAGCAAGAGAGGCCCACGGCGTCCTGGGGCATGGCCAGGATGCTGAGGGAAGTCATTATTCCCCTCCACTCAGCGCTTGTTGAACTAAATCCAGGTACTGCATCTAATTTTGGGCCCCCGAAACAAGGAAGACATTGATAAACTGGAGCAAGTTCAGCGGAGGGCCATCGAACTGATCCTGGGCTGGAGAGCTTGTCCTCTGAGACAAGGCTTGTTCAGCCTGGAGATGGAGAGGCTTTGGGGGCACGCAGCAGCAGCTCCTGCACCATGCGGCTTACACCACAGCATGTCAGAGATCACGCCACGGCTCAGGGAGCCTTCACTGCTGTTCAAGCACCCTCACGCGTCAGCCCTTCCCTGCCTTCCCTGCCCGGCTTTCCTTCCCTTCATAAATCCACTTGCAAGGACCTTCCTGCTGGTGCCTCGGGCTCGGGACCTGCAGCCACATCACCCATGCGGAGCTGGGGCCTGAGCTCAGCTGGAGCTGGCAGCTCAGCAGCTCAGCAGGCCCCTGCGGCATCCCTGTCAAACAATGACGGGACCTCAAACCTACTTCAAACCCAGCAAGAGGCACGGAATATGCCGTGGCACAGAGCTGCCCGTGGATGTGTCAGGAAGGATGGCAGAGCCAAGGAACCAGAGGCAATGGGGCTGCTCCAGAAGGTCTCAGATGAATGGGCCTCACTAACTCCAGCCAGAGGGACTGTCACAGTCCAGGGGTGGCCAATGCAACGAGGAAAAGAGCTCTCACCCGGGCTGGAGTTCGGTGTAGGGCGGAGGGCGAGATGTCCCTGCCGCGGGGTGTTGGGAATGGGGACCGTCCACCTTCTCCCAGTGGAGAACCTGTCCCCACCTGGCTCTGACCTTACCTTCCTGGTCTCCACATCAAAGGGCTCTGGGGTGGGAGTCTTGGCTTTCTGAGGGTCCTCCTGGGGCTGGGAGAGTGCACGTGGGAGGGCGTGGGGTCTGGAAACGGCGAAGTTCATCAGGGGATAAATCCCATTCCTGGTACAGACACAGAGGGAGGACAAACACCTCAGTCCTGTGCTCCTCACACCCTGGCACAAGTCACCGTGGAAGGCCACGGCCATGACTAGCAGCTGTGGGGGCAGGCGGGCAGCACGGTGGGGAGGTGACAGGATCTAAGGCACAAAGCTCCTGCCCTGGCACCACAGCCCAGGTCTGCTCACCCCAGGGGGAACCACAGAGGGACCACAGGCAACCGAGGTGTGTAACGAGGACCAGCTACATATGCTGCAGCACACACCCTGCCCCAGCAACATGCTGGGGACCAGAGATGGGCAGACACATCCCAGGTCAGCCAGCACCACCCTCAACCCACCTGACGTCTTCTAAGAACTTGTCAAGTTCAAGGAAGGAGACCTCTGAGTACCTGGAAGAGAAATAGGATGGGATTACTGGGGAGGCAGGAGAGCAGAGCGGTGTGAAGGACTGCTGTGCCACGACACCGGGATCACCGGGATGGATGCGAGCCCTGGGCTCATGGCTGTGGCTGCTCTGAAGTCTCCTCTGCTCATCCTCACCTCCACTGTGCTCCAGGCCGACCCTCTCTCCGGATCTCTGCCATCACCATGTTCAGGTCCAGTTCCTTTATCTTCTCCTCCACCACGTTCTCTGGCATCAGATCTACAAAGGCAGAAAGGGGCTGTCAGCTGGAGGTCCTGTGAGGTGGACTCTGCAGCACTGATCCTGGGGAAGGTCAATGAGCAGTGACCTCCCCAGGCTCTTCCACACCCTAGCTCTGCTGGGGCAGCAACACAAGCTTGAAGTGGTCCATGGTCACTCACACTGGTTGTTGATGAAGCAGTGTGCGGCCAGCAGCTTGAGGGAATGCACCTCAAAGAGCACGCGGTGGAAGAGCAGGTTGTGGGCTGTTGGTCGCTTGTCTGGGTTGAGGGTCAAGCATGACAGAATGAACTCCTGAGGGTCAAAGAAAGGCATAAACTGGAGGTGAGGCAGGACCTTCCCCTGCTCCATCCCCACAGCGGCCAGCCCCGGCTCCCTCTCACACTCGCATTTCCTGGGAAGCAGATTCCAGTGGCCGGTGGTAGGACTGGAGAAAGGGCACTGGGCCAGCGGGAGGGACTCCTGACAGCAGCACTGGAGGAGGGACAGATCTGCCTGTTTCTGCTCATTAATGGCAGAAAAACAAGATCTTCCAATCCTGGGGTCAGTTTTGGGCCCCTCACTCCAAGAAGGACCTTGAGGGGCTGGAGCGTGGCCAGAGAAGGGCAACGGAGCTGGGGAAGGGTCTAGAGCAGGAGTGTGGTGAGGAGCAGCTGAGGGAGCTGGGGGGGTTGAGCCTGGAGCAAAGGAGGCTCAGGGGAGACCTTCTGGCTCTGCACAACTCCCTGACAGGAGCTTGGAGCCAGGTGGGGGGTGAGATCTCTTCTCCCAAGTGATAGGACAAGAGGAATCAGCCTCAAGTTGCCCCAGGGGAGGTTGAGGTTGGACACGAGGAACAATTTCTTGGTGGGAAGGGCTGTGAAGGGCTGTGCCAGGCTGGGCAGGGCAGTGGTGGAGTCCCCATCCCTGGAGGGGTTTCCAAGCCACGGAGATGTGGTGCTGAGGGCCAGGGGTTAGTGGTGCCCTGGCAGTGCTGGGGGAATGGTTGGACTTGATGATCTCAAAGGTCTCTTCCAACCAAACTGATGCTGTGATTCTACACCCCAGGAGGGACGCCTGGCCCACAGGTGGGTCCCCAAGGCTCAGCCAGCTGCACTCACCCGCATGTTGGGATCATCCAGGGAATGCCGTGCCCGCACGATTGCCTCCTCTGAGACCCGCGTGTCCCCATTCGTCTGGATCTCTAGCACGGCCATCTGGGGAAGGAGGAGCGCAGCCATGTCTGTGTGTGGCCAAGCCTTGGGGCAGTCCTGGGGGGCTTCCCCAGGGAACACTTTCTGGCACAGCGGCAGCTGTGGAGCTCCTCGGCAGGACACACAGCCCAGCCAGGCTCTGGATCTCCTGGGCTCCCCAGGGCTCCCTGGCCACTGTGTCCCTGCCCTCGGGGCCCGTCAGACGTGGGAAGATGCTTCCCCTTGGAGCTGGGGACAACATAGACAGCACCGACAGCCGCCCAGCTGGCCTGGGAAGCAGAGCTTGGGGCAGCACGGTCTGTCCCTGCTCCTGGGCCCTCCCTTCCCAGAGTGGCCACAGCCCGAGGAGGAAGAGGAGGCACTAGCAGAGATGGCCAAGAGGCACCAGCCGGGCACGAAGGGCTGAGCTAAGCCTGTAGCTGCACCGGGGGCAGGGGCAGAAAACGTCCTGCTGACCCCAGCAGTGATGTCTCCATCGCTCCCAGGGGTCCCCAGCTCACAGGGAGGTTAGGAAGCGGGCAAGGAGGCTCCTCGGGAAAGCTCCCAGGCCACTGTGATCCACCCCCGCGGCCACTCTGCTCCCTACCTCCAGCGCGCACATCCCGAAGGAGAAGATGTCCACGGCAGTGCCGTCCGCCTTCTCTGCAAAACCAAACCAGAGCCACGTGGGGCTTGTCCCCACACACCCCTGCCCATGCTCTTCCCACACTCTGCCTGTGCTCTGCCCACACTCTGCCCGCACTCTGCCTGTGCTCTGCCCACGCTCTGCCCACACTCTGCCCGCACTCTGCCTGTGCTCTGCCCACACTCTGCCCGCACTCTGCCCACACTCTGCCTGCGCTGTGCCCACACTCTGCCCGCACTCTGCCTGTGCTGTGCCCGTGCTCTGCCTGCACTCAGCCCACGCTCTGCCCATGCTGTGCCCACGCCTCCCTCCCCGGCCCCAGCACGCCTCTTCTCCCAGCTCCCTGTGCAGACCTTTCCCATTTGTTCCCCTCAAATTTGCTCAAAACTACCGGAGGCGGGGATCACACCGTGTGTTCTCGCACGGCGCGAGGATTCTCTGGTCCTTTTTCCCTAATTGCTGTATCCCTTTACGTGCTCTGGAGGCACAAGCTGACCTTCCAGAGCTCCCCGTGGTCATGCCGAGATCTTGTTCCTGACCAGTAACTGCCCACACAGCCCACGCTGTGGGTACCCACGGCACCCCCACGGCCCACACCCCCCGCACTCACGGCCGTACTCCGGCGGGAAGAAGTGCAGGTTGCGCAGCTCTTCCCTCTCGATCCTGATGGGGCTTCGCAGGTCGTCCGGGAGGGCTGCGGTGGGAGCGAGAAACCTTCTGCCTCACAGCCCTTCTATGCTGCGTGCGCGGGGCTCCAAGGCACCGCAATTCCCATGCCCATGCAGAACACCCGTGGGCACCCCGGAGACCCCCGGAGGGACAAAGGTCCCCACCGCCTGCAGAGCCCAGGATGCTCCTCTGAGCCCTGGGCCCGCAGGGGAGGGAGGTGGGCCAGGGACGGGTGAGGTGGCAGCGGGACACTCACCGTTGGCAAACACCCTGTGCCAGACTGCCGGTCAGCGCCGATCGGGAAGCGGGCGGCAGGCATGGAGCAGAGGACACAAAGAGAAGAGAAGGTAACTCCAAGCCTTGCTGGGTGACTTGCCGAGGACCCTGCAGCTCTCACCTCTCCCACCCAGCAGGACCCCTCGGAACGTCACCCCGCACGTCCCTCGGCAGGCAGCGTCCTCCTGCCCGCTCTTCCCACCGGCACTCAGAGCCCGCGGGGGTGGCAGCTTCCTACCTGAGCCGATCTTGATGAGCCCATTGTGCTGGATGAAGATGGTGTCGCTGGTGAGGTTGCCGTGGATGATGGGGGGCTCACAGGAGTGCAGGAAGCTGGGGGAGCACCAGGCTGCCCTGAGCGCGTCACCTGCGCCCAGCCCCGGGCAGAGCAGGGCACCGAGAGTGACGGCGAGCTTACCTGAGAGCTGACAGGATCTGAGTGCACCAGCGCTTCCAGGCCTAGAGCAGAGACCAGAGCTCTCCATCAGACCAGGCTCCCACCAGAGCCCTGCAGCTGGACCCATGACCCAGCAACCGGGGAGATCTGCCCCCACTGCAGAGACTGCTGCTCAAAGCAAGCTGTGCATGGTCCCAGCCACCGCAGGTCCAACCCCTGCTCAAGGAGCACCATCAGAGCTGAGAGATCCTGCAGATCTCCCCCGACCCCCGGAACCCGCAGGGAGCACAGGCAAACACGTGATGGAGCGGGCACAGCGGGTACGTGCCAACGGGGCGTCTCCTCAGCCCGAGGAGCAGCTCGCTGCACTGGTGTCACAGAGAGCTCAGACAGGGCCCCCAGCAGTCACCCAGCTCCTCAGTCAGGGCCACCGGGCACCTGTCTACGAAACCTTCTGTCAGACCCATACTGAGGGGTCTGCAGGCGAAGCAGGCACCTTCAGCCCAACCCGCAGCCTAGCAACAAGCCCGCAGTCCCTCGTAGAGGGTGGTGGGGAGAGCGGCCTCCCGAAGCAGAGTGCAGCCCCAGAAGCAGGCGGCATCATGCGGCTGGACCTCGCGGCAGCGGCTTCCAGCAAGTTCCCCACCCATGGGGCCAGATCCCAACAGACGGATGCGTTTCTGGGTTGCCCTGGGGACATTCTGCTCTCGCTCTGGCCATCTCCAAGATGCCATCATCTCCCCAGAGCGGAGAGTCCCCTGGTAAGTGAGGGAGCAACCACACACACGTGCTCTGCCTTGCAAGGGACCAGAGACCCTCTCCATGCCAGCGGACACAGCCACCCACCCACGCCACCTGGGACACCCTGCGCTGCAGCCAGGGAACCCACCCTGGCATTCATGGCCTTGTGGTTTTTCTTGGTTTTCTTCAGGAACTGTTTCAGGCTCCCTGAGGACACGTATTCTGTGATGAAGATGACCTGGCAGGAAAGAGGAGGCATCAGCTTCCCACCTGGCTCCCACCACTACCCCTGCCCCAGCCCAGGACCCCTCGACGCTCTGCCTCCGAGTCCTCCCTACCCGTGCCTTCGAGTCCTTCACATCCAGCCAGTACTTGTGAAGCTTCACGATGTTGGGGTGATCCACAAGCACCAGCTGCTCAAACATGGTCTTGATCTTCTCCTGCGGGCAGAGAGAGGACAGGTGAGGACATGGCAGGTCCCTGGATGGGGAAGGACACCCCGGAGAGCAAGGGAAGGTGGGGCTGGGCTGGAGGCTGTGCCCCAGTCACAGGAAGGCTGGTTTTGGGGTGCAGAGGACACATGGAGCCAAGGCAAAGAGCGGTGCCCTGTGGATGGAAGCCCAGCATGACAGGCTGTGGCTGGCACGGCTGACCCCGTGTGCCGCGCACCACGGGCACCGGCACTGCTGCCCAGGGAGGTCAGGGGAGGTGGGCACGGCCCCTGCCGGGAAGGGCTGTCTCACCTCGTGTGCCTTAAAGGCCTTCTTGTCAGTGAAGAGCAGCTCGTTCCACACCACCTCCACGCCCTCCTCGGTGTCCATGGCTAGGAAGGTGCTCTGGATGCCCGGCATGTTCCCCTGATTCACCTGCGAGGCACGGGAAGGTGTGAGACAGCCCGGGCACGGCCCTGGGCCACTGGAGGAACGTGCTGCAGGGATGTGGCCACAGGGTCTCTGCAGCCACTCCTGTGGAGGACAACAGGACTCCATGGTGAGGGAGCAAACCCCCAGCCTGTGGCCCATGCTGTCCTGACCTCAGGACCTGCCTGCTTGGGAGCTCAGGCATCGCAGAATCACAGCATTGGTTTGGTTGGAAGAGACCTTTGAGGTCATGGAGTCCAACCATTCCCCCAGCATTGCCAGGGCACCACTAACCCATGGCCCGCAGCACCACATCTCCACGGCTTGGAAACCCCTCCAGGGATGGGGACTCCACCACTGCCCTGCCCAGCCTGGCACAGCCCTTCACAGCCCTTCCCACCAAGAAATTGTTCCTCAGGTCCAACCTCAACCTCCCCTGGGGCAACTTGAGGCTGATTCCTCTTGTCCTATCGCTTGTTCCTTGGCAGAAGAGCCCGACCCCACCTGGCTCCAACCTCCTGTCAGGGAGTTGTGCAGAGCCAGAAGGTCTCCCCTGAGCCTCCTTTGCTCCAGGCTCAACCCCCCCAGCTCCCTCAGCTGCTCCTCACCACACTCCTGCTCTAGACCCTTCCCCAGCTCCGTTGCCCTTCTCTGGCCACGCTCCAGCCCCTCAAGGTCCTTCTTGGGGTGAGCAGCCCAAAACTGACCCCAGGATTTGAGGTTGGGCCTCCCCAGTGCCCAGTGCAGATGAGAGTGATTGTTGTGCTGCCGGGGCCGGTGAGCGGTGTCCCGCCGTGCCCAGGCAGCTGCGGGCGCAGGCGCAGACACGCGGCATCCCCGGCTCGCTGGCGGGGACAGACGGGCAGCTCCTGGCGCCGTTCTTGCTGCAGGGCCACAAAGCACCTCTGTTACTTGTTCTCCTCGCTCACAGGCTCCACGTGCTCTGCACAAAGCCCAGCACAGACAGCCAGCGACGCGGCCAGCTGGCCTCGCCAACGACAGCCTCCCGGTGCTCCCGGTACAAACACAGCCGGCACCACACTGTGCCCGGCACGGGCACTGCTGAGGGCTGCTGCCAGGAATGGTGGGGAGATGGCCCAGCCCTCACCCACAGAACCACAGCATCCCCAAATCCCGGCGTGGGAGGTTGGAAGGGACCTCTGGAGATCATCTGGTCCAAGCCCTGCTCCAGCAGCTCACCCAGAGCAGGGGGCCCAGGATCGTGTCCAGGCACCTTTGGAAGCTCTCCAGAGAAGGAGACTCCACAACCTCTCTGGGCAGCCTGGGCCAGGCTCCCACACCCTCACACCAAACAAGTTTCTCCTCCTGGTCCATACGGAATCTGGCAGGCTGTGGACGTGGTGAGGAGGCTCAGACAGGCCAGCGAGGGAGGGAACGTTCCCTGTTCTGTGCAGAGACATGAACGTGCTCCGTCTTGCGCGGGATGGCTATAAAGCTGACACGGAACAGCTGCCTGAGCTCCCAGGCTGCACGAATAAATAAATGCTGCATTATGATCCCCGACATGACCAGGGATAGGAGGAACCAGCCACAGGTCACCTTGATGACCTCGGGCTCCGCTTCCCAGGGGTTCCCAGCAGCTCCCCGTGCTGCTAATGGTGGGCACTACGTGGAACAGGCAACGCTCCAGAGCCGGGCTGGGCAAGCTCCACTCACGCTGCTTCCAGAAAGGCCCTGGCAGGAGCAGAGGCCAGACCGGAGAGACCACTGGGGACAAGCAAGCGAAGGTTTGCAGGAGATCAGATCTCATCTTACGATAAATCGCTCCCTTCTCAGCTCTTCACGTCACCAGGGGTGGAAGCAGTCACAGAAAGAGGCTTGGAGAAATGGTTCTGGGGCCTCAGGAGAGCAGCTGCTGAGCAAGGCAGGCATGGGGCTGGAGAGCAGTGGACGGGCATTTGCACCTGGCTTGAGGAGAAGGACCAGGGTTCCTTGAGCACCCACCACTGACAAGGCAGTCCTGCCCATAGCAGAGCCGAGACAGCTTCGGTTCCGGAGCTGCTGCAGGTCCCGACTGCCCGCGGCACACGGGGACACGCAGCCCGTGCGGGACCAGCCCTTCCCCACCCGCCGCAGCCTGGCACCGGCCCTGTGAAGACCTGTGGACAGCCCTGGGGACAGACGGACAGGACATGGGACATGGCATGGTCTGGAGGACACTGCAGAGCCAAGCAGGAAGGAGGAGCGGTTACAGGATTATAGGGCTCCAGGCTCCCCAGGCTCCCTGAGACCAGCCATGCTGTGCTAGCAGGACCACCAGGACCCACCTGGTCGTACAGTGACAGTAGACGTGTCATAGAATCACAGAATCATTTTGATTGGAAAAGACCTTTAAGCTCCTCAAGTTCAGCTCTTAACACTGCCAGGGCACCACTAACCCATGTCCCTCAGCAGCTCATCTCCACGGCTTGGAAACCCCTCCAGGGATGGGGACTCCACCACTGCCCTGCCCAGCCTGGCACAGCCCTTCACAGCCCTGCCCACCAAGAAATTCTTCCTCGTGTCCAACCTCAACCTCCCCTGGCGCAATTTGAGGCTGGTTCCTCTTGTCCCATCGCTTGTTCCTTGGGAGAAGAGCCCGACCCCACCTGGCTCCAAGCTCCTGTCAGGGAGTTGTGCAGAGCCAGAAGGTCTCCCCTGAGCCTCCTTTGCTCCAGATGAAGATGGAGGAGGTGTCTCTGCAGGGTCTCCCCTCCAGCCGTGGCCTGACACTGGACTCTGATGGAGTCTGTCCTCCCCTCCCACCACCCCAAGCTGCGGCCCCAGGCAGGGCAGACGTGAACATTGCAACATGGAAATAATTTCTTAAAATATGTAAAAGGAAACAAAAGCCCGAGCTAAGAGGGCTGAGGCCCCCGCGCTGCTCCCCTCCACGTGCCGAGGGACCGGGACAGCGGCCAGCAGCGGCAGAGCCAGGCCGAGGAGCAGAAGCTGCTCTCTGGGTGATGTCCACCCATCTGCAGCGCCCAGAGGAGCAGCCCGAGCCCCGAGTGGGAGCGGGAGGAGGCATCTGCGGTGCCAGATAAACCTGTTCTCTGCCAGATCCTGTTACACAATGGCAGGTGGAGGGAACACATGAGACGGAAAATACTTGGATTCCAGCAAAGCATTTGATCCTACCTCTCACAGAAACACACCCTCAGCGCTCATCACGGAATGCCCGAGCCCCAGCGTGGTGGGGTGGGAAGGGACCTCTGGAGATCATCTCGTCCAACCCCCTGCTCCAGCAGCTCACCCAGAGCAGGGGGCCCAGGATCGTGTCCAGGTGCCTTTGGAATCCCTTCCCTTCTCTCCACACCCATGGCCGCCCTTCCCTCTCACCCAGCAGCTGCCGGAGCAAACACTGTGATCCCTGTTCTCCTTCCACCGCTGAGAAACAGGGACACCAGGGTATTTTTCCACTGCTCAGATAAGAGCCAGGAGAGATCCTGCTCCTGACAGCAACACCAGTGCTGCTTGCTCCTGGGCAGCTGATGGACCACTGCCCACAGGTCCGGCCAGCGGACAGGGCTGCTCGGGAAGTGGAGCCTGAAGAAGTTTCTCCTCATGTTGAGGTAGAGCTTCCTGGGTTCCAGTTGGTGCCCATTGCCCCTGGTCCTATCACTGAGCACCATTGGAAAGGGAATGATGATTGCTCCATCTTCCTGACACCCACCCTTCAGACATTGATAAACATCGATCAGATCCCCTCTCAGCCTTCTCTTTTCTCCTCACCAGAGGAAAAGGAGAAAGGAGGAAGGAGATACAGGACATGAGGGGAGGACAAGCCCACGAGGCTCGTACCCAGTGCGTGGCACCATAACCAAAAACACCCACATGGGAAGACCAGGGCAGGGCAAAGACAGCTTGGCAAGAACGGGAATGGGGCACAGCGTGGAGGACGGTGGCAACAGTGATCCCCCTCTTTCCTGCCCGGTTTGGAGAGAGCACCGAAGGAGCAGCCAGGAACCGCGGAGCCGGCACATGTGGAACGCGGTGGAGGAGCCGGAGCAGAGCCGTGCTGCCTTCGGAGCACACCCAGCGCCAGCGAGCGGCCGAGGGAACGGCGTTCTGGTGGGGATCACGAGAAAGGACGGGTTCCTGCGCGGAGCTTTCCCACCCGCTGACGTCAGCACCCTCCCCAGCACCGAGAACAAGGCAGAGGATTGTTCCCACTGGGTGAGATCAGGAAGGATTAAAGGATCCTTGGAATGGAGAAAGCGGCGCAGGGAGAGCGAGCCTGGAGTGACGGGTAGAGCCATCCCTGCGCATGGCCCACATGGCTGGGAGGGTGATGAGGAGGATGCTGAACCTGGCAGGCAAAGCCCTGCCCGTGGCCAGAGCCACGCCGAGGAGAGGAGACCTCACCGCCCACTGCTGCCAAAGTTCCCCCATCCCTCTGTTCAGCTCTGTTCCAACCTTTCCACCTCACTTCCACAAACATCCCCACCGCAGCTCCCCAGGCACCCCACCTCCTGCCTGGAGCACACTAAGCCCCACGACAGCAACCCGCCTGAGCAGCCGAGGTCACCCTGGACTCATCTTGGGAAGTTCAACAACAGCCACAAAACCCAGTGAGGGGCAGGAAAAAAAATACGACGGTATGAAAAGCAAGAGCCAAGTCCTTCAGCTGATCCCCTCCGCTCTGGAAACGTGCTTCCCAACAAAACACCCTTCAGGTCCAGGTCTCCTGGGAGGGCTGGCAACAAAGCAGCTTTTAAAAATAACCCTGGTGGCAAACAGTACAGAGTTGGGCGCCTTCCAGAGAGCCTGCCGCAGAGCCGGTTATCCGCGCTGCCAACAGCGAATGGCATCGATGCCTCGCGAGGGGGGACCTCCTCCACCCCCGTGCTCCCAAACACTCCGATCCTCATGTCCATGGCTTGTTTTCATTCTCAGATCTGCGGGATCGTGTAGCCACGCTTCGAACTCCCCCCCTCACAGGCTGTTTAATGCCACTTTATTTTCTTCAAATTCCACTTCAGCATTTCTTCCCTTTCTAACAGAATCCCCAAGCCCCAGTGTGGTGGGGTTGGAAGGGACCTCTGGAGATCATCTGGTCCAACCCCCCTGCTCCAGCAGCTCACCCAGAGCAGGGGGCCCAGGATCGTGTCCAGGCGCCTGTGGAATCTCTCCAGAGAAGGAGACTCCACAACCTCTCTGGGCAGCCTGGGCCAGGCTCCCACACCCTCACACCAAACAAGTTTCTCCTCCTGCTCCCATGGAACCTCCTGGGTGCCCGTTGCCCCTTGTCCTGTCTCTGGGCACCACTGACAAGAGTCTGGCCCCATCCTCTTGCCCCCCATCCTTTAAGTATTGATCAGCATTGATCAGATCCTCCTTATTCTTCTCTTGTCCAGCCTAAACAGCCCCATGTCCCTCAGCCTTTCTTCATAAGAGAGATGTTCTAGTTCCCTGACCATCTTCGCAGGTCTTTGCTGCACCCTCTCCAGCAGTTCCCAGCCCTGTCGTCCCCCTGGCTTGAGCAGTTAAAGCTCATCGCGCAGAAGCTCATGGTTGGAGGGCTCTCCATCACTTGACACAGTGCCCAAAGGCGAGCGATGGACTGTCCCAAGTGAGGACGTGCCCAGCTCCGCTCCCGGTGTCACCGGCCGGGCTGGAGCTGCAGCCGCAGGCGGAACGCTGCGTCGGAGGCAGCAGCAGAGTTACAAGGGGAGAAGCAGCTCTAAAATTCAGCGCCGTGAACTGCAGCTGAGCTTTGCTGTGGCGAGCACGCGCTGATCTGGAGGGAAGGGCTGGAGGATGCCGACGGCAGCGCCGAGCACGCGCCAGGAGCGCAGCGGGCAGAGCCCAGGTGGGGACGTCTGGAGACGGGCAGGAGATGGTGGAGAGGAGGCTGAAATAACAGCCTGAACCTGGTTGCCATGAGCAAATAAATGTGGTGGTACCAGCGCTAATGAACAGTGTTCACTGGTGCTCGCCAGCGCTCTGCTGGTCCCACCAGTGCCCTCTCCAACGGGCTGGGCGTTTGCAGAGGCACGGCAGCGCGGGTGAAATGGGCCGGTTCTCGGTGCCGAGGTGCCAGGGGTCACTCCAGAGACCGCACCCGGCAGGAGAGTTTCAAAACTCCCAACACAAGCAATAAACTGAGTTCCTCCTTCCTTGTTACTCTTGCTCCACAGGGAGGGTGGAAAAGCAAATGAAGTGGTCAGACCAACGCTGAAAAACCCCCTCCCTTCCTCCCGAGAGCGGGGAGAGGAGTGGAAGGGGCAGGACACGGGCTGTGCTGGCTCCAAGCACGGCGGATCCACGGGACTGTTCCTCCACACGCGTTCCGGAGATGTTGTAAGTGCTTCTCCTTCCTGAGCTGCGCACGGAAACCGGTGACCTCATGTCCACAATGAGCACACGTGGCACAGGAGGTTGTGAGGGGAACGTTTTCCTCCCTGGTGGGCATGGCACGAAGATCTCAGCATGTTGTGGTAGCTCTTTTCCGTACCTAGAGCGTGGGGTGATGGGGCACCGTGGAGAGGAGAGCTGCCACTCCGTGCTCTCCCGGCAGAGCGCAGCTGCAGCGGCCACGTCCGAAACCTGTGGCGTGACCCTCATGTACATATAATTAACGTAGTCCTTCTGCTTGACTAATTAACATGATCCTCATGCACGTGTGATTAATACACACATCAGCAGTTTCTCAGAGCCTGCTGCTCAGCCTGTCCCAGGGCATCACGGCTGGAGCACCACAACACTGCTGCAGTGCCAGCATCTGTGCCCGCTGCAGAGATGGCAGCTCATGGGCAGTGCCCGGGGTCTGTGCCCACCGCAGGGATGGCAGCTCACGGGCAGTGCCCGGGCTCTCCGGTGCCGCAGGAGAGCTCACAGCAGCTCTCTCACCTCTCCTCGGCACAGCACACCTGCAGATGGAGCACAGCACTGTGTCCACCAGGACCTGACTGCTCTGGCAAGAGCAAGCTGAGGAGAATAAATAATTACAGTAAATCGCCGGGATAGTGACAGGAAATCCCTGCTGGTAAAAATGCTGGAAGTGGTGACGGCAACGAGGCCAGGACGGCTGTTTGCCGATGCCAGGAGGGTCCCTGTCAGCGTCTGACAGGTACAAATGCTGTTTTTTCCTCCCGGTACGTCACCAAGCACCTCTCACCCTGTCCTCCCACCCAAACCCTCCGGCAGCGCCGCCGCCTCCCCCTCCTCCTTCACCACCTTCAGTCCCAGCCGCTCTTTGGACCCTGGATCCCGACACCCGCGCTGGCCAAACAAGCTGCTCTCCTGCGGGCTGGTCACCGGCTGCTTGGTCCTGGCGGCACGCAGCCTTGGCACAGCACCACCGGCCCCATGAGCCATCACCGGAGATGTGATGCAGCACCGGAGCTCATCGCTCCACCTCATCACAAGCCACTGAGATCCACCAGCCCTCCTGCCACGGTCCTGCCTTGCTCCGGACAGGCCAGCCCACCATCGGCAAGGTGGGCATCCCTGCGGATGGGCATCACAGCACAGCACTGAGCACCCGAACGGACACGTCCCTGATGGAGCTGTGCTCCACCGTTGTTTCCACTGCTCCCACACTGCACAGGGGGACAGACCTCCAGGGCGACAGAGCATCCCCTCCAGGGACCATCTGCAGCACAGCTTCAGGAAGCTCTCTTGTCTAAAACTAACGTTAAAATGCACATCTCCGAACGTCACTATTAGGTCAAAAGAGGGGGAGGCTGTTGAGATGAGAACGGAGTTCCAGGTGATGTCTTGGCCAAGGGCAGTGAGGGGTTTCAGGCCATTCAGTGGGTCACAGGCTAATGCACATCATCCAAGAACCGGGTGAAAAAACAGGTCAGGCGCGATTAAATTTACCAGAGAGCGTGGGGATTGGACTTGGGGTGATGGTTTGAAACAAAGAGGGGACATGTGGATGAGATATTGGGAAGAAGTTATTCACCAAGAGGGTGGTGAGATGCTGGTTGCCTGGGTGGTCCGCCCCTGGCGGTGTTCAAAGCCAGGTTGGATGGGCCTTGAGCAACCTGGTCTAGTGGGAGGTGTCTCTGCCCATGGCAGGGGGGTTGGAACGAGATGATCTTTGAGGTCGCTTCCAACCCAACCCATTTTATCATTCTGTGAAATCCCAGGGCTGTATCCAGGCCCCACACCAAAAGTTTGCACCCTGATGCTTGTTTCCAGCACACAGTCGAGGTTGTTTTCAGTCTGTAAATCTAATTACAGGAGCATCAGGGTGTTCTCAGCTAAAAATACCGTCTCCACCCAGCCTTCGTCACCTCCTCAGCCGTCCTGCAGAGCCGCCCTGGCAGAGACCACAGGCGAGGCAGGGTCTGTCTGTCTGTCTGTCTGTCACCTGTGCTGGGCACCCCTTGCCTCAGCCGTGGCACGGGAGGGCACATGGCAATGCCGGCGCCAGCAGCAGAAGCTCGGTCGGATGCAGGGCCCAGACAGATGGACGGACAGCCGGACAGCAGGTGATGGGCACCGGTAAAGCCCGTCCCAAAGAAGACAAAGGAAACAAGGCAAGGCAGAGACAGAGCCGGCCCCGACACCTCGGATGGGACCCGGTGCTGGAAGGGCCCCTGCCAGGCCGGGGAAGGAGCCGTGGGTCCTGACCGAGGTGTCAGGTCCGGGCGCTCGCCCCATCGCCCACATGGCACCGAACGAGGCTCGGGCACCCGCCCTGTGCCCGGACACCCCGACGCAAGGTCCTGACGCAGAGAAGCGGCGCGGTGGCGGGACTGGAAGGGTGACGTGTGGGTGCGGAGGCACCGGGGGCACCCGAAGGGCACTTGCCGGTGGCACCGACCCGGCGGGTCCCCGAGAGCGGCGCGGAGACGGTCCCTGCACCGACGGGGGGTACACGTCTGGAGGGGCGACGGTGGGAGCGGGCAGAGTCCCGGGACGCAGAGCCCCGGGGCTGGGGACACGGGCTGGGAAGGTCTGAAGGAGCCGGGTGCCCAGCCCCGGGAGCTGGGCTGCGGGGC
>VZZY01006324.1:35532-58841 GCA_013400335.1 Eurystomus gularis | reverse complement strand
TCCTGAAGTCCAAGGCTGCAGTCCTACTTATTGTTTGGTGTGTATTACCCATGATCCTGAACTCTTATCTTCTCATGATCACTACAGCCAAGGCTGCCCCCAACCTTAATGGCTTCCACCAGTCCCTCTTTGTTAGTCAGTACTAGGTTCAGTAGTGCACCTTTCCTTGTTGGCTCCTCCACCACTTAAGTCAAGAAGTTATCATCGATACATGGAGAAACCTCCTGGACTCTGTGAGCCTGGCTGTGTGGCCTTCCCAACAGATATCAGGGTAATTGAAGTGCCTCATGAGAACTAAGGCCTGTGAATGTGAGGCGACTCTCAGCTGTCTGTAGAAGGCCTCATCAATGTCCCCATCCTGATTAGGTGGCCTGTAATAAACCCTCACAACAATGGCACCCATATTAGCCCAACCTTTGATCTCAACTCTCTCATCATTCACCCCCAGGGAGAGCTTAAAACATTCCAGTTGCAACTCCACCACCTCACCTTGCAGGCCTGTCCTTCCTACACAGGACATAGCCATCCATGACAGTGTTCCAGTTGTATGAGCTATCCCACTATGTCTCAATTATTGCAATGAGATCGTGTCCCTCTGATCGCACACAGATCTCCAGTTCCTCCTGCTTATTCCCCATGCCGAGTGCATTGGTGTATAAGCATTTCAGAGAGGGATTTAAACATGTAGTTTTCACTCTTGAGGGGTGATAGACCTCCAGGTTCACAGAATTACTAGCACTCTGCCCCACAAGCATTGAGTTACTACACCCAGATGCTTCTCTAGCAAACCTGCTTTTGTCCCTTTCCCCCTTTGGACCTAGTTTAAAGCCCTCTCAATAAGCCCCACCAACTCATGTGCAAGAATCCTTTTCCCCTTTGAGACAGCTGAGCTTCATCTGCAGCCAGCAGGCCCCATGCCGTGTAAACCTCCCCATGATCAAAAATCCCAAAATTCCACTGGGAGCCACATCTTCATCAGATGTGTTTTCCTGTTTCTTTCAGTATACTGCCCTGCCACTGAAGGGATTGAGGAAAACACAACCTGCGCTCCTGATCCCGCAACCAGTCGTCCTGGTGCCCTGAAGTCCCTTTTGATTGCTTTTGGACTTGTCTCCACAACCTCATCACCACCAACTGGCATAACCAATAGTGGGTAATAATCAGAGGGCCCTACTAGACCAGGGAGTTTCCTAGAAAAGTCTCTAACCTGGGCCACAGGGTGCCAGCAGACCTCCCTGCAGGATGGGCCTGGTCGGCATATTGGGCCTTCTGTACCCCTGAGGAAGGAATCTCCTACAATCTCCTACTCTCCTCTTTTTCTTAACAGTGGCTGTCATAACTTGTGGGTCTGGCTGACTCACCCCAGGCACCCCCCTGGATGGACTCTCATATACACCTTCATTAACCTAGTCTTCAAGTTCCAGAGCCCCGTATCTGTTGTGTAAGGGCAACTGGGGGGGGTGAGGGGGGCCAGGCAGGGATTTGCCTGCTGCCTTGAGCAGGGACCTCTTTCCATTCCGCCCATTCCCTTCTTTTAGTCCCTACGTGAACGGTGGTGATAATATGGTCAGTAGGCCTGTCTGACTGTGAAGGCTTCTCAGGTGTTGCTTCCCCATTGTGCTTGTCTTCATTTGACTGTACTTCCTCAACCAGAGCCTCATACCTGTTACTCAGAGGCACCTGGGGGACGAGGTGGGCAAGGGGGAATTTCCCTTGCTGCCTCTACCTTGAGGTAGCCCATTCATTTTTTTCATTTAGGCTTCTGCCTTTGGCCTGACAGGGACAGATTACAGAGGCCCCCTGTTCCTGGGTGTTCTCTGATGGCTGGTCCTGTTTCTGTCTCAAGGAGGGCAGAGCCTGGCTCCACCAATCTATCTCCTGTTCCACCTCCCTAATACACCTCAACCTTTCAACCTCCTTGTGCAGCTCAGCCACCAGGCTGAGCAGATCGTCCACCTGTTCACAGCGGATGCAGCTGTTCTCATGGCTGCCAGTTGTTACTAATGCAAGGCTCAGGCAACTCCTCGCAGCCTGTGGCCTGGACGGCTGCATGTTTCCGTGGGAGTTCTGTCCGGGCTCCCACATCTGCTCTGGAGAGTGCAGAGATCGCTGCTCTCCGCTGGGTAGAGACCATGGTTGAACTCCCCCATGTGCACAGCTCGTGCTGACAGCGAGTGGGCTGGCTGTTCCGCTCCTTGCCGACCATTAGTGTCACTGCCAGTTTTGCCGCATTTAAATTGCCCGCGGTTGTCCCGGACACACCTCCAGCCACGCCACCCACCCAGCCTTGCCTACATGACAGCTGGCACTTCTCCCAGCCCTGCCTCATGGTTTCCTGGCTCTGGGAACCCCTTGGCTGCCTTTATCTAGTGCCTGGGTACAGAACTTACCACAGCTGCTGCCGCTGTTCCGCTCCTCACCAACCATAGTGTAACTTGTTGCCCTGGGATGCAGGAGCGCAGCACCATATTTTATCAAATCACTGTAGAGCAACCCCTACCCAGTATTATTTGGATAGCATCCTAGTGACGGGAGAAACAGAGTAGTACTTGCAATTTGGAAACGATATAAAGCAGAATGTCCACTTTTGTTTTAAGAGTAAGAAAAAGCCACAAGTGTTTGCAGGCAATTGTACGCAATTTCTGGGGAAGAGTTGATGGTGTTGGAATTCAGCTGCTTAAATTCAAAATACAATTGGTAGATCTAGCACAAGCTGGGAGCTCTCCTGACATTGCTATGATACTAGGGACAAGTCATTTCATGCTTCCTTGCTCTTGCAAAACGTGTGAGCAAATTATTTCTGAGAGGTAAGATATTGGGGTGATCATATGAACGCCAGAAGGCATTTATTTTCAGTTAATGTATGGCAAAGAATTTCTCTTCATACCTCTAATATGAGCCCTGAGGTAGGGTCTTGATAATAAAAAGCAGTTTGGTTTTGGCAATAGTCAAACAGTACAATGGATCTTGGATCATTTTTCTTAGTAGAAATCTTAAATTCAGGGCACAGATGTTATGCAGACTGTATTTACACTGAACATCCTTCCCACAGGAACAAAATACATCCCTTAAAGACAAATAGTAGAAGGTGGAAGAATTTGATTCTGACAGTAAGTGGAGAAAACCCTTGATACGACAGAACACATCATTGGTCAGTAAAGGGAATGTTTTTAATTTCTTGTAGTAACATGTCCCTGTAGAACTGAGACTAATAAGTTTCAGCTTCAGAACTGAAATTCTTCCATTACTGGCACAAAGAAACATTTTTGTTTCTTTGTCATGAGATGATTTGGACAACAAGCAGTAGATTCTCTGAGCAAGAAGACCTCAGTAAACAAAAGATGAAAATACCACCGCAAAAAAAAATATTATACATCCATTCAAATTCATTATGACATTTTTATTTAATTTATGGAGAAGTATGCCATCCATAATCGTACCCTTTTGTGCATGTGGTTTTTAATAAGCCTTTGTTTGTGTATGTGAAACTTTCTTTATTAGAAAACCAAGGAGGCCTGTGGTGTTTATCATCTTTTCTAGCTTGCTGTTAAATTTTAATTATTGTGTATTTAATATGATAAATTAACAAACATATAATTAAGTGCTTATTTACTGCTGACAAACAAACCAAAAAACCTCTCACATGCCCCAGTCATTCTTGACTCTACATATTGAAAATAACATTGAAATTTTGGAACCACATTTCTAGAGATGTTATTTTTCCATTTTCTGATTAGTATGAACTTTGTAAGAGCAGGTGACAAGCAAACACCAACTCCTTGTGAAAAACACATAAAAATGTAATGAGACATGAAAAAAATCCTTAACAACTATAAGGGGATCAAGAAAAGTCTGTTTTCCTAAAAAAACTACCAAACTATAAACCATTTCTACCAAGTAAACAACAGGTAAGAAACATATAGGTCTTTGTCAGTTTTCAACCACCTTATCTAATGTTTTTCACTGGAATTGAAATTTCCCTTTCATGGAAAGGCAGCACTTTTTATGCATGATGCCTCCTCTCCTAGAACTTGGGTAGCTGCTCAATAGCATAAGAACTTCTATGATTACAAAAATTTAAAAAAGCAATTACACAGAACTGTCTTGAATTAAGTTAGTTTTGTTTGGCCAGCCGATACACAACATTGCTGTTGTTGTCCAACTCTAATACAATAGTCTGAATAATTCTGGCCCATCTCAGAGGCTAGTTGTGCTTGTTTCCAGACAATGTAGGGGACATCCTTGTTCTGTGAGTTTCCTTCTGAAACACACCTACAGTTTTGCGGTGAAACATGTCTCCTTGACTCATCAAAAGGCCAAACAAATGCTGTTTCATCTCTCCGGCTCACAAGTCCTGTTGTAGGCACAGCATGCAGATACTATCACAGTCCCATTAAAAGTAACTGCCGGCAGTGATGCAGACAGTTATTTCTGACTGACTGAGTCGTTGATCTTTTCAGTTCAAGAAAACAATATGAAGATCTTCTGCCCTTTTTCCCTGTCTTGTCCTGTTTAATTGACAGGCCAGCGTTACTTACAATTTACTGCAGATTGCGGTCTCCTGTCACAAGACACTCTAAATTCAGAGCATGGTCTTACATCGGTTTGCTGCTACGGCTAATTAATACTTCTTTTTGCTGATGCCGGGAACAGAAATGTGAAGGAAACAAGAAACTGGCATAAATGGAAATCCGCCAATTACACACTGCAAACTTGAGTTTAGATTTTGTTTAATGACAATAATAAGAAAAACAAGTTTATCATTGCTATTTTGTAGAAAACATTTTTCCACATTTGAAGTCACTATGCATTTGTAAAGCATAATTGCTATCATTTTTGCCTTTTAACTCTCCTTTTTTTTAGAACAACAGCTTAATTTGCCTACTTCTGAAACACCCTTAATTCTTCAATATTTCTTCTTTTATTTCTGTCTTATCTCTTAACTCTTTCTCAGAATATTTCCAGTGCATGTCAGTTTCCTTTCTTATTACTCTACCTCTGTAGAAGTCCTCATCTTCCCCTAATGATTTCTCACCCTTTTAATGGCACTATATGTTCCACTAAATTTTGAGGCAGGAAAAAAACCTCAACTAAGTCCAGAAAATCCACATTTGTATCAAGAACCATTGAAAAAGCTGGTTTCAGTGAAAGTAATCCACAGCCTCCCACCACCAGAAGCATGAACTCCTTCCTGCAGCTCCATTTTGGAAAAAGAGTCAATGCTTTTGAAACCTTTCTGTGAAACCATCCCACTCATGGAGATAGGGGTGGGATATAATATAAAAACGATACTAGTTGTAATAGCGCAAGTCAAGCAGGATAGCTTTAAGTTTAACCTTGAATTGAACTGAAGAGGAGAAATGACAGAAAGAACACTAAGGTCACCACTCCTTCTCCCTGCTACTCTTGTGCCACACTGTATGGATGTTTGTCTAGCATGACTTCCTCACTGTGAAATGGCTTTATATAAATTCAAATCCATTTTTCCTTATGAGCAGTATTGTTCTGGTTATCTCACTGTATACAGTATGCCACTGTTTGGAAAAGACGTTCCAAAGTCCTTCCTCTTCTCTTTATCTACAGGAGTTTTAACATGGAGTTAAACCTGGAGGAACCAGGTTCCTGAGTGAAAAGTCAAGACAATTTTATGTAAGGGACGTGCTCAATAAACACTTATTTGGGTGTAGCCATAAATTAATCTGGGAGCACTGATGAAAAGGCACCCTCATGATTGCCATGTTGCACATGATTCACTGTGAGCTTCTGGCAGATTGTAGTGACTTCACGTTAGTGTAAGTTCATTTGAAATCTAAGTGTACTTGAAAATCACAAAAAGAAAATATATCGTGAGAAAATGAAAAAATGCCAGGAAAATGATCTATGGAAATCAGCTTTCAGTGGGAGGAACTGGGATCCAAAATCAAGAAGTTTATAGCAGCTGTAGAAACCCAACATGTTTACTTCAGTATGAGTCTTAGACTAATAGAGGAAGGCTGCTGGCAACACTTTTCTGCTTAATTACTTCATCTTCATCACAGATAGACCTTTGTTGGCGATATTCCAGAGTACCCCAGGGTACCCTTCCTTGGACAACCCAGACTATAGGAGAAAAATAGTCATTTAATTTAGGACTTAATACTGTCTCTAGCATAACAAGTGGGGAATTATCTGCTTCTTTAATGCTTAGAGTGAACCTAATCTAATTTTTTAAAACTAGACAAAGCTACTGCATCCAAATGGGATCTACTAGAGCAGAGTATGATAGGTTAATTGGACCTTTATTGTAGGACGATACAATGCAATTATCACTTCTGATTCTGATATAATGTGGAAGTGTAGGTTCACACTATATTATAACCTATTGTAAAATCTCAGGACTGGTATGAAATTAACCATGTTCAACATTGTAATTAGGAAAAAAAAACCTTAGAGAGAGTAATGTTGGCATAACTCCAGTTCCTTAAAAATACCAAAACTGTTCTTCATCAATTCAGTGTTCTGCCAATTAAAAATAAGTACATTCAAATTGATTCTGTCTCTTTGGGACTAGACTGTAATTCTGCAAAAGGTACAATATCAACGGTAGACTACTTTGAAGAACTACTCCAAGAATATGCATTGAATTAGGAAGCTGAAAATTTAATAATAACCTAATCTTTATTTTTTTTTAATTTCTATGAGGTAAAGGAAGCAAATATCAGATTACATAAATCTGTATGCATTGAGAATATCATAAAAAAACTCGAAGGGCAGGAAGTCCAAATTACCCTCCCAAACAACATGGAGAAAGTTTTCACTTTTCATCATTCCTAACTAATATTTGTCTGGCCTATACCCAAATATAATGATGAAGATTTCAAGGCAATCTGTAGCAGTGTTTACCTCCAGATCGCTTTTAAGAATGGAGGCTATTGCCTAAGCATTGTCTAGAATAAACAGGTTGCTGAACTAACTTGGTTTAAACTGTGTCCTAAAACTTCTAAGTGCCTAGAAATTTCAAAGAAGGTAACGGTGACTTTTGCTTTTATACTGAAAACCAGGACATTATGTTTCTCAAGGTGATAGGTAAGATGCCAAGTTTCAAATTCAAAACCCAACTAATCTTTAACACATAAAGATGTTATCTAACTAGAAATAATTCTCATACACTTCATGCTCTCATTGCAAATTTGAAAATCCCCATAGCTGTACATTTACTTACTGTAATGTTCTTAATACTTACATTACAGAGATTATTGAGAAGGAATGGGAAGGCTCTAAAGAAACCTTCAGCTTGCTGGATGGCAGCTGTGCATCGTGCTCTTAAGTTCTAGGCTCCAATCTAGTTGACCATTTAGGTTGGTGAAATTATTAGTTATAGTTTTTGCATTCATGGAGAAAAGTTATGCAGCTAAAATGAAACCTGTATTATCTTTACTGGCTGTAATAACATTTAACACTTTGAATAGGGGAAACAATGACAGATGTTCCTGGAGTGCGTTCTGTCTGGTGACAGAAGGCAGTTCACTGATCACTAGAGATGCTCCTTGGAGTTCTGGTTTTTAACCGTTTTGGTTCAAAGATATGAACACTGTGAGATGTATTCATAAAAGTAATTATCCAGAAGTACATTGATTTCAAACACTGCTTCCACACATCATTAGATTCAGACTACCCTCTGGACAGTGCTTTGATAAATTTTCTACCTCCACATGCAATAGCGTCCATTGCTGTTTCTCCAGCCACAGGAATCTGAAGATGCGTTGACATTAGTATCCATGTGCATGAACTGTGAAAGATGACTGTTCTTTTGACAGGATGGCCAGTACACAAGGATACAAAAAATTCTGAATTATTAAGAATTCAGGATGAAAGCAGGAGGTGATAGAATAATGATTGTAGTAAAGACCATACAAACCATGATGGTTACTTCCCTCTTAAAGCAACAGCAAAAAATACAGGGCCCTGAGCAGTCTGACCAAATAGGGTAACTGCAGCACAAATTGGCATGGTTTGAGCAGGTAAATAGGACCAGATGACCTCTAGAGATCTCTTACAAAGTAAATTACTCTCTGATTCCATAGCTGTATTTTCATAACATAAAAAGCATGGAAAATTGCACTGCATAAGGCTTCAGGAGGCCATTTAATCCCTTCTCTCCCAGGGCAATGTCACCTGTTCCTGTTTCTCAGGACTGAAGTAATGGGAATATTCTCTGTGTCTGGACCTTTTTACAGCCTCCCAGAAATCTGTTCCAGTATCCAATTATTCTTACTATTGGGAACTTTTTCTTGACATCAAATCTAAATCTCCCTTGATGTAATTTAAGCCCATTATATTTTGCCCTAAACCCAGTGCTAACAGAGAAAAGTTCATTAATCATTTGTTTTGCAGCTACTTTTTCTATAGCTGAGGACAGCTGTTCATCACCTTGGGCTCCTTTTCCCTAGGCTAAGCAACCTAGATTTCTTCAGTCTACAGAACATCTAAACCTCTGATCATTCTTGTTATTTCCTTTGAACCTTCTCTAATGAGTCCATGAATCTGAGAAAAACAAAGCCCCAGCCCGGACTCAGTCCTAAAGGTGAGCTTATTTGAACTGTTTTAGCAATTATGCTCCTCTTTATAGATCAAGATGCAATGTTACCATTTTAAAAATAGCATTATATCACTGACTCAACTTCAGCTGTAGGTATTTTAAAGCACAATCCTCACTCAGAAAGTTCTCAAACATTTTTCAATTATCACATTGCTATTATTAAGTTTTTTGGTGAGATCCAGCTCTCTGCAGAAGAAAACAGAAATTATAGGAGACCACTGGCTGGAATGTTGTGGTAGTCAGAAGGGCTGTATTTCAAAGGAAAACGAGAATGTAGACTTTCACATATGCCTCCCTGTCCTAAAGAAATATATGACCTTTTCTGAACAGAAAATGATGGATACTTACAGCCGAGTAACAATATCTTAGCATGTATTTTCAGTTAATTATTGCAATGCTGGATGCTGTTTTTTGTCATCTGTTATCAGAAAGAACAGCAGGCTACATTAAATTTCCTACTCATTGCAAAGGAGTACTGTTCCTGTACCTGGTTGGATTTCCTTATTAGCTACAGTACCTTTTGTGTTGTAATCTTTATTCTGTGGTCTCTGCAAACAAATACAGTCGTTAACAGTCATATTCTGAGGGACATCTAGAAATAATAAGGGGGCCTTGAAATGGCTGCCTTCTCTACCAATAAAAACACTATCACTTAAATGAATGCTTCTAGGAATGCCTCAGGAGTACTATGTGCAGGATGGATCACTTCAGATTAGGTAAAATAATGATGCCTCATAGAAACCTTTTTCAGCTCTTTCTACTTCAAAGTATGGTAAAAAACAGTGAAATATTTTGCCTTCAAATCCATTAGTAGTCACTGGATGCTTTCCTTCACAAAGAAAACTGAGACCAGGGGGAAATTGCAAGGCCAGTTCATAAGAGATCTATGGCAGAATGGGGCATGTCTAATGAATCCTGGTCTGAAAGATGCAGAGCTATATTTCATTTAAAGAACTGAAGGACAAAAAGCAGCTATTAAGCTAAACGAGACATGCCATGCAGTATTACCTTTAGGTACATGCTGTTTCTAAGGTATACATATGAAGGAAGCTGTGCTAAGGAGAGCAGAAAGCCATCAAATGGCAGGAGTACTGATACCCTGCACATCCTACTGAACTGTAAGGCAAAAGCACAGTGACCCTCAAAGTCCTCACCTATATTACTGCCAACTTTCTTAACTTTTCATGGGCCACTGGGCATTCTTTGTCTCAGACTTTTAATTGAGAATACAATTTTTTTGTACCATTTCACAGACAACAGTGGACTACAGCTGTGGAGTCATTAATACAAAGAGACATAGACCACGAATATCTCGCTGTCTCCTGTGGGTATAAAAGGCAAACTAAAATTTTAGTCTGAACAAATATGTCACAATGTTGGCATTTTCAAATACCTATACCAGCAATGTGGATAAGAAAACTTCCAGGACTTAGCATCAAGTGTTTACACTTGATGTTAGTGTTTACAGCTATAGTTCAGTTTATGTTATGGTTTATTTTATTTGCACAGAGAAATAACTTTACTGATCATTTAAAACTGTTTGATCCAAGATCTGGTGCAGGTTTTTTTGTCATCCTCTCCTTTTTTTGTCTGCTGATTGCTAGCTGCTTCAATCCTTTCATACAATCAGCTGCAGTAATTCATTTTTTTCCTGCAATATTAAGCATCCAGTCACTAGATCACTTCAGAGTCCAATAAAAAGGAAGGCCATCCAATATCTGAGTCTGAGATATAGACATGGGCAGAGCGAGCCAGAGGTTGTTACTGCGGAGAGTACTGAGAGCTGCAACTGGGGAGCAGAGAGCCCAGGAGGCAGGAGGTGAAGATGCTCTCCTAATGCAAGGAAGGTATTAGAGGAGACATTGCAGGAGACCAGACTGCAGTTAGGGAATTGTCTGAAACATCTCAGCAAGCCAGTCATGTTCTCCCTCCTGATTTCACTGTTTGATTCTATTTATTGACAGGGAACGGTACTTTGTCTCGAAGTTGGTGTTTTGAAAATGAGAGTCTGGCAAAGACATAAGCTGAGTAAATATGTGGATTCATCTAGTAGTGCCCATGGAACAGGAGAAAATAAAAACAAAAATAAAAAGAGCAGTATACCTGGTCTCCTAATTTCAAAAAATGTTCAATATTATTTGAGAAACATAAATTTTAATACATAAATATTATACTACCTTTTAACATAGTCCACACTCTTCCATGTGTGCATTATTTTATTCTTTGCATTAAAAATTTCATTTGTTCTAAGTGCTAAAATTCCGTTAACATCTTCCTTTAAACGTAATATGTGGCTACTAATTTATCTATCTTGCATAAAGTGGGACATTTATGGTTAACTTTTTCATGCTGCATCTGTGTTTCCTACTACATTTTAATGAACAACAGATGTAAAGGACATGAGGTTCACTTTGTTGTTCTAGAGATAGGATGAGGAGCCAAAAAACCCCTGGTTTGATGCATGGAACAGTTCCTGACAAGCTGTACTATTGGTGATTATATATACCTCCCCTTTTAAAAGGCACCGCAAGTGTGACTGAGATGCCTAGCTGGAAATAAACAGACTATATATGAAATTTTAGAAGCTTTCTTGCCATTCCACTTTAGATTAATGAGGGATAATCTTTAAGAATGAAAATAAGGTTTTACCAGTTTGGAAAAATAATTTTGTCCTTAATAATCACTCATCTAAAACTTATTCCATTAGCTCAAATGGTTTGTAAGGAGACTTACCACCTCCTGCTCTGAAGGTAGTATTAAGTTCCCTTGCCTCCAATTCTCAGAGACATTTTATTAGATGATGTGGAACTGAGCAAATTTAAACTGTCAAATACCTCCAAAATATCTGTGGTAAATGTCAGCTTGTGTAAAAAAAGTATGAAAAAAATTTTATTAAGCTGATTTTATTTTTATAACTCTACAGAAGGTTCAACAAATCTGGAGTCCGCTTGTTGTTATATATCATTTTTCATTTCATTTGTATCATTTCCATAGAAACTTAGACCTGCATTTCATTGTTAGTTTGCGTGACTGAGTCAGGTAATTGATGCGGGTGACCATGGTGCTCACTGGTGTCCCCAGTGACTCGGGTGTCTTTCTCTGCAGATGAGAGAGGAAGTCAAACAGAAATTTCTGTAGCTGGACCACCAGTCAATCAAGACTATATGTAACCTTTTGATATGGAGATAAAGGGGACATATTTCATCACTTCCACCAGGCAAAGAAAACAGGACATTACTGCTGTGGCTAAGTTTACAATGACAAGTGGGTTCATGAAAGTCCAGAAGGTTTCTGCAAATTGAAGTAAAACTATTCATCACTAAACTGGAAAAGCTTCCTTTACTTTCTCTTTAGCCATAGGTGGTAAGTTTTAAGATGGATCCCCATGGAATCAAGTGAGGCTGAAGACTGGGGATATTTCAGGGTCCTGAAAGCACTGCATAGGTAACAGCCCTCCAGCACTGGGCAAGCTGGTGTGGGCTCTGACTAGCTGATAATGAAGCACCCTGGCATTGCCAGTGTGGTCAGAGCAGAAGTTGAGGCTGTCCCACCATGGGGATCAGATGTTTCTGCTGAGCATGGCTATAATATTGTATCATTTATCAAGTCACATATGAAGGGTTTGTGTCATGCAAATGTATTACGTGAATGTCTGGATTTTGTCAATGCTTTTGAATATCTGGAATAACATTTCATGCCTCGTTTTGTTTCCCACATATGTGGCATCAGACTTCATTTAACTTTGCAAAACAGTGCTAGAAAAGAGTTTTTCAAAACGTGAATCAACAGTGAAGATCCACGAGAGTTATTATGGGAGCCTCAGATGCGCTCTATTTCCAAGACTGATGATCTTGATCTACTGAGTGTAACTGGGAACCTCCTGAATCTGGTCACTAAATGGGGATGGGCTCCACAGCTTCTCCTCTTCTTCATGCTTTTTAAAAAAGCTGATGGAATGAGAGATCACCACCTGCTCAGCTACACGTCTGCATTAAGTGTTCCCAGTCATAACCTCTACCACCTTATGCATTCTGGACTGTGAAGGTCTGAATGTGGGAATGGATGAAAAGGGGAAAGAAAGAACAGGTACTCATCTTGTCTTGGGGTTGAAAAGAAAAATACTACTTCTATCATACTGGTTTTGGATTTCTTCTGGAAGAAATAGCTAATTAGGAAATGATATTATTCTGAAATAATTCCAGCTGAACTTTCAAAGTCCAGACTCAGCATGGTGGTATCACAAGGATCCTCAGTGACTCTCAAAGTAGTATAGACACAGCAGGTTTCGATTTCTCAGGCAGCTGTCCTGAAAAAAGGTTTTTATTGGAGAAGTATTGCACTGATGACCCAGAAGCACTGCTCTTCAGTCTGATTGTGTTCATCAGACTTGGCGATGACATAATCTGGGTAATATTTATAGATCTTCACGCAGATCTACACAGTATCCTGCACATAAATGGTACTACCTTGTTTATCCAAATAGGATTGCTCCTTTCTAGCCTGAACACCATCTTCATTTTAAGCTATTTTTATTGTAGGATAAGTCTAGGTTTGTCTCCATGGGGAGTCATTCTAAAAAGTATCTTGTAGCTCCGTGTTGGGAAAGGGGCATTTCTTTGACTCAGACAGGATTTCAGTAATGTCCTGAATTTTGTAATGTGGCAGGAAGCTGTAGATGAAGTTCACCACCACACAGGAATTGGGAGATCTTTCCTGTAAAGGGTATTTTAGAGAGTAGTGCTTTTTGTGGGACTGAACCAGTGTTTAGCACATAGCTAAGCGGGAAGTTCCTTTGAGGACATATGTTAAAAAATGAAAGCAAATAAATAATATGGAAGAGACTAGATTGCTCTGTGAATTTGTTGTGAAGGATCAGAGACATCATGAATAATGTTCTGTCACAAGAAAGGAAATTAAATGAAGGAAGACTGCTCTAAAGAAAACACAGGACAAAAAGATCGATGTTTGCTAAATGGAAAAAACTAGCATTTTTATTCAGACAGATATCATTTTTACATTTCTAAAAGGTTGCTTCAAAAGCAATTATAATAAAAAAGGAAACAAAGGTCTGAACTCTCCCTTTCGTTTCTTTGCATATTTATTCAGCTTTTCCCAATGAACACGAGTTATAATTGAAGTCAGAACGCAGACTTGTTTTGATTGCATTAGGAGGTAAATCAGGTCTTAAATAGTCAAAATTCCTCTTGATATCAATGTGAGGACTGTACAAAGATGTGTAGAAATCAGTGATGCTAATCAGGAAAGAGAATTTAGATTTGAAACCCAAAAATAAGAAAATAGAAAACACATTCCTTTCAGTGTTTCTGTAAAAAAAAAAAAAAAAATTAAAAAAAGGAAAAAAGAGATGCAATTGTGAATTTAACTGTGTAAAGCTTCCCTTGTGAACTGAGGGTAGTTTCCATTTCCAGCACTGACATTAGGTAGCAATGTAACAAAAGGATGTGGTCAGAGTATACATAAAATAAATCTTTTAAATTCTCTGCATTGCTTATTTGCAAAAAGCACCATCAATGATACACTATAAGCCTGCAAACACTAAAACCAGGTTGTATGAATAATTCATAGAAACATCTTCAGTGGTACTCTAAAGGGACCAGTTAGGTCCACTAGATAAATAAATCTAAGTTTTTAAAAATCTTACCTACTTGCTGGCAGGACTTGGTACAGTATATTACACTTTGGTTTGGCCTGAAGCACATCTGATTATCCTTCTGGGTTAAACACAATAGGGAAGATGATTCATTAATTATGCACAAACCAGAGCATATCCCCATATTAAAAGATTCTGAATAATCACATTGCCATAAGTAAGACCCCAGCATCCCAGCAAAATGTTCTTAAAAGAGAAAGAATGAACAGACAGTTAACAGAAACACATGAGCTTTTGGTTTAATTCAAAGACACAAATTATTTTCTCAACACATAATGTGGATTTCCAGTTGCGCAGCTCCAAGACAGTAGCTGTTTGAAGAATACATACACCTTCAGCTGAGTTTTCTGCCTCTTGGAGCGCATGAGGATTCATGTGACGCAGCTGGAATTCACCACGGGATGGCTTAGGTGGACAGGTTAAGGCAGGCTGATGCTAATTTGAGATATCTGAAGGTTTTCTAGAAGGCTGTCTTCAGGAGCCCAAAGGGTTAACAACCAAGTGAATTGCAATTCTGAGCTTAAATACTGGGAAAACTGACACATCCATCATCATCTCCTTCAAGGTGTTTAAGGAGACACTATATAAGAATCACACATTTGCTGTGGTGGTGGCATTTCCACCGCGTTTATAGTAAAAAGTACTGTTTTTCTTGACTCTCCTCCTAACTAATTTTTGGTGGGCATTCAAGAAGGCAAAGTTAGCAGTGCTGACAAACTTGAAATATCAGATCTGGCAGCCAGGTGCAAGAGCTGCCTTCCCTTGCACCAACAGAGAGAGGTTAGAGGACATAGGACAGCGGCTGCCATTTCATGGGTGGTAACTTGTTGCTTTCTGAGTCTCAGTGAAAGCTTCAAAGGCCTCAAAGTTTCTCCACATCCTGTTTTGCCAGATTGAATTTGGATGGCATCCTGCACTGTACTGGAACTTTTATTAATGCTATAGGGAGAATTTTCCTCAAAAAAATAAATAAATAAATAGATTAATTAATTAAATTAAATGGTCCAGGTTGGGTTTTTTTTTTAACAGTGCCTTCTTAGTGTCCTTAACAATGCAGTAATTTAAAGGGTTTGTTTTGTTTCATTCTAAAAATGTTTTCCCATGGTTTAAAAGCCCTGTACAATTCATATGAATGAAGCACTCAACGTTAGACAGAAAATTGCATGGTTTAAATTGGAAGACCTCAAGCTGAAGTGAAAAGGACAAAACCTGAGGACGCTAGCAGTCCAGGGTCTTTCTCACTGGACCATAGAAACGATCTAAGTGTATCACTATGGGTCTGTAACTATGCTTTGGATGTTGATTACTCCTGGATCTCTATTCGCTTGAATAAACTTGAAGGCTGCCTTTCTGTATTGGTGTCAGCCTTTAGCTTGCTATCAAGACTAATTCCATGACACCACAACTTTAGTGGGTGGTTAATACCTTTCTTTCAAAAAATCAGTATTGTTCTTGTCTTTTTTAATACAGATTTTAACAGCTGCAAGACAATCTTAGTATTTTAAGACTATGTTGTTAGGAAGGCTTTGGGTTTGTTGATTTTTTTTCTTTTTGTCTCCTGTTGTATACTAATGATTAGTGAAGGAGCAAAAGCTGAACACTCCAATTTTGCCAAAATATATTCCTTTACGAACAGCAGATTCTGGGATGCTGCTGTTAGGACACAGCACCACTCTGATGATTTTTAGAAGAGGCAGTAACTACCTGACTATGAAATATAACTGTAGAGATAACCAAAACCTTAGCATAAGCAGCCTTTACCGAATTTACTTGAAAACAGAGCAGGCTTTTTTTTGTTGTTTATAAGAGCTTTGAAATAAACTTGTTTAACAAGCTGAATACTTACAATGTCTGAAAGCTCCAGTGAAACTCCAATTGACTTTAATTTGGCTCATACTCTTGGCAGGAAAGGAGAAAAGCCTGGCAGAATGACCTTTGCTTATTCCCTAGAGTGTAAAGAATTGAGAGATAGATATGAACAGATCCACATTCTCCGTAGGAGCCGTTTTCTCCTCTCAGTGCATACTGTGTAATGAATGTGTAACTCACATTGGTGTCGATAGTAATTATGTACATGCACTGGGAGGGAACGAAATTTTAAATTGGTAGCTCTTCATAAAATCTTATTACAACTGTTCTATAGGCCACCGTTCAATGCAGTGAGTTAATAAGCATTAGTCAAATTCCTTTTGGGGCAGTAGCAATAATACAGGTAAAATGTTTAATAGAAACTTGTTGCTTAGTTACTTTCCAAAGAGAAAAGAGTTTAGCTAAAAGACATGTTTTGTAATAAATTTTTCTTTATATCATCTCTCTATCACTCAGTACTGGTTTTGTCAGTGAATACCACCAGATGTGAGATCATTTAAACATTGGATTAATAAAAATTTTATACAAAAAGCAAGGCGAGAGAATACAAACCTGCACGGTTAAGCATTCCAGTAAGGAAATGCATGGGCAATCTTCATTTTACCTCATAATGAATAATGCATTATGTTATAGCCTTTAATTATACGATCATATAACACTTCTTGAATAATACAATTTTCTTCCACAAGTTTTAAATACTGGTTTATGCAATTTTTCTAGTGCTATCTATTATTCAGTGTATGTTAGGAAGAATCCAAGGAAGTCTTCTATATAAAATCACAGAGCATGCTAATGTTGCTCAATAATTTTACAAATAAATCACCCTTTCTGGAACAACGTTCATCTTTGGATCTCAGACAGCCTTACAGGTGACTGAGACATAACTCAGCAGCATTTTAATTCCTCTAGGTCCCAAGAACCTGACCTTGACACAGCATGTATTACTGTCATAGGCAAACAGATGCTCTAAAACTAAGAAACAATCGTAGCTCTAATATTGCTAATGACTTAGAACATACCTTGCAGATATCTCTACTTATAGAGAAAACTGATTATGAACATGCATATCAATAACATGTAGCCTGTCAGTCTGGAGTCAACACATCTTCAGGTTTTTCCTCTGCTTTTCAAGTTTAATAGACTCCTTATCACAGGAATCCCCAAATTCTGCCTGCTACCAGGCAGCTGCAGAGCTAGCAGTGAGTCACTGGAATGCAGAAACTCAGATCCCTCCCTCTCTATGCTGCACCACAGAAACTGTAGACATTGTCAGACGAGGTAGAAAAAGCGCTTCATCTCCTAGTAGCTAGAACCATCGAAAAGATAGAGGGAAGGTGTTTATGCACCCACACATTCACACGTTTGCTCTTGATACTACTCCTCTATAGTAAATGCCAGAGATAAATACAGAAGTGAGAGACGCTTTTGTAGTGAGTAAGACTTCTGTGGAAACCAGAAAACAAATTTCTCAGAGCGCACATCAGTATTTGTTTTGAGATGTTGATACCTTATTGCATACTCCATGTTATAGTGACAGCCTGTTGTCTGTGGCTAAATAAATTTGTAGTGCAAATGCCACAGATAAGTATCCAAATATCACTTGATATGAGATATTTTCCCCTTTCTAGACTGTTTTTTACATTTGTTAATAGTATCAAAAATGAGTATGTGTCTGCATTTTGGATTTGCGAGGGGATGGCTAATCATGGTAAGGTAGAGCCAGCACAAGCAGGACACACATAATTATCTAAATCATCTCTATTTTGTACTATGATTGTTTTCATCATGCTCTTCAGCAGGCACATAAAATTAAAAGACCAGTATAAAGAAACCCTTGTAATCCATTTATAAATAAATTAAGCTTTACAGCTTTTCTTTGGTCTGCATACATGATTACACCACTCCAGAACTCAGCATCCTTATGGCTATATTAGATGCCATATTGTAAAGTCTATTTTAAAATGTTATTTTGAATAAGCTTGATAAGCATTAAATGGGGTAAAAAATTGTTTTGTTGCAAGCCAGGAAGAACACACAGTTGATTAAATATCAAAGACCAAAATTTACAAAATAATACCATCAGAACAGAAGCAAGTTCAGCTTACAAGCATTAAGGGAAGACGTGATTAAACTGATTACGATGCACAGCATTAGTCACCGTTACTATACAATTCTGCTGTCTGCTGAAGTCGCTAATCTACAGAAGTAAGATACTTTGTTCATCAGGTTAATATATAACATCTGGAGCAAAATAATTACTGCAAATGAAATCGAGAAGTGTGACGGAATTTTCATATATATATATATTGGAAGCAAGTGTTCACTAGATAAATCATCTTAACGTAACAGAACTTTTTGTTAGTCACTCTATGAGACATACATTAGAGAGATCCCTTGTGTAGCTCTTTCTTGCTGCTGTTTCTGTCAGAACTTAAAGCAACTGAAATACTAAAGCTGAATGAATTTTGGTCAGACATTGAGCTCAGCTACCAAATTCTAAGACATGACCGACCTGTTGATTTCCTACAAAAACCTTGTATCTCATAGCTGTGACTAGTAAACAAAGGAGGTGGGCAGGATTTCTTAAATACAGGCTCATATACTGCAAACACAAACATGACTTAGTTTACATAATTGACTTTTCTTTTCAGTAGCCCCACTTACTAATCTCAATTTGCATCTGATGTATTTTGTAGCAATTGCAACTGAAGATGTTTCCATTCAAGTGAAATTAAAAGAAGAGTTTTAGATTGGTTTCCTGTAGCAGTGATGATCTAAGGGGGGTGATTCAAAGCCTGCACACATACAAAGGAACAAGAGCTTATCTTGCAACTCACTCAACTATTCCTTGGGCGTAAGTGCGTATAAAGAAACAAAGTTACCTGCTGTTTGCCCTCTTCCTGGACTCTACACAAAGGCGAGCAATGGACAGCACCCTGTCGATTCATGCCACCTTCTCTGCCTCCTGGCTATCATAAACTGAAGGAGCACAGTGCAGAGAGGGAGAAATCCACTGACGGAACAGGCCTGGAACCACTTCTGGCTACTGGGGTCCCTTCCACTAAGACAGCCAGTATTTCTAAGTAAGGATGTTCTGATTTCACAAGAGAAGACCTAGAAAGCAAGGCACCTGCTTAAAATTTTTTAAGACTGGCTTTTTCAGCATGAGTAGAAGTTGCCTTTGGTGGAAGGGTCCTCTTTGGATGCTTTCTTGAAATACGTGATATATAATACATGTTGCTATGCAATTTAAGTCATAAATGGCACCTAAGTGCTAGGATTATTTAGATTCATATCTGAATTGCCAGGAGGAAATATGAAAGGAAGGATGAGAACAATTTTGTGATATTTCTGACTACTTTTTCCTCTCCTGCTTGGGTATCTGCCAGCCGCTCCCAGTGTGAACCACATACTGGGGCTGAAGGTTGAGGAATGAATTAGTAGATCATTTTAATGCTTTGTTATATCTGTTAATAACAGATTTTAAAGTGTTTTAAATACATCAGTTGTTTTCATATTGGACAGCTGAAACACTAGCTATTGCCTTGCCCTAACATAACTAAGGCTATCACTGTCATCCACTGAAAGAGACTTCATATTAACACAGGTCTCAAAATTAAGAAGAAATAGGATTTGTTTACATTTTTCATCCTTTACACAGTTTGTTATGATACAGTTCAAAAACCAGGCCAGTTGTGTTCAATTACCTTCAGGTTTTTGTTTTAGCTTTTTTACCTTCACTATAATTGGGCATTTTACATAGACTGTACTCTTTATTCATTTATACTTGGCAGTTTATTGAAATACACTTGGCATTGCTAAAAAACATCCAACAATTATGATAATCTGACATACCATTTTGAAAGTTATATTGAATTTTCTCTTCTTATAGACACTAATTGCATATTTGAAGTGATGGATTTTGTTTCCTCAGAAGCGTGCTTCTGGATCACTTATTTATCATAATTTGAGAAAGCAGTATGACCTTTTTTCTTCCATTTCTTAGGTTTCCAAAAATGCATACACAGTGCAAGCAAACATAAATCATGTGCCATCAACTAACCATTATAAAATAATTTACATGGAAACAGGGTGATTCTATCCTATTTTCTGCCCGGTAGTTACTGTTTAAGAAACTCAGATGGAATAGAGAAATGACTGAATTAGTTCATACTTGAAATAATAGACCCTGTTTGGTATGATTATTATGCTTTGGTGCATGCCTGGGGAACCGCAGGGCTGTGTTCTTTAGCCCCTTCACCAGAAGAGCCGCGTTTCCCTCTCATCTTCCTTCACACCCCTGCGCCATTTCCCTACAAGCCGCCCCGTCCCACCCTGGGTGGGAGCCCCTGACTGCCACTCATTTGCCATACTTTTGCTGTCAGAAATGTGTTGTGGGAGATAACAGATGAGTGACACTGGAAGGAATCACAGCTCCACAACTCTACATATGCAGCACATCCAGAAACTCCTGCACATCTGTGCTTGTACTCCTCGTAGCTCGGAAGCTGCACGGGAAGGGGATACTGGGAAGAGGTGTGTACATTCAGGCACAGTGCTTCCAAACGGTTCCCCCTGGTCTGCAGAGCTGTGAATCATCCCTCACCATCAGTGTGCATTTCATAGACGTTATTTAATTGTGGATGAATGACAACTGAGAGACTTACAGTATTCAAAACAACCATAAACAACTGTTTTTGTTTTCATGGCAGGAGGATGAGGAGAGACTCTGTTGCAAGAATGACTGAAGGCAAGAACTTTTTCACACGTGTTAATTCACAGAAAAGCGGTGAAGGATGCACTGAAATCTGCACCACCCCTTGCCCCCCAAATACAGATGCAAGCTTGACAGATGGGAACCCTCTGATTAGAGGAAATTATTGCTTTGAGCCCTCAGAGTTTCAAGCTATCTGAGTGACTGCCGCTGTTACTTTAGTATCAGTAACATACTATTTTCAGTCCTTAATAATTAAGGTTTGTTTGGCACCTTCATGTAACCACCATGCTGAGTGACATGTCACTGAAGCCTCTAGGCATTTGGAGGTGTAAGAAATGATGCAGTAGATACTCAAAATTCCCATTATTAAATCTCTCACCATCTTTTTACAAACCCCAGCCCAATTAAGGGCAGATTATTTTGAAGAACTTCCTGTAACTTTTATTTAGCTTAGGGATATAGTTATTTAGCATTTCAAATAGCCGAGAAGTGCAGAAAATGGCCGCTAGCAGCTAAATCTTGGAAAGCAGACTTTCAAGTAGGTTTTCTCTAGTTAGAAAACTTACAGAAATGTTCCGTTAATTTCTTCCACCAAAAAAGCTAATGAATATTTGTAGGTCTTTGAAAGCACGTCACATCACAAAATCCATGTTAAAAGCCTCATTGGAAAGACACCTGCTGTATTCAGCAATTTCTGCCTTAGGAACTCGGCAAGCAGTCCTGAGATTCCCCACACTTTTAAGCAGGTGGCAGTGTAGGTTAAAGAGACACAGATTTTTCCTGCAGCTGAGGGAAAATAGTAGCTTTCCAATTTCCCCATTTATCTTAACCCAAGGTAACAACATATAGCGGTGTTATTGGGTGCCTGTTTAGATGGGAACAGGCACAGATTTTGAAAAGTACATCTTTGTTGACTCAAAACTATTCCATTATTTCCAGATGCAGCTCTGTGGGGTTTATTTCTCAGAATGAGACACTGCAGTAACAGACATAACACAACCTCTCTTCTTCAATGTTAGCAGGAGGACCTATCTTCTGAAGAGGTTAGAGGGTGTTACAGTGCAGTGATTCAGCATCAACTCTCAATGTCTACTGTTAAACATTGATAGTTTTAATAAAAACAAATTCTGTGGCCTTTCTGCTGCTGGACCTTCATTTATGCTACTGACAGACTTGGCAGTTAAGGCAATAAAGGATTTAACTTACATTTGCATGTTTAGCCTGCTTTTTCCAGTTATTTCATTCTTTTGCACATAAGATGTATTATCTAGCATGTCCACCTACGAATAGCTAGTAAGGTAGATTTTTTCAGACATGTCCTACAGTATTAAACTGAAATAAACAAAACAAAATGCAACAACCGAGTTTCATACAGTGAACGGTAAGTGGCTTTGATCTTTTGCTAAGGCGGGAACAGAACAACTCCTTTTCAGAAGCAATTTTTGAAGACGACTACAAACATGGTATCTGTCATGAGAGTACCTCTGTCTTGAGGTATGAGAAATCTGTGTGTGCAAATACTTTTGTGGAAGTGAAGCAGTGTTCAGGTGGACTGGTTCTGTTGCGGGAGAATACAGCTGAACCTGAAACTGAAGAAAGAACAGTGATGTATTTATTTTTGGAGTGTGGAATGGGTAAAAAAGACAACTCCTTTGCAGGAAATGATTTCTAGATTGTTGAAACAGATTCGATTCTGATTTATACAAAATTCAGGATTTTCCAATGGGAACCAACTGAACTGGTGGGGAAGAACCCAGCTTCTTCTCAGAGTGTTGCAGAGTACACAGAACCAGAGTAACCACTGACGGGAGGGAGGGAAAACCATAGTGGTAGCAGAGGAAAATGCATTTTATATTCCCTGAACATTACAAGATGAGATTCCCCAAGCTGCCCAATTAAAACCCTGCCATCAAAATGCTCTAAGGGGTGCAGTTGTGTTGACCAGATTTTCCACCAGTCCCCGTATGCGCTTCAGAGGGGCAAGTTATTCTCTTCCTCCTCTTGAACAAAGTGACTCATTAGTCACATGTTGGGTTTAACGTGAGAACCTGTAACTGGGCAATTAAAGTTGAGGGAAGCGTTGGGGAAAAGACATGGGACTGCGACTCTGGAGAACGGCAAAGCTGTGTCTCACCTCTGCTCTGTCACTGGCCACCTGCCGGGCCCCAGCTAATTACATTCCCTGTTTCAACTCCCCATTATAAAAAAAAAGAGGAGTATCTCCTCCCAGCGTGTTGGAGTCCGGAGACGGAAACGTCCCCATGTAAGCTGCCTGTCATTATCTTCTTCTTCACATCATGGAGAAGAGAAATAAAACCGACTGGAAATGGAAACTACGCAACCTTCCCCCTTCGGTTTCTCCACAAACTCCCCACAGCCCGCTCTCTACTCCTCCTCCTCCTCCTCCTCACACCCACTCGGCTCTTCCTGGAGTAGCTCCCAAGAGAGGGGCCAGCCCTTGTGGCGGGGACCCT
>VZZY01006324.1:0-35293 GCA_013400335.1 Eurystomus gularis | reverse complement strand
CCTCCCTCCTGCCCTCCCTCCTTCCCTCCTGCCCTCCCTCCTTCCCTCCTTCCCTCCCCGGCAGCGCCGGTGCCTCCCTGCCCAAAGAGGGGACAAGCAGCCCGACCCAGTCGCCCCACCGCCGTTCATAAATACTAATTTTCGAAGCGAAAGGGGAATAAAACGTACCGGCACCAGACCTGCTCGCAGCGCTGTGCCCTTTTGCGTGATGCTCCTTGCGTAGTTGGGTTTCCTCTTCTTTCCCCTTCCCTCCTTTTCTTTCCTCCCCCCCCCCCCCCCCCCCCCTTTTTTTTTTTTTTNNNTTATTTTTTTTTCCCCCTCCATCACCAAAAGCGAGGCCAAGTCTGACGCTTTGTCTCTTTTGTGCTGGATGCTGGAGATGAGCCTAGGCTTGACCTGACAATGATTCCAAGGACTGGCACTGCTTTTCTACCCCCAGTTTGTAGAGATCCAGACCTTCTCTTCCTGATTGTCAAGAAAATCAAATTATTGCTGAATTTGGGAATCTAGGCAGCACCAGCTCACTTTTTCCCTGTATCTCTGTGGAATCGTTTCTGGGATATTTTCCAAATCATCACAGAAAGCAGGAGGAATGAACCGGCAGCTAGTGAAAATTTTGACAACCTTGTTTGCATTTTTCTTAGAGACAAACCACTTCAGGTAGGTGATACGACTCTTATGTGATGATTTTTGTCAAAAGCTTGTGGAAGTCATAACTATAAAGATACTACGGCTCACTAACCTAGTTTGTTTGCTGTATTTGAGAGTATTTCACGTTCGTTCTATATAGACTATCCCTTTTATATTCGGAGACTCGTTGCTTGGTAACAAACACCAAAAAAAAGAAAAATCGCAAGTTTGGGTGATCTGTTTTCCATTTCTCTGATTCAAAGACATGCTTTTGCACTGAATATCAGTATAGCTAAAAACATTTTCTTCAGTTTCTCTTCCGAAATGCAAATTCTCTGCTCCCACCAGAGGTTGTTTAGGAAGTTGCTTTGGTTCCCTCCTCTTCAAGCTTTGGAAATGAGCGAATCAGTTTTGCCAGGGATGTAGTTACTTGCAAGGAGAGAACCAGTTCTCTGATTTTGGGAAAACCCTGGATCAGGCCAGTATTGTGCTCACTTAAAGTACCAGCACATATGATTGTTGGTTCTAAATTTTTTTAATGTTTCATGAGCTTTGGCTTCAGCTGTTGACTTCCTGCAGTACAGAGCGAGCAGGTCAGTCTTATTAACCAAAGCACCATTTTAGCTGAGAGTCGTTATTAAACTGTACGCTGCTGTATATCTACATGCACACATATATAGAGTTTTTATATGAGTAATGAGGTATATATAAAGTGACAGACTGAAACTGCGTTTATGTTTCTGAGTCTGGGATCACAGCGCAACTCATAGCTAGTGGGCTCGGAATGACAATAGAAGTCATTTGCGTAGGAGCATCCCAAACAAGTGCACTGGATTAATTTTCCAGGTTTTATTATCTTAGCTGAATGTTTTTATTATTTAAGGTGGGAATATCATCTATTACATAATAAAAAGTAAAGATTTGTTGTAATGGTACAATGTCATTGACAGAAGCAAAAAGAAGCAACCACCCCCTGTAAATGGAACCTGAAAACACGCAGGGAATCACACTACGAGAATTTACTATCACACTGCCTTTTAGCAATTCTGGTGCGTTTGTAAAGGGATAAAGGATTTGATATTTGCTTCTCATTTTAGGTGCTCACATGTGCACGTAATTTGTTTATACTTGTGTATAGAAGCACAAAAAATAGCCATGAAACATTCCTGAATCTGAATGGTTCCCTTCCGGCAAATATATAAACAGAGAGTGATTAAGAAGACACAGTCATAGAATTACTTTTAATATATCTCAAAGATAACGTTGAAACATAGATACAATGAAATCGGTCATTTAAGAATCAAGATAATGTTTTATGATTAAATCTGTGCCTCTACACACCACAAATGACCATTTCATTCTAGTTTCTTTTTCCCTAGCGAACAACCACAGGAAAGTCCTAAATTCTCTTTCTCTGCAATATATAATGTGCTTGCAATGTGTAATATGCTATGCACATAGCATTTTGCATGCGTGATACGGTACTAGAAGTTTGCTCTTAAATCCTGAAAGCAGAGAGATGCTCCAAGAGCTTGCATATAAATGCCAGCTGGTGATAATGCTGATAAATTTTATTACTCGACATTCATTGGTAAAAAACTCTTAAGATTAGACGTGACTGACTCTGAAACACTTTTTGCCATGTTGGGGAAGAATCCACACATTCAGTAACGTGATTTAAATCTCTGTTAGGTAGCATCTTAAAAAAAAAACCCACATTTTTTTTGCATCTATATCCCTCCCAACATTAACAAAACCAATATTTTTGAGCATTGCCAGTTATTGTTTGGAAGTTTAAGAACACCTTAAACCAGTGTGAACACATAGTTCTAACAGCATACATGTAATTAAAGCAATGATGTGAAGTAGGTTATCAAAGTCCCTGTAAAATTGCTCTACACATTAAGATGAAGAGTAAATTGAATCTTCTGAAGTCTTTAAGCTGTAATGAATTTCTTTTAAAAGCTGAGGTTTTCTTTTGAATAGCAAATCGTGGCCATGCACACTACCTTAAGCTCATTTTTATTTCTAGAATAAAGTTTTCAGATGAATAATAGACGATATTGTTCTATAAAAATATTAATTGCTACATTCACTGAATTGAGACCATTTTATTTAGTGCTACGATTTCTCCATTACTTGAATACAATAGAAGCTAAATATTAGCTAATGGTGGCTAATAATTTATTTAGGACGACTTTCTGTAAAGAACATGATTCAAGATCTGGAAAATCCCCCTCACAGACCCTGTCTCCTTCAGATTTTTTGGACAAATTGATGGGAAGGACATCGGGGTATGATGCTAGAATCAGACCAAATTTTAAAGGTAAGTTTTTTTTAAGACTTCTGATTAATTAATAGATTATGTTTTGGACAAATCATAGGTTTGAGGGTTTTACCTCTGGGTTCTGATTTTCTTTTCAATAACTTCAGTTTTCCAGTGTGATAGTGTCATGGAGATCAGTTGATCCATGGGGAGGACTAGGATAGCAGTACAGGTAATAAGATTCTAATGCTTGAAAACCGTCTTTTCACATGGCAATAAAGTTTAGCTGTCAGAGGATGCTTCTGAAGACCTTACTAATTCCAGGTAGTAAATAGGATTCCAGGTTCCACACTAGAAGCAATTGAGATGACTTGTTCCTGAAATTTTTAATCCATTAAGACAATATCTTTAACACCTCTGTGCTGAGCTGTTGTCTTCTTTATAGCAGTGTGTGAAGAAAAGGTCTATCCTTTTGTTCAACTTGAAGAAAGTAAACCCTTCTTTCCCAAAGTAGGGAGATAGGACTCAAGGTATGCACAGAGGAGATTTTTTGTGGAAGGTGTTGACTGAATGGTAAGAACCAATTTCTCAGAATCCCTAGAAAATACAAAAAACATATTCTGTTTTCCACTTCCATGGTTCCCCATGTTTTCTTCCAAAATTTGGACTGAGTTGTGGAGAGTCACCACCACCGTTCCAGCACAAAGAAGACTGTGGACTGGAGGCTTCTTTTGCAACCATTACTGTTCACAGCAAGTTTTCCTTGCTTTCATCCTGTGAATCCCTATGGGAGTGAGCACAGAATGTCTTGTGGCTTTGAAAGAAAGTAACTGGGAGAGAAATTTTCATTGCAAATATTTAGCATTTCTGGAGAGCCCTATAATTCCACCAAAACTGGCTCTTCTATGTCAATTTAAAGCTTAGAATGTGTTTTTACTTTGAAAACTGAAAAAAAATGGTTCCTTCCTTAACAAATCTGATACTAATGTACATTTGGACTCATATCTATTGGCTTTGGTCACTGAAATGCCTGTTTTCCTATACTGAGCTTTGTTAGCAGTGTTGTGAAAGTTGCTAACAACTGGAAAAAAACAGTAATTTCTTAGTCAGTGAATGAACTATTAAGAAAAAAGAAGCTCACGTCAATGAGAAAAAGTGTTTAATTAAATTTAGATCAAAGATCTGTTTCTTGTCTCTGTACCACATGTGAAAATTACAAGATTTGGAACAAGGTACCTTTTTTTGACTGCTTCCTGGTCCTAAGTGAGGAGGAATCTAGTGTGGCTTTCAGATTCAAAGGTTTGAAAGCTGACAAGTTAAAAAAAACTCTAGTCAGGGAAGCCTTAAGTTTTGATTTCAGATTAGTTCTCGAAGTGCTTATTGAGTTCCTGAACTGGAGTCCACATTAGCTTGTAGTACGTAATATTGCATTAAACTCTCACATTCATTTTGGGCGTTTGCATGAGTATCAGTGAAGTTTTAGAGAATGGAAACGAAGGCAGAAATTGCCTGACGTGAGCAAGGTAGCAATCATTAAGAACTTATTCCTGCCTTATATATGGGAGGGACACTAAAAGAAGACTGTTGCTTCATCTTTTGTAGATCAGATAAAACCAGGAATAGTAGCAGTCCCTGTACAACTTAAAGACAACCCATTTTTGCTCCCCAGTATGTGTCTAAAACCATTTCATGAAAAACACAAGGGGAAACAGATTCTCAGCTTTGCACTCCTGATGTTCAAGTAGGTAGAGCAGGTATGATGGGCATGACATTGTATGGTGCATGCTGAGCTGTATGACAGACACTGCTCCTCTCCAAGTCCCATGGTTGGTTTGTGTTCTCAAAGTGAAGCTGCTGCCTAATGACACCTATGAGCCCTTAATAGCAAAGAATCTGCCATTTCTTACTTCTGAATTTTTCTTAGGTCACTTTCCAGAGCAGGATGGCACTTTGCAGCAGTTTGAACTGATGAACAGGTCTTCAGCATTTTTTCAAAACTTCACTTCTCTGAGCTCTCATGTAGTTCTCAGTCTTCTGGTGAGGAGTCTGAAAGATTTTCTTGTTCTTTGCTGTATTCCTTTGGAGAGTATTTTATATCTCAGAGTTCATAACTAAAGAGTTATGCAGTTTTGAACTTCGCATTATTAGTCAAAACCTTGTCAGCTGATAACCATTTTTATTAGTCAATATGATGCATACCCATGTTCTAGTTGCCCAAGTCTTGTTAACTTTCTAAAAAAAATGAAGATACTTATTGTTCTAAATTGTTGGGGTTTTTTTCCCTTTTAAAGAATAAGTACAGCTTCAAAGAGATCACAATAAGTTTATCTTGCATGGAGTAATTATAAAGATTTTTTTTTTTTTGCACTGAGTCTTTATTATGACCATAATGCAAATTGTTTCAGTTTCTAAGATTCATTAATCTGTTTGAGATCTTTTTGGGGATATGGGCTATTGTACAATGCTGATATTCTGAATCATATAAATGGATGGATGGAGGAAATGTTGAATGAACCTAATTTATAACACTTTTTGTGGTTTAAAGCAAGAACTTTTAAGCATAAATGTGGACTGCCGGAGCAGTGGTTTAAACTAGGGATCTGCTATCTTGCTTGGCATGTAGTTTGGGGTTAATATTTGTTTCCTGCATTTCACAAAAGACATTGTGGATTTAGATAGTTGTGCCACTGCTCATGCATTTGTCTAGCTTTTTCTGCTTCAGACCAGTTACATGGCTTTCTGAGTCCACTGCAGGCATTTTACAGTGTCAAAAAAGTCTGATTTCATGGAAAAGCAACTAAGCAGAACGCATTTATCTTATACCACTGGTTATACAATAATTAAATATAGTTTTATGACTAGTCTGAATTACTGGAAAACAGCAGCTACTTGATTAATTTGTGGAATAAAGATTATGCATTTTAAAGAGAGAGGAAAATGCTACTTACTGGAACAAGGTGCTTTATCCAGATAAAGCATTTCATCATTAGTTACTTCTTTGCCAAAGCTTGCTCTTGTGAATTAGAAAATTCAGGAAGATAGCGGGAGAGCAACAGGTGTGTATGTAAAGGTTTAGACATGAACAACAGGGGTTTTTGGGTTTTCTTGGTTTTTTTCTACATCAGTACTGTACACTGAAAGATCCTTTCTTCTTTTTTGTATCCTTCTGTCTTATGCAATCATTTGAAAGCAGAGGAGCAAATTTCTGGTTCTTCTTGACACACCAAGTGATTGGATACAAGATGACCAGGGACTGAGAGGGACTGTCCCCCTGATGAACATCCGGAGAGTAGTGCCAGAGCTACAGTTCTCAAAATTGCCTTTCTCAATCACTGTCTGTCAAATACATAATGTAGACTTTTTCATCTTAACAGTTATCTTTTATTGAATTTGAATAGGCTAATAATGTGTCTAAGGACACAGAGGGGAATACTTTTAAATGTAAATATGAAGTCTGCAATCTAATACTAATTGAAGTCCCAGAGAGTCTTTCTGTTGACAGCAAACATACGCTCATGGTCCTTCTGAGCTGATTTGCTGCTTCTTCTTCAATTATAACACCAGTTTAGCATGGTTTCTGTAAAATAATATAAGGTGAAACCTGCATGATGTACTTTTCACTGGATTACTATTAACGTTATATTTTCAATGGTAAAAAACAACAAATCAGAGTGATGTCTTTTACTTTCTTCACTGCTCACTTTGCAACAAAACCAGAAAGAGCGTAGGGCACTTGTGTTATAAAATTGGTGCTTTCTCACTTGTGGAAACCAGGGGTGGTGAAGTAGTATCTTAGATTAGTGTGTATTCAGCACAGTCTCCCTCAAGAGCACTGTGTGCAATGCCATGACACAAGGGATCAATCTACAATTTAATCACAACATGCGATGTAGGGCTAATGGAAAGTCAGCTTGAATTTAAAATTTCCTAACAGGTGTGGACCTTCAGAGGTTACTAAATTATTTCCACTTTTTAACATATTCATCTTCTAAAACCACTTAAAATCTAAACATAAGCTAAAAATGATCAAATAGAGAAACCATTTATCTGTGCCCTTGTCCTGGTTTGAGGACAGTCCTTTATGCTAAATACTTTCACATGAAAGTATTTCACTTTATCTTTGAGTTTGTCACCAAGAGCTCCAGAAGTGTGTTACCTTTTGATACGGAAAACATTTGCAATGAAGATGATAATGATTTTCTTTTGTATGGAATTTCATTCTATGTATTAAGTGCATTCTTTCCCATTAAGTAATTATTTGCTGAAGAATGGAGGTACATGGAGGTGTGCAGCCATAGTGCCCATTAATGTTACCCTCATCACCGGATGGTGCAATGCAGCGTGAATTAACTTGCTCAAACACTGCTGTTTCTGAACTCAGAGAAGTCTTGTTGGAGGGATGCAGTTTGGGGGTGTAGTGACTGCAGTTGTAAAAGATTAGTCTGTGATTACAGCGGTGTAATGTCATTTTCATGCTGAGTCAGTGGGTTTATATCTGAATAATAAACACATGGACTAAGTAATTTACTGAAAATTAGCTTGACAACTGTTACAGGAAACGGCTTATGCACTTTAATACTTTAACTCCTTGGCAGCAAGGGTCAGTTTTTCCCATATGTTCAAGCCTATTGCTTACTTATTTGGCCCTTGAGTTGACCAGTAATGAAATACTTAAAAAAGCGTGAATGGAAACCACTGAATAACACTTAAGGGTAAAATTGATGGCATCAGGCTTAATAAACAAAAGCAGCTTGTAGGTACGTGCTAAGAGGAACTGTTTGCAGAAGTCGACCTTAATCTAGACACGACACTTCAAAAATAGCTGTTGGAAAAACAACCCGCAAATACATATAAATGTTGAAAAGCATATGTAAGATATGCTGCGGGACTGCAGTGATTTATTCTCCAGTGGTTAACAACCTTCCCAAAGCCAGACTGCAGTTGCTAACAACTACTAGCCATGAAGGGAGATGCACTGGGTAAACTGCACTGGGCTATTTCCCCACAGTTTAAAGGCTCAAAGCGCCATATCCGATGGAGACTCAAATCCCATTCAGACATGACAGCATGTAGTAAGGAAGTGCACGCTATTGGGCATTCACATTGTAGGGCACGGGCTGAAGGGTCACTGTAGAAGGGAGGTTACCTAGGCAGTTTTTGGATGTGCCCAGGGCATTGCATTTCCTAGATATAGGTTGCTTGAGATGTGCAAGCGTCTGTTATTAGGGAGGTATGCTCCTAGTTTATTTTCTGCCTTGAAACACATCCACAACATTACGCTGTTTTCTGATGAAGCTGTATACGCACATCGCCCTGCACAGTTAGATGCTGCACGAGGATCCTTACCTGCAGGATATTGAGTTCATTCGGTTTTGTTTTATTTTTCTTTAATTACAAAAATGTAGCTAAGGAAATGATGTTCAGGCCCTGCTTCAGGGATGCATGTTTTCATGCAGAAACCTTTTTGCTGCAATTGTGCAAGGATCCTTTTAATTGTGCTTCTTTTAAAACTGCTGGTAAAGAGAGCTAGGGAACTTGTCCTTCTTCCTCTCTTTAATTTCAGGTTCTTTCACAGAACCGGAGTGGGCTGGGGGAGTTGCATAGCTAGTTAGGTTATGTCTAGGCTTCTAGACAAATGGGACCAGACAGCAAGCTCAAGCAGCCCCCCTCATTATCTATGCTGCTTAGCTGTTTGCTCATTCCCTCGATCTCTTTCTGAGCTTTCTGCAGCCATCTCCTTCCAAAGTAAGTCAGAAAGGCTGGGAGCATGCAGCAGTGTAAAGCACAAGCTAACCAATGTTGCTTGGCATCCAAGTTGAGGATCTTTCTCTGGTCTTCTTTTATATTTGAAATGTTAGCCATAGTGATCCATATCATATTGATGTGTTGCCTTTATTCAGAACCAGTGATTCAGTTAAGAGATATCAATGAATTTGACTGTTGTCATGGAATATTGGTCTGCTGCTACATAAACTGCCAGGGGAATTTATGAAAAATAAATGTCAAAGCAGAGCCAAAGAACTTTAATATTGAAGCAGCAGACACTATAGTTTTGATCATGTTCTAATTTAATTGTATTTTTTTTAATCACATCCAGTGTCAAGTTTGGATTTAAATTTTCTATACGGTTGAACCCAATGCCCTTGAGTCACTTGTTAAGCTTCTTGCTGTGTTTTGGCTGTCTTAGAAAATGCATGAATTATATATATTATATATAAAAACATGTACACTTAATTTACTAAGGTGATATAGTAACTGGGAATATGTACATATAAACCAGAAATATGCAGTTTTATTAGATAGATTCATTATCTTTTTTTTTTCCCTCTAGAAATATGAATATAGATACCTGATTAAATCATCAGGAAATGTATGTTTGGTGGTTCAGCATCTAAATGCGCATTTTACAGTCTTTCACAGAAATGAGTGATTTTGACAGTCTGCAGAGAAGAGCCCCCCAGATGATGCAGGCAGGTTGGTACAGGGTCTGGCACAGCTCTGAGATAAAGGGTGCACAATGTCTGGCGTAAGTAGTGACCTGCCAGTGTCATAAACACCAAGTATGTTTTTAAAAATTTACAAAATAAAGGCTCTGATTCTGGAAACCATGCAAGATCTGAGCAGTACAGTTCATGAGGAAGAAGCACCATTCACCAAGTATTCAGTTACTTAAAAGGGATAAATCATAGCAGCTTTGTGGCTTATCCAAACTGTGCCAGCTACCAGGAATCCTCAAGTATTGCAAGGGCATAAAGACACATTGATTACTCCCTCTGCTTCAGCTACATGCCAGTGGCTGAGAAGAGTGGAATCATAAAGGCTTCATGAGCCGATAAAGAAGGAAGTTTGTAGAACAGGACTTAGATGGAATATAAGTCCACAAACAAACAAAACCCCTTGGAAATCCTCAATCCACCTGCTGTGTAATGCTGGCAGTGCATGACTGTTTTATTTCAAAATTCTTCAGATTCTCTCACTTCTGCTCCTGCGGGTGCCCAGAACTGCCCCAGGCTTCCTTGCTTAGCATACACCTTACTCCTAAACCAAATCCAGGCTCTCTGATGAGGCACTGCTCCACCTCCATTTCCCTGTAGGGACCAACTATCTCAGAGCCTGCCTTATGTTCCCCAAGGAAGGGATTCCTCTCAAGGTGGATCTGTGGTCACTTAAAAAAAACCCCACAAACACAAAACAGTGTCTGTGGGTGGCCTGCTTGCCTCCACAATATACGGAAGGTTTTTCTTCCAGTTTCCCCTCAGTTTAAAGGGTTCAGAATCTGATTCAAAGGACTAAAAATGATTTGGAGTCGCCCATTTTGCAGCAAAGAATTCAAACTTCACTAGGCCAGGGAGAAAATACAAGAGGAACATGGCTTTTCAACCTTGTAATGTAGCTACTTTTCTGAGAGGGGAGGGCCTTTACTCCTGACAATTTTGATGTGATGCACAGAAGTGATTGCTGTAGCCATTACGCCTTAGGGACAGTTGATATAACTGTTACAGAAAACATAGTAAGGGCAGGGATCGAGAGCCAGCACTTCTCTCATTCTTCCTGATAATTGCCCTGACCACTAAGATACAAATGTGTGTGACTGCACTTTCTGTCTCTTTCTCAAATGTTGTATCCTAAGTGCTTTGCTGCACAACTTGCGGGGTTCTGTAGGCTACTTACACCTATTAAATATTTTTAGAAGTGACCATAGCTGCACTTCAGGATGAATCCCATCTCTTCTCAATAGGAGACAGTAAGAGATACCCCACTCCATTTTCCCAGAAACCAATGGCCTTGTAGCCTAGGAGGTGCATTCTTGCATCCCTTTAGTCTGAGACAGGTCTAGAAGCTCTTAGAAAGGACTCTTTCTGCATGAAAACTCTCAACATTTTGTTATTCTCTGCAAAATTGGCTGTGTTTTAGAAGGAAAGACTGAAATTCTTGACTGCTTTTTCAAAGTAAGGTTCTATGTATTGTCCTGGTGGAGAATGGTCTGAGCAGTGGATCCTGAATGAAGTACTTCAGCCTTGTTGAGAGCAGGGTTCCAGGAAAGCTCTGAAAGAGCACACTGCAAATTATTTGCACTCTGAAAGTGGTGCCTCACTATGATGAAGCATTTTTCTCTGCCCAAGGACTATATGAGGCCCTTAGGGTTTCTTCATGAAGGCCTGGGTGTTACACGTCAAAGCACTGCAACTCCTACCTGTCATGAGGCTGAAATTTTTTTGGCTATAGGAAACAGTGGGCTGTCCGGGGAAGCACAGTAGTGGTATGATACTCTTCTCTGAAAGCTAATAACCCCTACCTGTGTGTTTCTGTGTCTCCAAAGCCCAGGACTACATGAAAGCAACTGGAGACGTCTGCAACTAGATGAATTGCGGGCACTGTCCCTTAAAGAATAGTAAGCGATACCCAATTGATACACGATACATGAACAAAGTCATTCTTCCTCCATCCCAGGAATGTGACTATGGGTTATCTCCCTCACTTGTGTACTTGGGGAAATATAGCTGAGAAGATGCTACATGCTTTCCTTAAACCAGCATAGTTAGTCAGGCAAAACCTAGGATTAAAATTTACCAGATCAATACTCATTATGTTAGGCTGTCTCTAATGACTAAATTCCCAATGTGTGCTGTCTTCATGTCTTAGGCTATAAAACGGTCTTATCAGGATTGCTCTTTCTTCTTGTTCTGTTTACTATGTCTAATAAAGAATTAGTCCTAAATAGTAAATGAAATAACAGTAATGCTTTGGCTAGAAAGTGCTATAAACTCTCACGCTGCAATGCAAAGCAGTTGTTGAAGAGATGTATGCAAATTACATGCATAGGGCCAAACCCGGAGCATAGGTAAATACTTGGGTTTTGCCACATATGAGTATAGCTTGTTGCCTCTGCATAAATGCATGCACATACTCTCTCCCATGCCAAACAAAAATAAAGATGTAGCCTCTCCACATAAGTGTTTCAGACTGCAGCAATTTTACTTTCCAGAGAGTGATACCCCATCAGATGGAGCAGTCTGAGATGTTAAAAGCCTTTGGTCAGTCTGGTTATAGGAGCCATCATAAAAGTAATTTACTGGGAGAATTTTGCAGTTCTTTTGCTCTATACTCCTAATTATAATTTTGCAGCTTTTTGGCTACATACCCCTGAGAATTTTGGTTTTATCACACTTCTGAGGTGTGTTTTGTGTGAGGTAAAGTATGTACAAGCTGTTAAAACTAGATTTTAACTCCTTTTAGTTTTAATAAAATAAAATCTTTAACGTATCAAAGTTAAAAATAATTAGGGACAGAGTCAGTTTAGTCCATTAAGCTCCTCACTGTGGATATAGTCTCAATTGGATGACTTTGTAGAAGACTCCTACTCAGCATGACTATTGGTGGTGGAAACCAGAAAAAGACCAGATGCCCTGACACTGTAACATGCCTTACGTCAGCAGAGCTCTAAGCCTATGTGAAAACCATGTGATGCCCCTCACAGCAATGCAGAGAGCATCCTGCATCAAAGATCTGATTTGCTATCAATAAAAAAATAAGCCAGTCAGTTTATAAGATGCTTATTTTCTAGGCTGGTGAAGAGTTGTCATTTTCTCTTTCATTGTTGCAGCCACTTTATATACAGGAAGAACAAGTGACTGAAAAAATTGCTGGTGAATGACAACCAAGAAGTGCCCTAAGGATGTCTTGCAGCTAAAAGACAGATCCTTTTTGGTATTCAGGATATGGGAGACCACATAGGAGGTTCCCAAAGGGAGGGGGAATGTGTGAAGGGCAGGGATAGGAGGCTGAGCTAAACATGCAACAGAGCAGTTGATGGGAGCACTGAAGCTGAGAGTCAGAAGGGAGAAATTAATTTCAAAATAATATTCTGTGCAGATTGTATGGAAATGAGTTGAACTGTAAGGAAAGGCTTGAAAATAAAAGGAAAATTTTATTGGTGTTAGATGTGGTGAGTATATGGGCCCCTGTGTCTCTGACTAGTTGTGGATTTCCATCCACATGTGTCCTATGCACCATTTGGTGTATGCCCTAGCAGCCATAAATCAATGTTTACTCAGTAATTTTGGTCACCTAAATTGCTCTTTTCTTCAAGTCCTGCATATACCTTCTGACAGTAAAGCAAGGAACATTATGGAGACATTACAGAAAAAGCTGGCAAAACTGTGGAATAAAGTGAATGTTCAAGGCTCAGAGGAACAAAAAAAGGAGTTAAAATCGATTCTGAGACCGCTGTGTGGCCACAGAGGGAGGCATTGACCAAACCCAATATTTGAGTCTGTACCTATTGATGCTTATAACTGAGCTTCCATTAATTTCTACAGCACAAGAGCAGAATCACAGAGAAGGAACAAAGTAAGAAACATTTAGAGAGAAAGGAACAATGCCCCATTTTTTTCTTTTTTAATAAATGTTTTGAGGTGATTATGCTGAGCAGAATGAGCATTTCATTCTAAACTGAAAATAGAATCTTAGACTGGTCAACAACATTTCAATATTATTATTAATACTTTTTTTCTTCATTAAGTAGATTTTCCCTCCTGCCTTCTGTTCTCAGTCAACATTTTTTATCTTATGGTTCCATGTGGTCTCTTAGATGAATCGGCTATACTGACTTCTTAAAACATTATGAAAAATAAGATTATCTAGGAGGAGTGTGACTGACCCTATGCTGGAGTGCAGATTTCATGACTAGAGATGTGGTAACATGTTTTATTTAACCACACATTCAGGAGTGTCCTGGGTCTCTGCACACATTATGCCATTGACATGCCAATCAGCAGTGAAGAGCTCTCTCTTCATTAATGCAAAGCAACTGAGCAATTTCTCAGAATCATGTGTGAGGAGCATCTCTGGTACCTGCTGCCAGTGAGGCTGAGAGCCTCTATGTTTTCATTTGCTCACTTCACTGAGCACTGTTATGTGATAAAAAAAACCCACTAGGTGCCTGGATATTTTCATGTCGTAAGAAAAGCAAACAATTAAATTTCCCCAAATGCTACCCATTGATCTATTGCATTGGAGGAAGGAAAAATACAGAAAGAGATGCCTTGCAGTGAGGTGCTTGTCATGACTTGTAGTGGAAAGATTGGAAAGAAGAGTGAAGAGCGCAGAGAAAAAGACTGTTTGATGGACATATGAAGAATTAAAGCATTTATTTGAATATTTTCAAGGTTGACATAAATACTAAGTAATGTTGCATTGTAGGCTTGTAGTTCCAACAGGAAGTTTCCAGATGTAAGATTTCTGATTAACTGTTTTTTAGATTTATTTCCACAGACTCATCTGCACATGGAAGGCTTTAGCTCTGAGACTGGCTGCACTCAGTCACAAGTATGACTGAGGCTTGTATAGAAATATCTGAGTTAGCTTTCAAGTAATTTGCTCAGAGATGCTCTGCACCACACCAAGACGATACAAAGCTCAGCACAAGCTTAATGACTCAGATTAATGGCCTCCATTGGCCTTGAATTCCAGCTTGCCATGACTACATCGGTAGCAGCCCTCAAACTACATATGTGAAAGCGAGCTCCAGTGCATTTATTCAATCCATTGTGACTGCTATGGCTATATATTCTTTGTAGACTAGCTCAGGTTAGCTGGGTAAGTCAGGAGCATGTCAACTGTTTAAAGGGCTTTTCATTTCTGAGCTCCTGGTCTGTGGAGTGAAATAAAATAGTGCCTGAATTGTTCCTGTGCAGTGTCTATTAGATAACCTATGTGGAAATATCCCACTGCACCTCAGAGCTGACAGTAATATACATTTCTGTTATCAGCCTCAGCAGAAAGAGGCAGGGAAGAATGAGCACATCATATGGACTACCCTGTAATGCCAAATACAGAACTGAAGAGCTTTTGTAGTGTGAGACTTACTTACCTTCCTCTTCCAGAACTGGGTCTGTGGACAAAGGCATTCAGTGAAAGCGGAGCATGCCAATCCAACAATTTTCACAAGTGCTTTAAGGCACAAAAAAAGTGCATCTTAGCAGGGATTCTCCTTTCGTGAAACATTGGTAGGATTTTATCGGCATGACTCCCATTACATTCAGCAATAGTCCCACAGCTGAAAATTCACATATCACTTCAGAAATAGATTACTTGCTTGTTTGACCTCAGACTATGTCAATGTATATATAGAGATGACTTTAGCTGTACTTACTCCAGAGACATTTTCTTTCTGTGATTCATTCTGTAATCACCTGGATCTGACAGTCACTGGAGTAGTTGTCTTGTGAGGTCTCAGTGGTATTTTGCTGAAGAAGAGCTTTCAATTTTAGAATGACACATGCCCTTTTTATATCCAGGTCATGTCATAAGGCCATATTTTTTTCTCAGACGTTTTCTGAAGATAACCAAGTAAAGGGAAGCAGCTTAAATCTTGATGTAAGAGAAGAGTTCTCTTGACGCCATTTTGTTTGTTTATATTTGTGTGCCTGCTTGTGTGCTTCTAGAAGTAGGCAGCTGGAACTAGGGAAAAATTATACTTTCCTCTATCTGTAATGCTTTCCCCTGATTCCATTCAGTGTTGCCTCTATCTCCTGCCTGCTTTGGGTAGGGCATGCTGTGTCTCCTCCAGTCTGTAAATACCATTGCCATAAGTAGTGGTGCTCACATACATTCATCAGACACTTGGTAGTAACTTGGCTCAGTGATATCAGTGGGAATGGGAGTCCTAAAAAAGATTTAGACACCTAAATATTCCTGCAGGTCTTGCTCTGCATCTGTAAGTGCCTTTGTGGCTCTTAGCCTTACTCTGTTGATCATAAATGTATTGATATTTGTTGTGCTGGTTCAGCCATCATCGTTTTATGCTGCCATCAGTTGCCTGATCACACAGGCCAACACTGAACTCAGCAACATCCCCTCAGAAGTCTTCTTTCAAACAATCCTGCCATAGGTTCCTGCGGGCCCAGCTCCTCTGCTGCCCACTGTGGTGCCAGCATCACCTGCTGGACACAACAGACAGAGATGGCTCCCTCAGCGGCCCTTCACATGGAAGGACACCACCATGAAAGCTCAGCAAGATGCAGCCAGCCCCAACAGAAGCCACACCCAACAAGAAGCTCCTCCTACTGCTCAGCTCCTGGTTAATATAGCCCTGGCCTCACCCACCACCCCAACCACAACCACCTGGCTAAGGGCACAACCACAAACACACAGGTGGGACAGGTTCTGCCTCTGGAACATGAAGCCAATAGGAAAACCAAAACATTCTGCTAGGCTGTGACTCATTCACAGGTCAGCTCTAACTCAGGGCCCATAACTCAGGCCCCAGCCATTTCAATATCACAGAATATGATTCTAAGTCTCAGATGCAGCAGTAAGCACCCAAATGTTGCCACATTCTCACCAGAAGATATGGCATTCTCAGCAAGCTAAGTTATTACATATGGCAGATGAACTTTCAGATAATGTTGGTTTTAGCTTGATGAAGCAGAACAGTAATTTTTTCTTTAATTGATTTTTCCAGCAAACTGCATCAGTGTAAAGGACTATACAATTACCGTATTTTGGAGGTACCTGAGATCTCTGCCCTTATGGGTTTTTGGGGGGCCTTTAGAGGTTTTTATTTCTTCAGTAGCTCAAATTGTCTTCAATGAATAATAAAACTGGCATAAGCGTAATTTCTGTGATTCACAGAAAGATTGGGTTGTGGTGAATACTTGTAAAGAAGAAGGAATTCTCTGTTTACTGGACATGATTATACTTAGGGAGTCAGGGTGATGCATCCACAGAAATCCCATAGAAAGATAACCTCACAAATGAAAGGCATCACTCCCAACAAAAAATGTCACCTTGATTTGTAAGCCCTAAGGTAACTATGTTGTCCTGGTGTCATTAATTTTGCCTCCTGTGACTCATACATTTACCTTGCTGTTAACACTCTGATGAGATTTTGATGTTTATATGGAGGAAAACATTGGTTTTGCCCAAAGGCAGAAAGATAGGGAAAGAGAGAAGGCTTACCTAGGTACTTGCAATAAAGACTACCTGTGGTGTATCTCTGGCTTTCTTACTAGAACCTTAAGCAAACTTATTAAATCATGTGAATTTTCTCCTCGGGGATTGGACTATGCATTACACAGATCCTTGAAAATGAATGTGTGAGCTGCACTGCTTCTGGAGTAGCTGCAGGATCCCTGTGGCTCAGAGGAACTTTTCTAGTACATCAAAGCTGCTTTTCTCTCCCTGGCCCAATATCCACGGTCCCTGACCACAGGACTGGATGACAGCACTTCTCCAGTCCTTTCCCTGCCTGCCACACTCTGAGCAGGGAGGAACCTGGGATGATAAACAACTTACTCCTGTCTAATGACCATGGCCAGCTGAGGTGTCCCAGCAGTAATTCAGCCTCGCTGTCTGACTTACAGGGAGGTACCTGCAGAGCCATGAAGAGATGCATTGGCAAGCTCTTGAAGTGGTAATTCAGGCACCTGTAGTACTGCAGCTGCAAAGGCAGAGACCTCCATAGGGGTTAGTTCTGTTTCAGGTCTCATAAGGACTGTGCTGAATGTTGGAGGCTGTTCAGTTTGGTCGAGGAGAAATGGTTGCAAAACCACAGCTGCCTCCAGAACTGGCAATTAAGAAAACATCTCCAACAAACTCTGCTATGCTTCCCTGCTGTCCTGGGATCTGTGTTACCAGTGCTAAGGTCAGCGTGTGGGTCTTTGTTCTGACCTCTCCCACATTTTGATCACCTTCCTCTTTTGAACTCAGACATGAAATCCCTGCTCCACATATGAAGGGATGCTTAGTCCCTGGTGGGATCACTGAGATCACTGCCTCTTCACTTTGCCTCTTGGTCTTGTTCCCGGATCCCTGTTCTATCCCCACACTCACGTGGATTTGATTTTAGTATTTTAAAATACTAAAAATTTTAAAATACTAAAATAAGTCCTGATACTTACCCTGCTCTCTGTGGTAAGGGGAGAAGGGCAGTTTAGCTCATCTTTCTCTCCTGTGTACAGAACAAAATCAACCGTCCATGATGGTGTGAAAAAACTTTCCATTGGCACATGGGCAAAAGTCAGAAGGTAGGGCAATAAATACTACCTATGTAGAAAGACACAGGATTCTTGACAGATCTGTAAATATCTTGCCAATATTTTCACTGTCATTCCATGAGGTGGTTCTGCCTCATTATCTCTCATTTTTGCTTCCACATCTTTCTGCCTTGCCCACAGTTCTCTGTGTATGTACTGTGTTTTAGTTTGCCTTACAAAACCTCTTATTAAATACACATATTGAAGAAAACTGGCAAGTGTACAGGTATCATTTAAAATCTCTTGTATGATTATAATATTCCCACTAAGGACATCTTAACTTTATGGCTGAAACTAGTGTGAAGAGAAAAAGGCTGCCACATACAGCCTAGAAACTGCACCAAAAAGGCAGAGTTTAGATGGACATGTGAGTAGAGATATGATTGGTTACAGTTAGGATGATGTCAAGGGCAAGAGTACAAGTAAATCCTCTCCAGAACCTACCAAATGAAGGAGGCTTTGGGCTGTGTGTTATCAGTACTGGGGAATATTCAGCAAATGCTGCAGTTAGCAGCTGGATGGGCCTCAGCATACATCTTTCAGCACCCATCACTCAAGATGAGAACTACCCCTTGCGTTGGGACCCTCTCGGCACCCTCTCTGATAGCTGACATGGAAAGGATTCACTCTCTAGCCAGATGGCAGCACAGCCACCTTTGGTACAGGAGCTATGAGGAAATATGCCACAGCAAATTCAGGGGAATATTTGGTATACACACTTTTCTTGTGGCTAAGGTGAGCACATGAGTGCTTAGAACATTCTGCAAGTCCTAAGTGCCCTGAAGCCACAGAAGGTGTATGACAGATTATGATGTCAGGGCTTTTCAAGAAGGCATTGTTTTGGTGAGTCCTACTGACTGGCAGCAGCAGCAGACCCTCTGGGGAAGCAGGGAGATAGAGCTGCAGGGAACAGAAGTGATACCTTAGCTGTCTGTCAGAATACCAGACATCTGCTTTCTGGTGGATGTGAGCATTAGCTACTGGTTTGGGGTTTGCTGGGTTTTTTGTTTTGTTTTTGTTTGTTTGTTTGTTTGTGGGGTTTTTTGGAGTCCTTTTGAGAAACAAACATTTTCCTTAGGACTTGAAAATCACTTTGATTATACTGAATGTGCCTGAAAGGCACCTGAACTGTTACATTGTCGCATTAGAGGTGGCAAAAAGAAAACTAGGGGGAATACTTTTCTTAATTTTTTAGAGGTAATGTCAACTCTTCTTAGATTTTAGGCAGTAAAGTGTTTCCATTGTCTTTGAAGAATTTTGTATTATGTTCTCAAATCTTGGCTATATTTAATGAAGATTACTATGTTCATTTTAAATGAACTATCAGATTAGAAAAATCTTGTAGGATGGAGTATGTCAAACATTTCATTGGAAAAAGTAATGTTGTGTGCCCTCTTTAAAGTGCACTTCTTCCTTAAGATATACAACATCTATACATGCCTTTCCCAATGCAATATCAACAGTAGAAAACAAAGATCAGTAAAAAAAGAATAAAAGCACTGCAAACTCCAGTGCTCGGTTATCTTTTCTTATCTACTTCATTTGGCTTGTGTTTCCTGTGAACGTTTAGAAACCCCACCACTAGCAGATTGACTTTAAGAGAAAGTTGGACTGTTATCTTAGAATCTGTAAGTTACATGATCAAATGTTAGTTTTTAAGATCCTCTTATAAGTGTCTTCTGTTCTCATTTGGTTGCAAATCTTGCATTATTCTTTTGATGTTTATAAACAAATACAAATTATCAGGTGCAGGACCTTTTACTTGGCCTTGTTGAACCTCATGAAGTGCACACAGGCCCACTTCTTCAGCTTGTCCTGGTCCCTCTGGATGGCATCTCATCCTTCAGGCATGTCAACTGCACCACTCAGTTTGATGTCATCTGCAAACTTGCTGGGGGTGCACTCAATCCTGTTATGTCATTGATGAAGATATTAAACAGCACTGGTCCCAGTACGGTCCCCTGAGGGACACCACTTGTCACTGATCTCCATCTGGATATCAGTGGAGATAACCCTCTGGATGTGATCATCCAGCCAATTCCTCATCCACTGAACAGTCCACCCGTCAAATCCATATGTCTCCAATTAGAGAGAAGGATGTGTAGGGGACTGTTTCAGAGGCCTTACAGAAGTCCAGAGAGATGGCATCCATAGCTCTTCCCCTGTCCACTGATGCAGTCACTCCATCATAGAAGGCCACTAGGTTGGTCAGACAGGACTTGCCCTTGGTGAAGCCGTGCTGGCTGTTTTGAATCATCTCCCTGTCCTCCATGTGCCTTAGCATAGCTTCTAGGAGGGTGTGTTCCATGATTTTCCTAGGTAGAGAGGTGAGGCTTAGAAGTCAGTAGTTCCCACGGTCCTCCTTTCTACCCTTTTAAAAAATGGGTGCAATATTTCCCTTTTCCAGTCACCAGGGACTTCACCTGGCTGCCATGACTTTTCAAATATCATGAAGAGTGTCTTGGCAACTTCATCAACACATTCCTTCAGGACTCTGGGCTGCCCCTCCTCAGGTCTCCTAAACTCGTGCGTACTCAATTTCCTTGAGTAGTCACCAACCCGATCTCTTCTTTTAACTCAGTTTACTGAGTTCTTATACTATTCCACATCTACCAGCATAACACAAGTAAAAGACATTGTAGAATTGAGTAGAGAAACTGAGAGAAATATTTGCTTTGTTTTAAGATGCAATGTTCTAGCCTGTTCCCACTTACTGTACATCTGAACTACAGTCTGTGGCACGGTAGCGTATTTCCTAACATAGGTAAGCATATTTTCCTAACATAGGTAACATAGTAGGTTCTTCTGGCACTCAGGAATTGAAAGCTGTGGTGCTTACACACAGTGACTTTTACAAGACAACACCATGAGGTTAATGAAAAGTTGACAAAGAGCATGGGAAAATGGCACTCAATGCCTCCTTCACTTCAGTCTTTACTGATAAGATTGGTCTTCAGGAATCCCATGACCCTGAGACTTGTGGGAAAGTCCAGATCAAGGAAAACTCAGTGGAGAAGGCTACAAAGCATTTAGGCAAACTAGACAAAGACAAGTTTGTGGGACCACATGGGAAGCACTTACACGGACTGAGGTAGCTGGCTGATGGCATTGTGAGGACATTCTTAATTATCTTTGAAAGGTCATGGTGACCGGAAGAGGTTCCTTATAATGGGAAAAAACCCAAAAAAACACTCCTATCTTTAAAATGGACAAGGAGGAGGATCCAGGGACTATGGGCTGGCCAGCTTTATTTTGAAGACCGTAGCAAATCCTCCTTGGAGCCATTTCCAGATATGAAGGACAGGAAGATGACTGGGGGTAATCAGCATTCCTGACCACACTAATAGCCTGTATGATGACTGGCTTCGTGGATTAGGGAAGAGGAATGGATGTTGTTTATCTCAACTTCAGCAAGGCTTTTGGTACTGTCTCTCACAACATCCTCACAGACAAACTGCTGGAACAGACTAGCTAAAAAAACAGTGAGGTATATGGAAAACCAGCAGAAATTCTGTTTGTTTAGATGTAAAGAAATATGTTGGTCAAACTAATCAGCTAGTAGATACATCATCAAGTAAAAGGAAAAAAAAATATACTCTGGAAGGAGAATAGCAGATTGTTTGACTTGTTTTAGCTTGGTGTTGAAATTGAAAACACATTTACAATGTAAAAATCAAGTGTTTTTTTAAAAACAATAGTTGCAAAAACTGACCTGAGCAACACATTTGATTGGAATTTAACAGCATCAAAACTGTTGTGGTTTTTCTTCCCCAAACCAACATGTTTGTTTCCTCAAAGGTGGGTGGTCTAGCAGTCAGGAAGCTGAGAGTGTACTGGGTTTCACTGGGCACATTATCTTTCCATTTTTCATAATAGAAAGTAATAATATTTCCATCTTTGGTAAAGCAATTTCAAATCTAAAAATGAAACCAAATGTAGGAGTTTATATTCTGTGCACTGACTTTTTTTTCATATAAGGAAAATTATGTGATTAAAAGTAATGAGAAAAGAGAGAAGAAAATACTTGCTACTCAATGCTTGCATCAACTTTCGTGTCACTGAAATTCAGGCATTTAGTATTAATCCTTTTTGATTCAGTTGAGAACCCTTGTTTATTTCATCACGCCTAAAATTCTAGGAGGCTAACAGACATCTAATTAAATATTAAGTCCCCGTTCATTCTGCTACACATCAGTGACTGCTGAATAGCAGGAAAGGAGGTGGGAGGGAAGAGATTACAAACAGCTGTTGAACAAAAGCTGTGTCAAGCCAGAACGGATACTGCTGAAAAATTTGTTTATGGCAAGGCAGACAATTCCAGATCAGGTGCACAAAGAGCTGCTTGTCTAAGTCCATTTTCAGTCGACAGGAGACAATGTGAAAAGCGGCCATTGCTGGGAATTCCAGTGGCGAGCCTTTGCATACAGAGTGGAATACGTGTGCACAGATAATCTGCTAGGTTTAAGTCTGAGAAGGAAGGGAGAGAGGTCTGGTTGCAATGCTAAACCATATTATGCGCTGGTACTGTGGATAAAGAAAAAGCTGTTATTCTCATGCCCTCACTCAATTCTTCTCATAAATCCTTAGATGCAAGGATGTAGTTCTATGTATTATATAACAACTTCCAGTGAAACTAGGTGAACTAAATCGGTGTTGAAAATGTTTTTCTGTTGATCAATATTTACATGATCTGTTTGGGAAAACTCACTTTTTACTTGTTTTCAGCCACATCTGTACCAGATTGTACGGAGGCTGAGGGATCTGTACTTTTGCTTCAATATATATTGCAACATTTTTATTGCATTCCACAGGTCCTCCAGTAAACGTTACTTGCAATATTTTTATCAACAGTTTTGGATCAGTCACAGAAACCACAATGGTAAGTGCTATGATGCCATTGGCAAGAGAACAACAGTACATAATATATGTCATGAACACAACCTGTCAATTTTTCTATTTATTGTTCAACTTGCAGGTCCTCCTGTAAATGTTACCTGCAACATATTTATCAACAGCTTTGGGTCAATAGCAGAAACTACAATGGTGAGTGGGACTGGTCATTGAAGCCATCTTGTGAAGGAGTGGGATGTAATGTAGAATAGAGATGCTCAGGACGTGGGGACATTTACTAAGTTATTAAGCTACTAAAAACCTACTAGCTGAATTAAAAGAACTATAAAATAACTATATAAAGAGACATATAAATTGTTAAGCTCAACTACCAAGTCTACATGTACATATGTAGTGACTGTACCATAATCTCTAGTGACTGTGATGGCAGCAAATATAGGTGTGTGCAAATCAGCTTTCTCAGGTTTTATTAGCACTGAAGAGACAGAGAAATGGCTGGAGCTCAGCTGTGGAGCTCCCTGCCAAATACTCCATATTTTGAGTGGGTCTTACACCACATGCAGAATTATCTGCTACTGCAGACTATGCTGACAGAGCTACCAGAATGGTTTTGTTTAACTTAACTAAATCTCTGTGAATTGCAGCCACATCCGTAATTGAAGTGAACGCATAGCTTGAGTCAAATGACTAAAACACATAACTGTAACAAATGATAGGATTGCAGCTGACTGAAATGTGTGACTGAATTCAAAGAATGCTATCAGACGAAAAAACAAGGACAAAATGAAAATATGGGTCTTAATTTGGATATATATAAATAAATAGTTTAATTATTCATTTCAAGGTGAGTTTTCTTTCTTTTTAAAATTGTCAAAATTTAGGATTAAGGAAGTCAAGCTAAAAAAATGGAAATTTAAATTTACTCCAGTGCTTTTCTTTTTTAGTCTAGAAGTTATTTTTAAAAACTATTTGATAAGAAAAAGAAAAACTCTTTTTTTCTGAGTCCATTTAAAAAACACTGAGTTTTTTAATCTTCTTTTTCAAACAATGAACAAAAAAGATTGGTTGTTTATTCAAGCATACATGCACTGGACTACTGGGGTTATTCCAGAGAGGGATTTTTTATGGCTTTCTTCTAATAGTGTGATAAACCCATAATAATTATCAAGTGCTCATATACAAGAAGTGGGTTAAACCTATTCTAGAAAGGGCCTAGTGACAAATCCCATCTTAACATTGAACTATTCAAGTTATTGCTGCCCCAAAATAAACTAAAAATGGGCGTTCTCACCTTCATTGAAATTTTCCAGGGGTTATTCTCATTGCCTCAGGACACTGTGGACAGCTATGGATACTTTTGAAGCAATTGCAATGTAGTTTCACAACTCTGTTTTCCAGGGATTCCTACACAGTCTCCAGATCTTCCTGTATCTGCTGAAGCCAGAGGCAGTAAAGGTGCTTAGCATCCTGTAGGACTGAGTTCTTGGTAACTAAAAAAGAACTCGGTACCCATGAAAGGGCTTAAGGTATACCAAAACCTATTAATTTTTTTTATAAAATGGGATAAATACTGCCTTGTAATCCTTCCATTATGAAGGAAGAACAGATATTTACCCCAACTTGTTTTATTTAATATTCAAATATTTCATTTAAATTCAATTGTAATTCATGCCATCATGAAAGTGGTGGCTTTTCACCATTGTGAAAATGATGGCTAAGGAGTCTAGGAACACAACTCTTCTGCTCCTATATATTTTTATTTTAAAAACCATTCTGTTATGTAATGTTTTCTAGAGATAAAGGGCAAGTTATTCCTAGGGCAGGTTGCTTTCTTAAATAGTGTGGGAAAGACTCTTCTGTAAATGACAGGCTATAACATACAGAGCTATAAAATAAACAGAGAAGTTAATGCTTTAGAGTATGTATCTGTAACATTTTTAAAACTCCTTGGAAGTAAACTAAAATAAAGTTTAAAATGATAGAAAAAAAAGCATATCTTGATGTAACATAATTATCAACAGACTACATTATCAGTTTTTTTGTAGAGCTTCATTAGTTTTCCTATGTTTAAAGGATTCTGAGAAGATAGCTATGAATGTAACCTTTCTTTCCCAGTCATGTCTGTTGATCCTAGAGTGTAGAGGCATCACCGTAGCATTTAGTAGCAGATATCCTGCACGTCACTGGCTTTACAAGATGGCATTCAATGAAAATATTTGCACGACCTAATGCTGATTGCGTTAATTAGACTTCTTCATTGCTTTGATTAAATCCCCTCATTGCATTTTACCTTCTATCAAATATGTTAATGTGCACCTTTCCAATGTTCATTAACGCATTCTGCTGAAAACAGCCAAACATTCAACCAGACGAAAACAAAGACTATTGGCTTTCTTACTTTGCTTTGTTCATAATATCTGCTGAAAGTGTGGAAAGATTTCTCTTAGATGCTGTTCAATGGTTTGATATTGATTTTCTTAATGCAGTCACTTCTTTAATGACTATTGTGATTAGCTTTAGAATGTTTTAAAACTGTTTTGAGAGGCAGATATCAATTACTGTTCCATCTACTTTGCTTTTCTGAAATAGATGTAATTGTGTGGTAAAAATGTTGACATCCCTTGTGATAAATAATGAGTATTGTTTGACTCCTAGGATTCATTTTTTCCTATGAAATACTCTTGATGGTTTTAACATAAAACTAAACAATTCATTTAAAACCCTGGATTGTAAATTCAATAGAGACAGTACTGTCTCAGAGGACAGGAATGCTTAGTGAAACCATGTATGTGTACTGAAGGGACGTTACTAGAATATAACTTGGATGATCTACAGCAGCTCATTGGAAACTTGGGAGATGAAACCTTGTTTAGAGCAGCTTTTGGTAGGAGAAATTAACACGGCAAACAGGATTACAGTCCCACACCTACTGAATTCAGTAAACCAGGTTCTCAATAATATTAGCAGAAGTAGCTTCTGTTTTCTAATTAGAACAGATACCTGTATGAAATTCATCCCTGTGGGAAAAGCCAGCACAACTCTTCTGTCCACCATATTCTCCTAAAAGCTAAAATCTTTCATTCAGAAACAAAACAGGATTTTGTGCTGGTTCTCTCCAAATGAATGAATTCCATGAGTTTTGTTGCCTAAAGATACAGGGGAAAAAATGCACACGTATTAAACTTTCTTCACGTATGGGACAGTATCATGACTGATTTTTTTCTTCTGCAAAATAAATGATTTTCTTCCATATTGGAATGATATATATTATACCAAAATAAAAATAATTTTTTAAAAAGGCCAGAGTCACGATGGAATTGTTGGAAGTTTTCTCTTCATTGATTCATGTGTCTTTCATTTGAGCCCTAACTGGCAAAACATTCCTGAGTAACTTCACTGAATAAAGCAGTTATACCAATAAGCTCTGTATCTGTTTTTGGAAGCATTCACATATGCAGTGTTCAGCAGAAAATTCAGTGTACAGCATGACTGCAGTTGAGTATCACAAATGAGTAATCTACATCAGGCTGGGCAGAGTCCCAAAGAATTCAGATGTTCAGTGTTGCTAATGACCAGGATTTTTTATCTATCAGCTGTAGGAAAAGCTAAGAGCAGTTTGTACATTGATGAGCTAATTGTTAATTACAGAAATGACTAACTGTGAGGACATTATTATTGTCGTTATGCCCTATAATCAATGACTGACACTATGCAGCAGGTTTTCTGTTGGGGTAAATTGTCGAATTCCAGTTGTGTTTTGAGTACTTATGTTAGCAGAAAAAATTGTCATTCCTTTATTTTAAAAGCTTGGCAGTGGCTGCCTGTATGATACTCTCTTCCTACTAGAAAAAACATAATTACAAATGACCTTATTAGATCCTGATTAATTCACATGTATAGTTTTAATTGCATAAAAGACTCCCACTGAAGCCATTGGGGACACCTTGCATGCTTAGGTTCGTAGAAAACCAAGTGCTATTCTGTCACATGAGCTTGAAGTAGGTCATTAAACCACTACTTTTCAGTCAGCTTTCATATTTAGGATTTAGAGAAGTTAGTCTCTTTGGCAAGCCCCTCCTATGCTTGGAAGGCCACCTAAGTCTGCTGTTTGCCTCAGACTTCTGACTCAACACCTGGGCAATCAATGCTGTTGGAGAGGAGGATGAGAGGAAGGCTAAGATCTAAGATGAGCATCAGTTCGGAGACAGAAAACAGCACTGTAGAGGGAGTGGAGCTCCCCTGCGCCTCACAGCCACAGCCGTGCCTGAGACCAAAGGAAGCTAGAGCTTTGCTGAAGCTTTGGGAGGTGAATCTAGTTGCCATGGCTTTGCTGAAAGACCATTTCTATCTAGATTCCTATAAGAAAAACTGAGTATATCTCTGGATTGAGTCACTAAATCTTCAGGTAAATCTACTAAAACTAATCAGATGAAGATTCCTTTAGTATATTAATATTACTCTAATCTTATGACTTGAGAACAAAGGAAAACTGTATATCTAAGTTGCCTTGAGCTATCGCTGGCATCAGTGTTGCAACTGTGATTGGATCTTCAGGTCCACACTCCTCCATCAGAGCAGTGGTGCTGTCAGAAAGAATTTGTGGAGCAGGTGTACTCATGGTTGTGTAGGAGTGCATTACTACAGTCCACCCACTTCTACCCTCAGGAACTTGAAAAATACACACAGTAGTCTGCCTGAGCTCTGTGTTGTGATACCATTCTCAGGAGAATTTATCTTCAGAAGATCGGTACAATGTTAGCACAGGAAAAGTACATTCAAAATTCTGCACATGATTAGGTCTGACTGTCTAAGTACACATCCCGCTCAACTGCTTGTACTGCAAGCATAGGAGAAAAAAGTAATGATAATTTTGTGATGTGCATGTTACGTTACCTTTTTTATTTCTTATGTGTACATATATATGCAAAGCCTATCAGACTTAAACAAAGGTTTCAGTGCTGTTTTGCTTCTAACAAGAAAGTTTGCAGAGAGAAAGTATTTCTAAGTGTATCGATGTGATGGCTCTGATATATTTATGAAGGTACATATTGAAAAGGATAGTGTAATCCTGTTGGCATTATTTATGCTTTTGGTATAATATATATCATCATACAGAAGTTCTTCTATGAATAAGGATTTTTCAGACTGTTTTTTTGTTATCCATATCACCAGCTACTGAAGTTCATGAAAGCACATTTAGTTTTAGATGTTTCCAAACAATTTACTGATTTGTCTTATTTATGATTCCTTTGCCATGAAGGAAAAATCCCTCTGCTTTCCATAGGCTTCTTATTTTAAAGGAAAAATAAAGGCAGTTGCAGAAGTAGTTGTAAAAAATTTATTCTGCGAGCAGTAGCTGGTGATAAGTCCTGCCTTCTTTTCTGCAGAATGAAAATGAAGTGCTTTCCTGGATTTATAACTAAATTGTCCCATATAAACTTATAAGACAGTGTCAGTTTCTAAGACCAAGAAAAAACGGAAAGTATACTTAGGGTTAGTGTATCCTCTCAAGATGTGATGACATTTTATAAGCTCATAACTGCAAGTAGCTATTTGATCTTGCAGTGTATGAAACACTACCACTGTAGAAAGTACAGCAGCTTATGAAAGACAGATACAGGTTTTTTTAAGTATCTTTAACAAATGTACTATTCCTAAGACCTCTCTCAGGTTTATCTTGCTCTGATTAGTAGGCATTCTTGTTTTGACTCACATCTACCCAAAACCAAAAAGAAAATTATGAAGAAAGCAAGAAAAATCACATTGCTAGTGAGATTGTAAAGCATCATCCCATTGGGTTCAACAACTGCATCACTTTGGGTGTCAGAAATATTCTGACAGAGCAGCAGCACATCTCGTCATCAACCTACTGGACAAAGGGTAGAAATGCTGAAGCTTGGAGGGGCTCATTCACTGTGTCTGAATATTAGGCAAGCTGCTTTCTGCAGCTCTAATTAGAGTGAGAATATTTATTTTCATTTCAAGGGTGATAAGTTCTTTAGACTATGCAGTTCAGTGGCCTAACTAAACCCAGGTCAGCTCATACATTTTCCAAGTCAAAAGCACAGTGCAGCCATTTTAATGTACTGCAGCTATGATAAAGCAAATCCTAAATGTGAGGGGTTTGTACAGTTAGCAGAATTATTTGATAACATATTACTTCAGATAATATAATCAGTACAAATGTTATTAAATATTTTCCTTTTAGAGGAAACCTATATATATTTCTAAGAAAGTGTCCACAAGCAAGTTAAATGTAGTAATTTCAGGTAAATATGCTGCAATAGCAGGGAAATCTGGAGGAGAAGAAGCTCATTTGTTGACTTTGGAAATTCAGGATAAGGAAAATAAGCATTAGCATCTTTCCATTCCCTCCAGGGAATTTAGACTCTGAAAGCTCTTTTCACACTCCCTTTTAACAGCCAGTTGTTGACACAGCATTAATGTTGGTTCTAAATGAATCTTTAGGTAGCTGCTGCTTTCTCCACTTGTGAGTAGCAGACCACGGGGCAGAAGAATGTAATTACAAAAATTTTAATGGGATGCAGAGGGGGAGGAGTAAATGAAGAAACACACAGAGAAAAGCATACGGTAGATAAAAAAAGGATACAAATAGTAAATAAGAAGTGCTGATTTAATTTCTTCTATATAAATCTGGCTTCAATAGAATTAGCAAATATTCAGGAGTACATTAGAAATAATTGATTTACATATTGGAAGCAATTTATTTAAATCAGTAGTTTTATAGAATCTTCGCTGAAATTGTATTTATCCAGCTGCAATGCTTTTTGACTTTCTAAATAACTCTGAGTTAATCCATGGCATTTGAAAGAGGGTTATATTTAATATTGGAGGTTGCAGTTAGTATTATTCTCAGCACTGAAGGAATTTTGATTTGGAAAATGTACCAGTTGTGTTTGTTTGGTTGAATATAACATCTAGACTGCTTTATTCTCAAATTACAACTCTTATGTTTAAAGGATAACATAAATGTTTGCTGTAATGCTGGTACTGTAGTAAGTCTAAGAGCATAAATAAAGCTAAAGTGAGCTTCCAGTTTTGGTAAGTGGCTTAGTAACCTTTTTACATGGCATTTCTGTAGGACTACAGAGTGAATATTTTTTTGAGACAGCAGTGGAACGACTCACGTCTGGCTTACAGCGAATACCCTGATGATTCCTTGGATTTGGATCCGTCTATGTTGGACTCTATTTGGAAGCCAGATTTATTCTTTGCTAATGAGAAGGGAGCAAACTTCCATGATGTCACAACAGACAACAAGTTGCTGAGGATTTCAAAAACCGGAAAAGTGTTGTACAGTATCAGGTAAAAAAGTTAACTTTTTTTTCCTCTTTATCCCCTTCTTTCTTGTCACTCCCAGTTTTTCTGGATGCAACTATGCTTATGGAACGTAATGTCCATATTTAATTTTTTGTTGTCCCATATGTGCACTGCAATGAGATTTAATCATAGCAGAGTAGAAAGAAAAATTGCCTGTGTTCTCTTGCTAAGCTTTTACATTTTGCAAAATAGTCTGTAAGTGGCACAGCAGTACTTCTCAGGCTTGTTGAAAACTTGAGGCTGTCTAAAAATTTAATGTTATGCCTCAATAATTCCCATTAGCATTAGCTCAAGTCATTCCTCTTACAAAGAGAGGAAGTCAACTCCTCAGTAGTTTTTGGGTTGCAATTTAAAAGTAAAGGGGAATAGTGTTTTAAATGTCTGCTCAATACCTTAAGTAAATACATGGTTGAAATGCAATAAACTTGGCGTGCAACTTACTGGATGTATCTATTCACATTTTAAAGTAACTGGAATTATGGAAAGCATTTTTTAATACCAAGTGCATTGAAGTGTGTGTCATATGACTGGATTTAGGCTGAATCAATAAACACTGGCAAAATATGATTTGCTATGACCCGATGAAATGGGACATATGCAGAGAAACAGAACTGCATTTCACAGGCATAAACAGGAGCAAATAATGTACAGTATTTATTTTACATTCTGTTTACTGTGCACTGTTAATTGCTTCATATAGGTGGTCAAAGATGCAAAACACTGTATTATTGCTCTTACAATTGTTTTTTAAAAAGTAATTATTATGTTTCATTTGTTCCTGGGAATGCTTCTTAGCTTTTGCCTTTCTTGCATTGTGGAGAGTAAACATGGTAGTATTGGTTTAACAGGCTGCTTAGCAAATTTACTCATCTGTAAGGTAGATTAGTTTAGAAGGTTGTTCTTTCTGACGGGACATTCTGTTTGTGACCTGTATTTTCATTAAGGAATTATTATTGATCCAGGTTCAGGACAGCTGTGTTCTTTACGATGCTAAACAAATAAATAATAACACAACACTTCCTCAATTTACTTAATTCTTGTGGAAATTCATTGATAAAACCCCAGTAATATTTGGATGGATTAAGCAGGATAGAAAGTTAATATTTATTGTTCAGGGTTTCAAATTGATGCACCTGAATGGTTTGAGAAAAATAATAGGACACAAAGATGAAACTAGCACTAAGCAGAGTGATAAATATACTGTCACTTACCAATATTCTTGTTTCACCCTGGGAAATAAATGAATGCATCTGTTTGTTTGAATGACATCAGACTCTGTCTTATTGGAGGCAACAGTGCAGTTGGGTGCTGTTCTGAATGCGGATGGATGATTTTCCTGACATTTGTCCATGCAGGAAAAGTAATATTTTGAGCTGTCATATCACATTTATAAAATTCCCACACCTAAATGCAAGTTAATTTGAAGAAGAGTAAGCAGTATTCCAATGGAATACTAAGCAAAACTCATTGTTTCTTATTTATATCACAAACCAGTAACAGAGGCTTACCTGGTGCCTCTAGCATGGCATATAATTTTTTAGTACTTTACAGTGAAGAAACTTTCCAGAGTATGGAAACTTGAAATCAGAAGTAATTAGAAAAACTTGTATTTATTCTCTAGATACTAGGCTAGATGCATCTGCGTGTTGCCAGTTGCTTTTAGTTGTGCTATGTGGAAACAAACAAGAATATATTAGTGACTGATTTCACTACACTGAGAATGTTATAATGCTGTCATTTTCACTACTGCACCAATAGCACTTCACCTGACATTGTCATATTTAACATTTAGCATTTATTGTGCTGTAAATGTTTAAAGGACCCTACACACATCTGAAAAGTAGTGATGTAGGATGCTTTTTTGTATTTCAAAATGTAATAAAATCAAGGTCAGGTTAATCTCACCTAAATATAAACCACTCTCTGCATAAAATGAGTTTAGAACTGCGTGGAGCAATTAGTTGATAAGAAATGAGGTTTGTGTATTATACAACAGTGGTGTTCCTCTTCTCTATACGCTTCACTGAAAACACGGAAATATGCTACATAGGAGGCATAGCTGGCTTATGCTGTTAAGTGCTCTCAGAGGCCCATCCTGCCTTTTCTGAAAAGAATTTGGAAGGTCACGTGGGCCTGGATCTCATGGTGCATATTTTACTAAAACAAGACAGTTAGTGTAGGATATGGGTGCTCAGATAAGTCATGGAAGGGTCATTGAGGGTCTGGCCTATATGTTACCTCCACTGCAGTGCTTGTCTCTGAGAATTATCCCAGCTTGTTGTAAGCACAAGGCTCTTTGTCCTTCTCTCACTGTGGGATAAACTATCCTGCATTTACATGGTAAGCATGATGCAGATTTGCATCATAGTTTACCATATAATAATTAATTATGATGCTCATGCTTGCAGACTTCTAGATCTATATTTAATTCTCTGGGAGCTAGAAAACAAAGCCAGAGTTGCTGATGGTTCATGTACCCACCTATGAATCATATAAGTTTAGAAGTCCAAACCTATTTTTAGGTATTTGTTGCATACTCAGCTGACTACCTTGGTATTTGTTTTGAGCTCAGATAGCATGTTATATATGCTGTATAAAGCCTAAGGCTCTATATCTGGGTAATTAGTGTAAACCTTTGGGTACTGCAAGGAGATCTAGAATCTTGTAGAGGGAACCCCTCACTACTCAATACCGCAAATATATGCTAGTGCCAGTAGAGATGCAACAACAGCTCTTAGAGCTGCATGTATTTTGAGAAGTCAGCAGTTACAGCAAAGTTATATTCAGCAAACAACTACACTGTAGTCAAATTCAGTCTCAGTTGCACTCCTTGAGCTGCAAAACAGTTAAACAGCTATAAGCTTTATTTTAAAGCCTTGCAGAGGGGTTTGTTATAGCAGTGTTCAATAAAATTAGCCTAAGTTGTGTATATTTTATATGCTGAAAAAACAATGAGAGTTAAAATTGGAACCAAATAATGTCACCCTCTAGATGCTTGTGACTCATCTGCTCCTAATCCTTGAATGATCTCTGCATGGATTGGATTTTGTGGAAAGAGTGGCAGTGCTGTGTGATGGTACTGAGAATCCTGTTTCTGACACTCACATTCTGGTGTTTTGGCAGATTGGCACCTGGATTTTGCATTGTATAAACTGCTGTACTGATTTTGTGTTCAGGCAACAAGGATTGTATCTTCTCTGGCCCATTGTGGACACCAGGGTCATCAGGAAAATGTTAAACAGCCTCACAGAAGGCTTCGTGTTCTCTCTGAGCCACCCATTTGTGCTACCTGCTTCCCATCATCTAATTGCAGGCTGCCAGTTAGGTTAGAATATTAGCATCTGCTAAAAAGCTTATTTTAGTAAAGTGACAGAAAGTGATACAAAGTGGAATGGTTTTTATTTAAGGTTTGGAGACTTTTTTCTGCATTAATTGCCTCCCTCTCCTTCTAATATTTTCAGTGCATCTTAACCATATGAGCTTGATGCAGAAGGTGATGTAACTCAGCTGTAATATTGATCCATGGTGTTGAACTGAGAATGTATTGGTCAGGAGGGTAAAGGTGCTATAACTTCTGTTTTTACCTGCTGCTCCAGAAAACACTCTCAATTGCCTGATAAGGTTGTAGAGCTGTGCTCTGAAATATAATGCCGGTGCATTTAGCCAGAAAGAGTTACAAATCAGATTACTTCATATTTTAAAATATGCAAAGATTTTAGAAGGTGGCGCATAATTTGACAAGAGAGCCACTTGGAATTCTAGGGAGGAGATTTGTGCAAATTCACAAATTACATTTCTCCCCTTATTTTTGCTATTCCTGTTCAAAGAGCAATGAAATACCTTGGAAGAATTTCCTCAAGTCAAAATTTCAAAATATCTGCTTTTCCATTTTTGTCTGTCTTCGCAGTGCAAGAAATGTTACAGTTATGTCAGCAGTTAATTCTTTGTGGTTTCAACTCTTGACCTAGATTTAATTGTTAAATGTTATTATGCATGAAGGCAGAGTGTCTACTGGAGAGCAGTACTGTGCTGTTAGGGCACTAGGAAACAGAAAATAAGCTATTAGATTGCTTTCTATTTGCGCAGCTGTTCTAGGGGTGATTAATAGCCCCTCCGTTTGGCAACAAGTAGCTGACAGGATGAGTTGGCACATACAAAAGCCCTTGCCTGCTTATGCAACCAAAGAGAAGTATCTGTGAAAACAGCACATTTATTTACAATGCTGTCTCCCATGCCAGCTGCCTTCCTTAGGAGTTTCCAAAATCAATTCTTCCTAGGACAGCCATAGTGCCGAGTGGGAGAACATGGAGTCGACTCCTTCTGCTCCCCCAATGTCCCACACAGCACTTTGGGTTGTATTATGAGTTATGACTACCATGTCCCTCACGTAAATCATCAAAAGTAATCTATAGCACTTTTATAATGCAGCTTTTCTGAGTGAAAGTTCTGTGTTCTGTAGTCTCCTCTGTACTCATGTTCTTTGCCTTTCGGGAAAGAAATACAAAGCAGATTAAGAAAATACACAGGAATTTCCCTCTGCAGTAGACTATTCACAGGGCAGAAAGTCTACTATCCTGAAATATTTTGTTTTTATTAGATTTTTTGCATGGCTACTACAGAATATGTTGCCATGTTACGGTAAAGTCAGGCATGGGTTTTCTAAAATAAATTTGGGGTACAGACCTTATTAGCAATATGATAATGGTGCTCCATTGACACCTTGTCGAGGTTTAGGTTCAATCCACCAGACCTACAACAGACACTCTCTGTTAACCCCTCTTCCACCCCCTACCCCAAATAGCAGAAGAGAAAGAGGGTAAGGGAGAGAGACTTATGGCCCCCTCCCCTCCCAAACGGGAGAAGAAGGGAATGAGAGAGAGGCTTCTGGATTAGAAAACTAAAACAGCTTTAATGAAGATAATAATAATAAAATGGAATATATACAAATATATACAAAACCAGTATCGAACCCAACCTCCCCCTGAAGGCAATTATGTCACCATCACCATGGAGGCTGTGGAGCAGGCACTGGCAAAGTCCCAGACTGGGCTCAGCAGCAGATGGGAACCGGGTTCAGGAGCTGGGTTCAGGAACACACAAAGTGGGATCAAAGGCATGAAAAGGTCTAAGAAGATGTTGCGGTAGGGAGGATCCTGCCAACTACGCC
>VZZY01006320.1:513244-709535 GCA_013400335.1 Eurystomus gularis | reverse complement strand
CGCCGGGCGAGAGCGCTGGCGTCTGGCAGGGGAGGAGGCGGGCGAGGGGCTGCCCCGGTCCCGAGGGTGCGGGGGGGTCCTGCGGCCCCGCTCCCGTTGTTGTCCTGGCGCTGGAGCGGGTGCGCCCACCCTCGCTGCTGTGCGCTGGCCGAGGGGCTTGGGCACTCCCGAGCGCCGTGTCCAGCCTGGTGCCAGGCGAGGGGTGAGGCCAGAGCCGCTCCTCAGAACCAGCCGGGTGAAAACAACAGGAGCAGTTTTCATCCTGGGGTGGCTCAGCGAGCACCTTCCCTCAGCACTTCCTTCCCGGCGTCCACATCGCTGTCCAGCGGGTGAACCTTGTACCCACCTCTGCCTTCCCTCTGCTCCCTGGCTGTTAGGGAGCTGTCAATTCTCGATTGCCCGTGGAAAACTAATAATGGAATTGTGATGAGTGGAGGCTTTAAGTCCATTATTTTAACCTGTGCTCCAGTTGCTAACTGCTAACGTCATTAAAGTTGCAGAAATTGCAGTGGAGGTGCAAAGCGAATGTTTATTCTTTACGTGTAAATAAAGATGGTTGCTGTATCCTGGAACCAGTGTTTGGAGAGTAGTCTTGCTGGCTTTTGTAAATGTTATCTGCTTCTATTGAATTGGCAGCTGGAGAAGGTGACATTAAAAGAGAGTTTGCTGTAGACCTACCAGTGTGAGGGTTTTGTAATAGTGGTGCTGCAGGTCAGTCTGTTAGGGAAGTTTAGCTATTGGCCAGCACTGATGGAAAATCTTAGGAACAAGAATCACAAACCACACAAAGAATTTTTCCTATTTATTCAGGGATTTAAAATTTTTGCTTTGTATTGTGAAGCCTGTTCACATCCGTGCTCAATTACTTAAGTAAATCTTGCTGCAGTGTGCGTTATTTCTCTGAAAGGGCCGGAGCGGGCACTCCAAGGAGGAGTTGGCCCTGCAGTCCTCGGTCCCTGCTGGATGATGCCCTGTTCCCAGGCAATGTGTGCCAGGAGGAGACTGCCTGGGTGCTCATCCTCTGTGAAACTGCAGCAAAAGGGAGAAGAGGGCTGGGTAAGGGTGAAGAAAAATTCCAAGCATAATGGGAGCAATGAATGTAAATTTCTCTTCTGCTGAGCTCTGTGTTCTGTCCTGCCAACACTTCTGTGCTTAAAGAAATGAAGAGAAAGAGCTTTAATGGGTAGTATCCTTTATTTTAGCTTAGAGTCTAGTTCTGGCATAGAAGAGATGACCATGAGCCATGAGGTTCTCAATGTAGCAGCTGGGGAGAAGTTCAGCTGTTCAGCTTCAAGCATGTCTTGAAGGAAAAAGAGGCATTTTTATGAAAACTTGCAAAAGACAGCAGTTGCACAGGGCTCTGTTATAAATATATTTTTATAGTTCTCTTTGAGGTTACATACAGCAAAAATAATTGCTACGTCCTGTCTATACCAATAATTTACCTTAATAGTAGCTGAGGACAATTTACTAGATTGTTTTGCTCCAAAACCTCAAAAGCTAGAGCAGCTGAAAAAGGCTGGAAAGCTGCCTGATCTACTTCCACACTCATGCAGCAAAGGTGGAGGTGCAATACCATCTACAGGAACTGGCAGTGGATGGGGTGGCAGCCAGTGTGTCTCAAACACAAAAATTACAATGATAGTTATTTGTGTTAGAGAATTAATTTTATTTACATCTCCTTGGGAGCGAGTTTGTGGCTAGAAAGACAAGGTGAAATGGTTAGTCTTGGTATGTGAAGCAAATGTCCTATATAATCCAGAAGTGTCAGTCGCTGCAGAAGGAAGGTGACAGGCAATGTGTGCTTTTTACTGCTGCACTGAAGCATTTCAGTAAGGATAGAGCTATTTTTGAAGGCTCCAGGTTGGACATGACAAAATTTTACATCTGATAACTGCTAAACTGATGCATCTGGTAGTCTGTCCGTCACTGCTTTAATTTATCTGGCTTCTTCAAAGGCAAGGAAGAGCAGATTAAAGGAATCCCTTATATTTAGGGTGTCAGCTTTGGGACGAAAGTAATAACTCATGTGATGCATGGACAGATACAGCTTATAGGCCCTGGACGCTCCTACATCACTGACAGGGATTCAGTGCAGGGCAGCTGCTGAGTGCACCGTGAAGCCCCTTCCCTCCAGTGCAGTGACTTAGCAACCCACAATTTCTGTAAAGGTCAATACAGTCTCATTTAGTACTTTTCTGTGTACTTTAGTATAAACACTTACTTGACGCTTTGTCTCAAGAAAATAACCCCTTTTTCCCCTGTGTCTATTTATAACTCTTTAAAGTGTGGGCCTTTTACAGCGCTATGGATCAGCTGGGGTATGTGAGAAGTACTGCTGCTGCCCAAGGTGCAAAAGAGGGATCGAGCAAGTCCACCGCTCCCCAGAAAAACGCTTACGCGAGGCTTGTGCAAAAGCACCACAGTGGCCGATTCCGGTCCTATTTGAATCACATCGTGCAGAAGATGCAGCTGGAAGACAGCGGCTCCAATGACTTCAGCTTGGATCTGGACCCGCCCCTGAGGAGAGGCCTGGTGAGGGATAATCCAGCCAGGAATGGGTTGAATGTGCACAGCTATTCACCAGTCAGAACATCTCACCTGGAACAGCCCATGCCTGGAGGATTTGAGAATGATAAACCCCAAACTGCTCTGAACAGGTGTCCTCATAGAAAAAATGTCATCGTTGGTCCAGAAGGAGACGTAGAGGTGGAGGAAGACTATTATGTACATCAGCGTGGAGCTGCAGCTGACTTACTAAATATGAGTGATGCCATGAGTGGGAGAGTATCAAACAGCCTGAGACATCGGGCAGCTCTGCAGAAGTCTTCTGGTTCTGATGAAAAAGATGAGGAGGACACGTGGAGGAAGAGACACAAGAAACGAGGCAGGTGTCCTGCCAACCCAGATACAGCAGCTGGACACTTGTTGACTGAGCAGTTTGGTGAGGATGTGCTGGCAGTAAATGTCAGGAAAAGCAGTCACTTGTCTCCCGGTCAAGTCCAAGGTGAGTTCACACTAGTGAACTTGTTTGGTCCATTTGCTGCAATTGCTGTGGAATTGAATGTGATGTTTTAGTCATGAGTGAGTTAACATGAGCCAGCTCCACTCTGTCCAAGTTAGTCAGCCCTTAGTTACCTGTGGGTGGCTTTGTCCTGGTTTACAAGTAAGCCATCCGGCATGTGCAAATGGCTTCATGTGGAGCCAGCTTGGTGCTGGCAGGACCTAATCCCCTGGCCTGAGCTCTGTGAATGTGGCTGTGCTGCTTCCAGGATCAGCTCAAGGCTAGGAGAGCCCAGTTTCTGTGGTGTAGAGTCCAAGTTAATAAGGCGGCTGGATCTGAGCTAGCTCAGGGCCGAGTCACGCTTCTCTCTGCATTGCCTCTTTGGATCTGGAGTGCTGGTTTGCCTTCGTGGAGGGTCCAAGTCCATCTAATACTCGGGGCCTGAGGTGCCTGCGTGGTATCTGATTCCTGATACAGAGTGTTGACTCCAGTAAATTTTGCTGTTAGTAGCAAAGAGACCGCATCTTGCAGTAGTAATGTGAGTGTGTCTCTTAAATGCAATGTTCAAGGCAAAAAGCCTTGGAGATAAATTAATTTTTTTTATTAAAAAAAAATCCCCAAAACACAGCATCAACCAGCAAGCAAAGACAGGGAGTTTAAATTTGATCTCTCAATGTAATGGATTAAACTTCCTCTGAATGTTATTTATGGTGAAATACTTGGGTAGCCTGATCTTATGAGCTACTGGTGGAGGAGCTCATAAAAGTCACCTTATTAAATTCTCTGTAACAAGTACAAAAGAGATCGATTTCTCTGCTGGGTAAGATGGACCTGAGGCCTGTCACAACTGTTGGACTGGAAATCAAGTAAATGTTTAACTAAATCAGTCTTATAAAACTATGCCTTATCACTCAAGTGGCAAGTAAATATGCTTTTTGTCAGGGTTTGTGGTATTTTTGAGGCTATGACAGTAGATCATGTGCTGAAGTTGGCAAACTTTCATGAGTTTTTGCAAGACATCATAATTAGAGAGATAGCAGTAGAAGATCATGCTAAAATTTTTGGATGAGCTTAGTTTTTTGGAAGTGGGGGGTTTTTTGGCATGTTTCATTGTAATTCTACTTACTATGCTAGCCTGTTATAATAGATTTTGCTACGTTTTCACCCTTCAGCTTCTGGAGAGTAGGGAAGAGCAGCTAACAGAGATGGAGAGGCTAGAAAGCTTACAGCTTGTAGCCATGAAAATGGTAGGTGCCTGCATGGATTTTATTCTGAAATAAAAATGCTCTGTCTTTCAAAAGCAAGCACCTGCAGTTCCCTCCCACTCTAGTTGGGAGTGGGATTGCACAAACCCTTTGAAAACTAGTTGTTTGTTTAGTGTAAAGACCTAGAGCAGAAAATGTTGACCCTCATGTTTGACCTCCCAGGTGGAAAACTCACACTGTGGGGAAGATCATTGGAAAATTATTTACTTAAAAGCAACACCTTTCCTCTTGCCCCTGCATTGCCTCCCCAGCCAATGGGGAGTTTCTTGGGAGGAAAGAAATAGGAAATAAAGTGCCATTTGATTTAGAGAAACATTTTTTTCTGCTGTTCAGTTTTAGTATTATATTTTAGCACTCTTGTGTAAGTGAAATGAAGATTTTTATAGTATGCAAGCACTTAGGTATAAGAACTTGCACGTCGCAGTACCAGATTAATATTTTCTTACTTCAAAGCTTGTCTTTCTCTCTTGATGCTGATATAAGTCATATTACTTTGCATAGGCAGGTGTCTGGTTTGATCATTTAAAATCAAGGCTTGTGAAACTGTGATGTCAAGAATTGCTTCTGTCATAGCAGTGAGGCATATCATCTTTTCAGTAGTGGCATTTCCTCACAAATTAACGCTGTTCAGGCTCTTGTAGGCTTTCCTAAAGGCTCTTTGAGCTAATCTCAAAGCCAAGCATCTTTCTTTATATTGCTTCATTTCATTGTCCTCTTCTTAACAGCTCTTCAGCTCAGGCTTAGCCGTGGTCAGGTTTGCAATGACCCTATAACTGACAGTACTAAACTTGAACGCAAGTGTGGAGGGCTGAGAAAACCCTTTGAGTGCCCTTGGGCAGGCTGTGCGCAGTGAGGGACTGGTCCTTGTTAATGTCCTTCCAGTGGTGCAGCAGTTCCTGTGGCCCTGGGGGAAAGTGGAGTGGTTTGTAGAGCTCAAAGAAAGCATCCTTGCGCCCTGGAGCTCACTGCTGCTGCTGTGTTGCTGTCTGAGAAGCACTGAGGGTTGCCTTTGTCAGCCTGTACTGGCAGGCCCCAAGGTGAGATTTGGGGGATAGAAATGATTTTGTAGCAGGTGACTGGGAGACTGACCATGAGAGTCTCTTCTGGTGTTCCATGTAGTCACTGCTTTTCACAAGTATTGGAAATTTTGTGGTTGAGAGAGCTGAGTTTGGGCAAAACTCCATTGTCTCTTGTCTGAAACGTGACATCGTCATGAAACTGCAGGTTGGGTCCACTCTAAGATATCAGCAGTCCTGAATTTGGGAAGATGAAGATGCTTATAGACACATTCCACAAATTGTTGCTCCTTTCCGTGCAGCTATAACTTCTGTAAGGAGAATTGCCATAAAGCCTGCTGTTCTGAACTTTGTTCTCAAACAAACCCTAATACAACAGAAAATAATCCTAAAATGCCACTTTAAATTGTGATGCATATAGTTTTTAATCTAATACAATTTTCCTGCTAGATTTTCCCCCTGAATCTCCAATCCTCTAGGTTCTTTGGGTGCTAAAACTTGGTTAAAGTTCCCAGTGGAAGTTGTTAATGAAGTCCTGTGGGTTTTGATCAAAGGCTCTATGGGTTTTCCCACTTCAATCCAGAGTTAGTCATCAAAATCTCTCTTCAGAGTGACTGATGTTTCTGTCATAAAAGGGCTTAAAATCCCCTTTTCCTTGGGGACAGAAGTACTGACTCTTTCTGTGGCATGTCTGTCACATGCTAGTAGTTGAGATTTGTGTGGCTGCGAAGTTGGACTTCATCTTAAATATCAGTGATGTGTTGCTGTATCAGTAAGTACCTTAATTTTTTTTATTTGGTTTATTCAGGACAGCAAGGTTTTTTTTCAGGACAGCAAGGTTTTGGTTGCTTTTTCACTATGTGCGCTTCTCAGCCTGTTTTGGAGGAAACATTGCTGTTTGATAGCACGTTCCTGGGTCTGCTGGAAAGCCTAAAAAACCAAGGTTTGCAGAAGAGACCTGTTCTCCAAATATGGAGTGCAGCATGGTGTTTGGGAACACCATCTCCTGGGCACACTTGATTTCGGAGGATCTTGGGAGCTAGGGTACCTGGGAGTGAGGAGGCTTTATTGATGCTGAAAGCTTGGGTAGAGCAGGGCGCTTGTGAAGGCGGATTGCTATGAAATAGGTTCAGATTTTGCAGGGCTGGATATACAGTGTCAGTCTGTATTTGCAGATGTCCTCCTCAGAAAGAACATCACCACAAGCAGAAGAGACCTGTTCTCCAAAGCTCCTCTCACTAAAAGCTTCATGGGTTTATGATGTGATGGAGGCATCTTGCCCATCTGTCAGGGTCAGCATGGCCCCTGAGTAGAAACAGACAATTCCTGGGAAATGGCATAAGATTTCCATGGCCTTTTCTGATTTATCATCTGTCTGACACTTGGCATTGCTTTGCCCAGCCTGTGGTGCTTAGCTGACTTGGGCAGCTTCCATGGAGGAGTGTCACTGGCAAGCAGGCTGGTGTTTAGCATCATAGCTTTAAAAACAATTGTTGCTGTTGGATGGTGATGTTGTGTTTGTAGCTGCAACGCTGACATTTAAAAAGCTCAGGATAGGTAAAGGAAGTATCCTGGAGTGGCTTTCCTGTGTGTGATGGGCACAGCTGGTCAGGGAATACCAGCCTTAACAAAATGGCAAAATCTGAGACGTCTTGCCTTTCCATGATACACTGCAGGAAATTTGGTATTTGCCTTTGTTTCTCTGGGGGGAACTTTGGAGGAAGAACCACAGCTTCTGCTCTTGCCTTCTTGTAAGACAAATTTAAGTTAATGCTAGTTTTCAATGTTGACTCTTCCAATTCCTGTGTGGTGAAATTCAGTACTTAAGAATGCTGTTATCTCCCTATCTGGCACCAGTGAATACGAGCCAGTGATCTAGTAAAGGCCACAGAATCAGCTCAATAAATGGAGAATGTTGGTTGCTGTGGAAATCTTTAAAATGTAGCTAATCTTGCCAGGTCCAATGTAATGTTCCTTAGATGACGTTAATCATAGTAGTAAGATATGGGAGAGGAGGCAAAACTGGATTTACTGTATGGCCCCATTGGAGAAACGTGAAAAATAGAATGCTGCTTTCTCTTCTGGTTTAGCAACATCGTCACAAACATAAATTTCTCCCTTGCTTTTGATAGGAAAAAAAAGGTTGCATTCCTGAATCTTGTGCAACTAATGTTTTTGGCTAACATCAGCTATAGCATGTGAGTTAATATCTGATGTATCCTCTCTTGGGGAGATGAGATCCTGCCCTTGCAGGGACTGTGGTTTTGGTATGTGATCTAATAGCTGTCCTTCATGCCCTTTACCAGAGTCCTGAGCACACCGGGCTGCAGCAGGACCGAGTTCTGCAGCAGGAGTCCTCGCATTTGACAGCAAAGCTTTCATCTCCATCTCTCCATGAAGGAGCTTCCTTCACCTGCTTGTGCTTATGTGAAAATGCTTGGCAGTGGAAATGTTTGTTGCTCTTAACCTGCCATTTTTTTAAAACTATGTTTTTTCTTCTCTTTAGTCCCTGTTACGTAGCTCGGGTAACTGTGCCTTTCAGTGTAGTGTTGGTCCTAGGAAAATAATAGGCTAATACAAGAACTGAATTTATTTTTAGTTTTAAATCTTTTCTTTAATGCAACTTATTGTCAATTCATGCAACAAAGGTCATGTTGAGCTCCCTCGGTGTCAGTTTATGAGATTAGGAGTTTGATGATAAAGGTGTGAGTATGGATACCAGTGTGTTGGCATAGTAAAATCACGGCGCATGTGTGGTGGTTTAAAAGCTGTTTAGCTGAACTAATTAAATGCAGCCATAAATTGAGAATTGTTACCAACAGGTGTGTCTGGTTCCTGCATTGTCATGTTCTGACCCTGTGCTGTTTAATGCTTCTGTCAATCATCAGGAAGAAAACCTATAAGTAGGATTGAAAGTTTTTTGGATGACTTGGAGACTGCAGGAAGTATTGGATAATAGGGATGGTTACTGGCAGCTGTCTGGATCACTCAGTGGACTGGGAGCAGGCAAAACAAAATCCATTTATTGGGAAAGTGTAGAACCATGCTAGCAGTGCGAGGAACCCAGTGTGGGAAGTAACAGCTTGGAAAAAAGTTTTGAGCTTTTGATGGATTAATCAGCTGAACATCCCCCTCCTGTGAAATGTAGCCAAAAGGGTAATGTATGAGCATGGGAATTGGAAGATGGAGTATGGGCTGCATGTGTCTTTGGCACGGCAGCAGCAGCAGCTTCTGGAGTATTGTATCCTGTGGTGATGCCCTCTGTTCGGGGTGGATGGTGATGAATTGATGAATACTCAGAGGACGACCACAAGGAAGATTAAAATGCTGGGATCATAAGTGAATGATTGGAGGAACCCTGCTTTACTTATCAAAGAGATGCTTGGGGGAAGGGAGCTTTCAGTAAATTGCCTACATGAGGAACAGATGTTCAATAATAGGCTACTCAGTTGAGCGGATTATGATATAACGCATTTGAGGCTAAACAAATCCAGGCTTGAAATACAGCACAATTTAAGCAGTGAGGGTGAATGACCATTGGAACAGGTTTATCAAGGCTTGTGGTATGTGGGCTGTCACTGGCACGTTTAAAAGCCCCGATAACAAATTCTATCCCTGAAATACGCTATAGTTCAAACATGAATCAATTTGAGAAGGCCCTCTGTCCGCTGCTATCCATGAGGTCAGCCAGCCCCCACACCCCTGTAAGGTCTGGCCTGTTCAGATCATCTCTGAGGTGTCTCTTTTCTGTGGGTACCCAAGGTAGGTAGGACAGATGCTTTGCAGCTGGCTTCAGTGGCTAGTTGCAATTCCTGTCTGACTGCTGCAGGGCTTTCACCACTGCCTTTCTCTCCAGCCTCTGCTTCTGCCTCTCCTGTCCTATGTGCTGGTGTCCATCTCTTGCTTTCCCACCTCAAGCCCCCTGCTAACTAGTTCCATGAAGTACTGTGGGCTGCATGTCCCGAACTCCCTCTTGTGGGGAAATCTGAGCTACGGAGAGTTGAAACTTGGCTGGGGCAGGATGGAAAACAAAATGTTGGGATCTGTTGCATAAAATAATGTCTTCTGTGACAAAACCAAAAATTTCCAGGGTGCTGAAGGAAAATGTCAACAAAAGCAGCTGCAGGCCACAGATGTATGGGGCAGGTCATGCCTTGGAGAATATTTCAGGCTCTCTGCAGATACAAGCCTGCAGCAATAGTGTGGTTTTGTTCAATTTCTATGTTTTTAGGTATTTTTTCCTGACAGTACTCAGAGTTGTGAATTATGTGCCTAATACACTCTATGAGCAGTATGGGGAAGGATTCATCAGAAAATCGTCTTGTTCTGCAGCACGTGTGGTAACCTTGGGATATGTATGTATCTGAAAGCAGTTCTTTCATTTCGTCATCTGTTAAGGTCTTCTAGTACATTAGCACCTCACATCAGGTATTTTGCCTTTCAAAGCCTCTTGACTTCCTCTGATCTTTGTGCAGCTTGCTTCCCTCAAACTACTGAAGCCCGGAGAAATAAGAGAGGGAACTTCTGCAGTATGATGTTTTTAGAGTGTTTTTTCCTAAGGTCTTGAAGAAGCCTTTTCACGGCATAGTTGCTGGCTAAAACAAAGAGCAGAGGAAGGTGCTTTGGGAGGATGAAAGGACAAGGTGACAGTGGAAGCCGCCCTGACCCACATCCTGAAGCAGCAGTGGAAGCCTGGAGGAGTGCAATCATCAGGCGGAGTAGGTAGTTAGGAGGTCAAGAGCAGGGTGGAGCAAGTTCACAGAGAGTCCTGAAAACCAGAAGAGCTGCATCCCCTCCCTGACAACGCCACTGTGCTGCTGTGCGCAGCTGGAGCACAGTAACTATTTTGATAAACTTTTCGTCTATTGCTACTAAATGAGTTTCATCACCGACCCTTAGTTCAGAGCCTGGAATGGTATCTTTGGCTCTTGCACTCCTGTAGTATTCCTACAACGCAAGCCCTGCTGAGGAACTGAATAAAACTGCAATTACTGTCTGAGTTACTGAAGTCAAAATCCTGCAAGTATCAGGATGCTTGGAAGTGTTTTGGAAGAGGAGCGTGGTGTTGTGGGCACATGATCTTGGCGGTCAGGAGTGGTTTCCACAGCATTGTTTTCCACAGCAGAAAGAATCCATTGTGCATTTTTCTTCATTTCAGTTTTTCACAGCATAGGCCCTTTCAGAAAGCCAAAGTCTCCAAGAACGTTTTCATTTTCCCTAGTTCCATATCAAAATCTAGGGGCATGCAGAACAAGAGTTTTAAGTAGGTATGTGCAGCATAAAGCAAAAAAGCAGTGGCAACGTGTGCTTCCCACCATGTATGTGCTTCTCACCTCATTTTCAGGGGTTTGGAAATGAGCATCTGTCTCTCCCCTGACTTTCCTGAGTATCCATGGACATGCTCCTTCACTTTTTTGCCACCTTCATTCTTAAATAGGAATGTTTCTTCCTCAGTGGCTCCTTCTAAGAGTGTTGAATGTCTGAATCTTTTACAGGCCACTACAGTGGCACCATCGCCTCCAAGAGCAGCTCCTGGCCCTATGAACTCACTCCCAAGCCAGGACAGCCTGTATTCCCCCATCCAGGGGTCACCGGCTGGGGTCACGCTGCCTTTCTGCAGCAACCTTGTCCCCCATGTGGCAAGTATCTCCTCTGTGCTTTTTTAATTGGATGTTCACTCTTCTGTGCTGATTTTGGGAGACTTTTTGCCAAAAATGTTCAGAGGATCACCTTCCTCAAAGATGCAGGGCGAGAGAGCTCTCCAGAATTGCTCCTGGGTACACAGATGACTCACGGCCGGACTGATCTGTCCGGGTGCACACACACAGTCACACTGGTGGACAAGCTGCTGGCTGGCACAGGCAGAGCTGTGTTGTGTTGTACAGGGTTGCTGGTAACCAGTTGGGCTGTTGCTAGAGGGACAGGTTGCTTTGAATCATGCCTGAAATGATGTTTAAAAGCTGCGTGAACAAATCTTTGCTGTAATCACTGTCTTCTCATTTTATTTTGGTTCGTCTTGGCGGTGGAAAGTTACAGCTCAGATTTACGCTGTGACTGGGCCTTGGTGGCCCATCATAATGGGTCAATTAGTGGAGACTGGTGGACATGGGAGCTAGTTCTGGCAGCTAGATTTCAATGCATCATCTACTCAGTTTGGGACATTTGCATAGAATTTACATTTTGGCTGAGCCTGTGCATTTAAATGTAGGTCTGCATTGTTTCTCTTCTTTGAATGACTGTTTAATTAACTTTAAACTTAATTATGCAATCTGCCATCTGCCTAAATCCCTACAGTGCTGTCACGTCACCGTCCCTTTCCGCTTCCACCAACGTACTCCTTTTCCCGGAAGTTGCCTTATATTTCAATCAGTAAGATAATTTCAAATTGTTCTCATCCTTGGTTATTTCTGAGGAGGACTCACAGCACCATTGCAGGAACTCCCTTTAGCTCCGTGGTCAGGTTTGGACTGAGCACAGGAGTGTGCTGCCGAACCTCCAGTTTAGGATTCTTTGAGTTTACATTTCATCAGAGAAGAAAAATCTTTTTTTATTTGCTCATGATAAGGAGAATGTGTTCTCAGACTTTCTTATACAGCCCAGAATGAGCATCTGAAATATTGCCTTAGCGGCTTTATCTCCTGGAAGTCTCTTTGCTGCAATGAAACCTCACTGAACTGATAACGTATCTCAAAGACTTGCCTTTCCTCTCCTACATCTCTAATGAATTCTTTCCCATGACATCCTCATTTCTCTCTATTTCTTTGTCTAATCTGAGCCATCTACTTTATTTAACCTCTTTGCTTCAAGAGACTATAAAATGTATGGAGGTGGTTCTGTTCCAAGAGTCTCAGAGAACTCCTCAATCAATTCATGTTGAGAGCAGTGTTGAAGTGACTGTTCCTAGCGCAGGCTGGAGTGGAGCTGAGCTCATGGGGAGTGTGGTCGATGGGTTTTGGTCCTGTTTGTGTTATTGGGACTCCAGCACACAGTTTTGCTTGAGAGCTCTTCCAAGGAGTGTATTTTTTTTTTCCTGGTACAGAACTCTTGCCCTGAGCAGCTATACCAACAGCTGTCTTTGTGTTTTTCCTTTGAAAACAAAATAGAATAAAAAAGTACTTGGCTGTTACCATTAGTGAGACATTTAATCTCTTAAATCCGCAAAATATTTTGCAAAACATAAATAGCTGGTTACTTCTGGGCTGTCTATGACCAGTGTTTCTGTTGACATAACTCACATTTGAGATCACTTCAATGGTGTTTGTTGGTTTTGCCTGTTGTTTTTGCCTGTGTGTGGTAATTTGATTCCGGATTCTGTAGTAGTCATTTAAGTGCTTGGAGTTTTTTGAGTTAGTCACTTATATAATATGACATATACTGGATGTCACCAGTGCATTAGAAATTAAAAACAATCCAACAAATGTAATTTGGCTTTTAACATTTGAGAAGGAATTATTTTAGAGGCTTCCCTGAGTAACAGAAAATATCAGATAGCTTTTAAATTGCCTGTTTAAGCATAAGGGAGGGGAAAACATGGGGATCCTAGCAAACCCCCCCCGATGTTAATGCTGTTTGTACTGGCAAAGCATGCTTCTGCTAGCAGAGTTTATTTGACTTCGGAGAATGAAGTGAATAGTCGCCTGACAGAACAATGTCAACACTAGGTCTGTGCCTGTCCAGAGCTACCAGCCAGGAACTGCATCCTCCCAGCTCATCAAAGCTGATGGGGTCAGATTCACACAAGTACAGGTTGTCTGGGGGCTGTGTAGGATTTGGGGGGTTTTGGGGTCCCACATGTCTTTCCAAAACAAGGAAGAGTTTCCGTCAGTTGAGCTCTTGTATTGAGACTATTAAAACACCCTACTACACATCAGCATCCATACCAGCTTATGAATTGCAGATGGGACTTCCTGGCAGGTCATGGAGAGTATTTGTTTGCTAAAAGACCAAGTTCAATGGTTTCTAAAGTTTACTTTGCCAACTCAGCCAGGAGCCAAGGGCCAACTTGAACAAGGTGATGCCTTGGGCTGCCACATGGTTGGACTCTAATTTGTGAAGTCTCTAGTAAACATGAGCAGGAACATGCTTTATTGAGCTTTCTGCCATGCTTAATATAGTCTGACTTAAGTAGGAATCTAGGAATAAGCAGGGGCTGGCATCAGAGCAATTCTTGTTGCCTTTAGTTGGTTAATTCCTGCTTTTAGAGATAGAGCAGTGTTGGATGACCCTTCATTTGGTAGCTGCCGTGCCTTCTAGCTCATGGGTGTATCCTTACAGAGTTTTACTAAGTGCATAGCTGGGTTATCTTGAAGAACTAAACGTCACGGAACCTCTTGGAAGGGTTGAAGGAAATTGGTTTAAGTAATTGAAGTGTGTCAGCAATGAAATGAAACATTGTAGAAATATGGGCAAATATTTAGTAACCATTTGTTGAGAGTGTATCGTTATCTGATAAATTGTTCTATTGCCTGTTATCAGTTCTGAGGATGTGCTTCTGTTTCTTCTCACGCTTATGCTAACTGTAAAGCGGGGGTATTTGAAAGATTCCTTTGCGTACGTAGATCATGATCTAATGCTAGGAAGCAATGGAAAATCCTCTTACCAACAGCAGAGCTAGCAGAGGTGTTGGTGCTGGTAAAGGTAAGCTGTAGGTGGAAGTATTTTTGTTGGAAAAGTTTGTAACGATATTGTTCTGTCTGATGCTTTCAACATAATTCCTTTTTTAAAAAAAAAAAGTAAAAGGAACCATTATGTATTGAGAGATCTGTCTGTGGGGTGAGGGTCCTAAACATGTAGAGATGTTACCAGCACAACTGTGGTGCTCTCACAGTCCTGCCCATTCCAGGGAGCTGGCTTAAATATAAGTAATGTAGATGGTAACAAAGCTGGAAGTTTAGCTAGAGGTAAAAACGCCTAGTGACGAGGTAGATGCCCTTTGACAGGAAAGCAGAAAGCGATGTTAAGATGTCCGTGTCTTGGAATTCGCTTAGATCTCTCAAGTAAAACTAGTTCATGCTGGATCCTGGATGGGAGGAATCCAAGGAGTTATGGATGTGCTGATGAAAATACAGTGCAAAATACATTTCTTCTGTGCTGGTAGTAATCAAAGAGCCTGTCAGGTGTTAGAGGGCAGTTGAAAATGTTTTATTTTTGGTAAATAAAATTGAGGGTCTTGATTCTTTCTTGTGTAAAGTAATATGCAAATTTTAGTAGAAAATTAAAGACTTTCTGGCCTTGCTAAGTTCATGTTTAGTTGAACATTTTAGTTGATTTAGTTGACCATCTAGTTGATCAACTGACTAATACATGTAAATTTAATTAAATGCAGTACTTTTCAAAACCTAAACTCTAGAGTGATTTTGTATAAATTATGTCAAAATAAGCTGATTTAAAAGATCTTGGCTCCTCTCTTACAGTAAGACAGATCAATTATTCTGGGAAGCTGCCTGCCTGCATTTATTTTTTTCCCAAAATAAGAAAAGATTAATGAATACTTAGGTTTAAAGATCAAAATGTGCCATTGCGTGATGTCGTCGTTGTGACGGAGATGAAGTATCATGGCTTGGATTCTAGATTGAGCTTCAGCGCTGTCCTTAAGCAGAGCTCAACCAGCTGCTGTTCCCTGCACGCCGGATGCTGGACTGTGCTCCTGGGTTGGAGCTTGCTCCTAGCTCCATCCTTTCTGCTCCTTTTCCTGGTGCTCGTGTTGAGGAGAAGAGCGAGTTGCTGATTGTGTGCTGTTCTGAAAGCCCACAAATGCCACCCAGTTTTCTTTTCATGTCTCTCTAGCTGTGGAGGTGGGAGTTGTCTCTACTTCCCCAAAGTGCTTCCCTGTGGGCAGTTTGAAGGGGTTCTGTGCTCTGTGTCTGGAATTGCTGGTCCTGTTTAGGTGTCCCTCTGTCACCTTTGTAGGGAGCATTCTTGCCTGATACAGGTGTTTGAGTTGTTTCAACCCAGATGTCGCTCCAGAGGACTTCAAATGATAAACAGCTAACCACCTTTCCTCAAGCTGTTACTCATGTATTATTTCCCATTGAAATGGTAGAATATCTAGAAATCCTGGGCAAGTGGCTGCATCCGTGGAGAGCAGCTCTACATCATCTGTGCAGCCAGATAAACGTACCCAAACATTTCATTTGCTGTGTGTTGTGAATGCTTAAGGGTCTCGTGTTAGGCTTGCTCTGCATTCAGGCTTGAGTGGTTCTGCACACACAGCTGTGGTCGGTGCCTTGTGGTTGGCTTGAGCCTCCTGTGAGGATGTATCAGCCAACCTCAGCTCTCAGTCCATGCGCTGTAGTCTTCCTTCTACTGAGGTTATTTTTAGTTTTTATTATATTAGTTTTCTTATTAATTTATTTTGCCATTGATTATTTTAATGCCTAGGATGTGTTGTGTGACATCTTACCTTAAGAGATTTTATTATCTTACAAATCACATGACTCCAACACCACAGGACAAGTAAGACTTCTGACACATCTGGTGCTGGAATAAAGTTTAACTAAGTTTGTGATAGCAGTTATTTCCGAAAGGATAGTCTCAATATAACCTACACTGTCTGTAGAGTAGTCAAGTGACAGTTTGCTTTGTGGAATGATGCCTGTTTATCTATCAGTATGTTACTGCTGGGCAGTGGGACAGCGGGAAAGCCCATCAGGAGAAGTATTTCTAAATTCCAGTTTTAGGGGACAAGCGCATTACAGAAGCAAATACTGAATCTAGTTGAAACAGATGGCAACCTGCAGTTAGCTGCCTTTCCTTTAAAAGGAGAAACACAAGAAGTTACAGTCATGCAGAATTTGATGTGTTCCAGTTGAATGCTAATTGTGGCCGTTGTCTGTGGCTTTGTAACAGGGGTGGTTTTGTTTAGCCATAACTGTCACGGCCAGCGGGGTCAAGTACTTACCCAAAGTGGCTGTGTGTAAACTGGCTTGCAAGCCAGCTATGTCAAAGCAGAGTTCGTTCATTTGAATAAATGTCTTCTTTGAGTTTGTGTCCCAGTGTGAGCAGATGAAAAATCCCACCGGAGAGCAAGGCAAAGGCTTAAGTGTTGGAAGTGTGTAAGTGCCTCTCTGCATGGCTGCCTTCCGGCACGGAAGGGTGCTCCTCCACCGTTTGCCGATGCTGTGTGTTATTGTTGGCAGCAGTGGCCCCAAACTTTCTTATGGTCATGGCAAGTGCTGGGGCAGCTCTCCTCTGCAGTGCCTAATTCTGGCTCTCAGCTTGCTTCCCAACTCACTAGATATTTTTTTCCTCTTTTTTCCCCCCTGCATCTTAGTTTTCTGCTCTCTTTTTTTTTTTTTCAACTCCTTAATTACATGTTAAGATCTAGCCTCCTTTTTTTCCCAACTTCTTTAATTCATAGTAGTATTTTCTGTGACTTGCTGTCATAGAAACAAGAGCTTTAGAGGACCTTACGAGCTCATGTAATCCATTTCACTACCTCAAGGAAAAAACTACTCTATCTAGACCAACCCTGGCAGACATCCGTCACACCTATTTTTAAGAACCTCCAACGAAGGCAGATTGCATGACCTCTCTGGGTGATCAGCCTAGTGCCTTGTTTTTTTAAATAGTTTTCCTAAGATCCTGCTTGTTGCAGTTTAAGTCATATTCCTTCACCAAAACATCTCTGAAAACCCCATCCAGAGCAAACCGTGTTGCCAGTTCAAAAGCCATTCTCCTCATATCTCTCTAGTCCATACTTTTATTTTTGGTGTCTGTTTTTGAACTTAATATATTGACCCTTAGGGCATTTGCAAATCAGTTTATAGGGCATTTGCAAATCAGTTACTTTTAGTTCTCTCTCATCATGTGGTCCATACAGGTGGTATTGCCTCGATTGCATTAGTTGAAACCTAAATTTGTGGCTGTGCTCTTGCCACCTTGCAGCTGCAACCTCCCCTGGGCAATCTCCTCCCTAGAGGCATGTGCAGAGTATGAAAAGCTTGATCATGTAGAAAGAGACCGAACGATGTTGTTCTCATCCGTATCTTCACTGAACACAAAGACCCTCTCTTCATCTCAGTGTCTTGTTTGGAGACACTGCTGTGGCATTTAATCTCTTCCTGGGCTGGTTTGAGCTGGCACTTTGAGTTGTCCCTCAGCCTTTCATGATGTCTCCTCAATTAGAAGGATCCCTCCCTCTTCCTGCTGATTTGCCTGATATTATGCATGGAAGTTGCATTTTGTCTGTGACCGGGTAATGTAACAGTTTTCTTTTATTGTACCATATTTTAAAATATCTCTGCTAAAGTGCAGCTTTGTAAAATGTTTTTTTTTTCTTGCTGCTTCAGTTTAATTCTATGAAGCAATCTGCGATTTCGTTTGTGAAGGATACCATACATAAAAAATTTGCCTTGTAACTTGGACAGCCCCATAGCAAATAAGTTGGCATTGCACGTTTTCTGACTTGCAGGTACAAGCTTGTACCCAGGGAGCGTAGCCAGGAGGGGCTGGAAGGCGAAGCTGTGATGACATGTTCAGTCTCCAGGTGGAGGGCCAAGAGGGCAGCTGCGCGGCGCTGGGTTGCATTCCAATGTGCTGATCCGTGGAACAGCGTTGGCATACTCTTTGGAAGCTGCTGCTTGCTCTCCTGGCTGTAGGGAAGGGGCTGAGGTGATAGCAGGGAAGGAAGGGGTGAGTCTTTGCAGAATATTTTCATATAATTGTGGCCTATTCTGAGCAGGCTGGACATTTGAAGCATTTCTTTATGGTGTCATTGGGTACCGTGCTGCATCTGGTAGCTCAAAAGCTAAGTACTCCAGAGTGGATTGTTGAGAACTTTTTTTTTCTCCTTGATTCCTGAACTACCTAATTAAGTTGTAGGGAAGTTATATTTTCTCACTACTTGGGGGCTTAATGGAGTGGAGACTTTGGAAACAGTTTAACAATTTCACATTTTATATGCTTTAATGAATTTCCCAGGATCTTGGAAGGGTTGTATCCAACGTTAGTATCATAATTTCCAGAATTATTTATGCTAAAATAAGTTGGTGGTGGATTAAGAGGTACAAAGAGCCAACAGATTACAAATGAACTAATGAAGACATCATTTCTTTTGGATAAAAAGTGTGACTCACAGTTGTGACTTGTACCGAAGTACTGCAGACCATGAGTTTCACCAAGACCACAAGCTGGCAATGGGATTCCTTTTCCTTCCCCTGTTATTTCAAACTTGTGCTTGATTTCAGGTGCGGAAAAGAGAGGGTTTGCAAGGACCAGAAACAACTCTGAATCTGCAAGAACTCCTCAGAACTTCGATAGGAAGAGGCAACTCTCTGAATCACAGACAGAAACAATGAACAATTCAGACAGCAGAATAAATCCTAGACAACTGGGAACTCCCAGAGGTATTAAAGCAGAGTGCGTACATGCTTCAGGAGTAAGCTGTCTTGAAGCATGTGCTCAGCACTATTAAAAGATGGGCCGGGATGAATGCTCTTAATTCTAAAATGAGCTGTACAAGACTGTTGATTATTTGTAAAATATGATTATTCCAGGCTTTTTGGTGCTCTGATTTGGATGCCAGTATTTCTAGGCAAACTATTAGGGTTTGAATACAAAGCCTCTGTACAGCTGCAGTTAAGATACATAGACAAGTTTGGTGGGCAAGATAACGCTTATGAATTTTTGTTTGCAGGAGGATCCTATGCCGCTGTCCCAACATCAGGTGATAGAAAGAATCTAAATAAACCTTCTCGAGGGAGAAAGAAGAGTATATTTGAAGCCTACATGTCAAAAGAAGATGTTTCAGCGGGACTGAAAAGGGGAGAGCTAATTCAGGTGCCTGGAACATACAATGTCCGTGCTCTTATGATGAGCCTGTGGAAATTACAGGCGGTTGTTGGCAATCTATGCCAGTTGGTTGCATGGTAGGGAACTGATGGTAGATCAATCACTGGTAGGTGCTAGAGGAAGATTTTTTTTTCCCTTTCTCAGAAGGTTCTAGAATTGGAAGTAGATCTTTTACATTCAGCTGAAGTATAATTTTTGGTTTGATTTCTTGTTCTGTAAAATTCCCAATCCAGATTTTTGATGAATTGCAGAGTTCTGGTTGGATGGTCTGCTGGCCATGATAGTCATTATTGTGGAGACACTTGCTCTTACAAATGATGCTCAAAACTACAGCAGGTGCTGGCAGCCTCTGTCTTTGTCAGTGTAAGTAAAAATGAATGCTTCTAGCAAGATAATTCTTGCTGAAATTCCTCACAAAGATATTCATTAGTCCTCAGCAATGAGGTGCAGACACCTACACTTCCAGATCTACTCTTCTTTTTTCAATCTGTTAACTCTTCAGAGAAGTCTCCCTCCCACAAGAAAAGGAGAGTGATGGTGCAGGTAATGTTGTGGTCCTTGGAGACTCATAGGACTGTGCCTACCAGGGCATTGCAATAACTTCTTATAAACTATGATGCAGCTGATTAAATTAATATCAAATGGCCAGGCGGTGGTATTGGACCCTTGATTTGCTTGCATCCTTTTCTTTGCTCTCCCCTAAGGTCATAGGGCTGACCAAGCCACTGATGACAGTGTATGGTTTACTGAAGTAAGGCACAGATAGTAATGGAGCTTAAGAGCCCATTAAGATACAGAAGATCATTTGCATATGTGTGTATGGTTATTTGCCTTGAACGGCTAGCAATAAGCGTGTTGTCATTTTACAGATTCTAAAGATCAAAGATTGGACTTTGTGCTTCCATTTGGAGAAGCAAAACTGCAGCCATCATGAGACAGCAGTTCTTCTCTGGGTATCTAGTAAAATGTGGGGGTGGATCTGCTTGTTTGTGTGGGTAGTGGGATCTCAGAAGGACTTTTGCATAAAGGCAGGCAGGACTGGTGATCCCTGAGGCGTAGAAGACTTGTGGTGCAGTCCTCAACATGGTGTAATGTTCTTTAGGTCACACACTGGTGCATTGCTATTTAGTGTTGTAATGCTGGTGAGGTTGTGATACTTAATTTCATTGATACCTTGAAGTTGCAAATGGCATCACCACACTTTTTGTCTGATTTCTTGTTATAATTATATAGTAATTCTTGTATAATAATGCAATGGCATAATTTCTGAAGGTGTGATGAGGATTCCACGTATAAGATTGCTTGATTCTATCTCGAAGACCAATCCTAGAATGGTTTGGGTTGGAAGGGACCTTGAAGATCAACTAGTTCCATCCCCCCTGTCAAATTCCAATAGAGCAGATTACTCAAAGCCCCATCCCATCTGGCCTTAAACACTTCCAGGGATGGGTTGTCCACAGCCTTTCTGGGCAACCAGTTCCAGTGCGTCACCACCCTCAGAGTGGAAAAAATCTAATGAGCTCTCAGAAAAATGACTCTGTGGCATATCCCTGCTGATGATCAGAGTCATCCACAGGGCTACCCAGACCTTAAGCCTTTTTAAAGACCACCATAGGCATCCAGAACAGGAAGTAAATGTAAGGGTAGAAATGGAAGCCTCAAGCTGTGACTTTCCCCCATGGCTGCAGTAACATACAGCAGCAAGTAAAAGCTTCTGCCTTACCTTCAGGACTGGTGTTGGCACCCATTTTTGGTGACACAGCCTCATAGCATTAAGTGCAGCGTGTGTAGACTGCCTATGAGGTCGAGTGCAGCTGCAGATGAGGCACATCAGACTATGACTACTACCTGAGAATTCCATTGAAATGCTGAGTCCCGGAGGACCTGTGATTGCACGCTCTCTGGCAAAAGCATTCCTAGTTCTTGTAAATGCGTAGTGTCTACTCCAGGTCATGCGCTGCGTAACTGGAAGAGTCATACGTGCTTTCTTAGGCTGTATCTGTTTTCCTTTCATCCAGTTCCACATCTCAGGGAAACAGTTGAGGCTGTAGAAGCTGGATGTAATCATTTAGGGCTGGATGTCAGATCATGGGCATCCCAGCTCAGTATCTCTCATCTTCAGCTCATTCATCCTCACGCTCTAATCAAGAGCATTCATCATTGCAGTCTCAGCCAGGATAGGTGAGATCCTGGAAGCAACTTTAGTGAATGGACAACTGTTCAGCACTGTTCCGTACAATAGCAAGAGGTGTAGTGTTTTGTTGACCCCAAAAGCAGGGCGTTGTTCTGGCATGGTAATGTGTAACAATGCTCCACAAAGCCTGTAGAAAGGTGAACAAAAACCTATTGGACTGAATCTGATGGTCCTGAGCAAGCTTGAGTGCTAGCCAGACAGAAGCATGATGCTCTGAGCAGGGCCCCCCCCCTGGAGCATCTTGGAAGCACTGGATCTGCATAATTTGTGTGAGAACTTGAGAGATCTGTTAGAAAATACCCTACCATGAACTCGGAGGATGTTGCTGGACTCTGGCAATGCAGCCGCACAAATAAATGCTCCTGAAAGCCCCACCCATGGAAACTGCTGGCAGACGTGGAGATCACGACGTGGAGATCGCTCAGATAAAACACCAGTGCCATGAAGATTAAGCAGTCCTAAATCAGGAAGAACAAAAGTGTTATCTTTATGGGTGCTGACGTCTGTCAATAATACTAGTCTTAATGGTTTCTGGTACCGTATCTGACATAACTCAGTTTTTGATAAGTAGCACAGAGAAGTGTGCCCTGCGGGATTCCTGGATTCATTTAATCATGCGACGTATGTGGAAGTGTCCTTCCACAAGGACGGGGGTCCGAGCTCAGGCACTTAAAGAGTGTGCAGACTTCCCACTTCCCTGCCTGTAAAACCGCCTGCAATGAGCAAACACCAAACATATCAGGTTGGTTGGAATCACATCAGCTGGTCTGAAGGCAAACAAGATTGAATAACTTCTTCGTAGTTACGTAAGCAGATGGTGTTGGCTATACACAACAGATGGTCAGGTTATGTATTAAGGACTATTGACCCAAAGGACCATGGTCATCCTGTGAAGCACCAGCCAGAAAGTCATGTCTGCTCCACGCCTCCACTGTCTCCCAGACCCTCCCTGCAGGGCTGCTGGGGTCAGGCGGAGCGAGAGTGTGCAGCACACAGAGGTGAGATCCTGCTTTGCTGTTAACAGGGTGTTTTCCCTTGAAAAGCTGTTCTTTTGTCCTTTATGAAGGCTGGGGTTTCCCTGGTTTTCATGGATTGTTTCTTCCAAGGTGGCCTTGGTAGCAAGCAGATACATGAACCCTGACCTTTTCTGGTGTTTCGTACATACAGATGTATCTAGGCATATGTGTCATAGTAGCTGTTGTAAACTGCTTGATTTGAAGTTGAGTCTGAGAATTGCCTGCCCTAGTTCTACCAGAGCAACTTAGAAATCATCACCCTTTTGTATCTTGCTGGGAAAGCTCAGTAAGGTTAGAAACTTTTTTGGCAAATGTGTGAAGCAGACTTGAATCATCAAAGTGTTTTAGAAACCTTCCTGCAAACCTTTCTTCCCTTTCAAAACAAAGGCCCTCCTGACATAAACCCACTGATAAATATAGCAGCTATTATTCGCAAGCTATTGTAAAATAATACAACATTAGTGTGACATCATGAGACTCTACAGCCAGATCCTCACCCCCTAATACACATATGAGAACAGTTGTTCATTGCAGATGGGGAGAGTGACTGGTTCCAGATATGATATCACAGCGTGAAATGTACAACGTTGTAAATAGGATTTTCATAGGCACAGATAATAGGGCCCATCTGCTTTCTAAGAGAAATTTTGGGAGTTCCTTGCTTCAAGGAAAGAGCCGAAGTATTTGAATGCTACTTGACGTAAGAATTCTAATGCTGATCATAATTAGGTAGCGCATATATAATGCAGAGAAACGCTCTGCGTGGTAAACATGGTAACACTTTGCTCCTCTGTGCTTGCTGGAGCTGGGCGTCCATGGGTTTGCGTAGCCGCTCTGGCGCCTTCTGGGCCATGGATACAAAACCTGATTTTTCACGCGCATAATGGGCATTTGCACCTGGCTGATTGACAGCTGTCCCCAGCTATTCAAAGCGATTCTGCAGAGTAACACAGGATATCCCCTCATCTGCCTTGTGCTGGTGGGTAGATGCTGGTATGGTAATTGTTTGACTCATTGTCAAAGAGAGCAACAATCCCTTTTCAGTTTTTCCACTTCTCTTTGTAGCAACTTCCTTTTACCAACAGTGTTTTGGTTTTGATGGCTGATTCTGGGAAGTCAGGGGAGAAAAAAGACCATTGAGAGTTATTTCCATCAGTGGGTCCCAGTGCCAACAGAGGCTGATGCCTGCGAGTTAGCTCTCATGTTGCCTAAGCGTAAAGTACCCCCAGAGTTGCTCCCGGTGGGTTATCCTGGTTTCCATACCATTGTCCAGGGTTGTGCTGCCGTGTGGCTGGTGTGCTCATTAATACTAGTTACATAAGGCACAAAATAAGACATTGCAGCAAAGTATTGAAATATAGAATATGGAGTTTCCAAACTTAAGCAGATAAGAACAATGAAAAAACCTTCATAAATCTGCAAGCTGTTCTTCAAGGCAGCAAAACTTTCACATGTGATCAGTTTTATTTTCTTATTGTCTGAGTGTTTCCCAGAATACATTAAAAAATCATATGCCACAGTAAATTTTTTAAGAAAGCAATTCCTGTGAGAGGTTCCTGTGATCGCTTGACACAGAAGTGCAAACAGATGGAATCTGTTCGTATAACAAATTGGCCAACGTTTTGTATTTCAAATACACAAGTGGAGAAAGTTTTCCAGGTTTCAGCCTAAAGCAGAAGCCTGTCTGAAGGCAGGTACCTGGTTGTATTTCCAGAGGAATCAAAAGCTTTAACTGCAGTCACTTAAATCACAATTCCCAGGACGCTCCTGGGGTGGGAACGGCACTGTTGTGTAGCCTGTAATTCCTTGGTTGGCTCTCCCTTTCTTTTGGATTGACCTGACCACGAGTAGCAAAACTGCTTGGTTTACTTTGGAGGGGTGATACGGATTTGTTGCAGGTGACTGGAGCTTTGAGTTGGCAGATGACACAGAAGAAATAGATAGACCGTGGGGTTTCAAATGGATTTAAGATAGTTTGACTTTAAATATGCTTAAGTAGAATTTAATCCTGTAGACTTTAAATGTTTGTTTTTGGAAAATCCTTTTGATTCTTCTTTGGAAATGTTCTTTATCACAGAACTACTGCTACTGTCTGTTGCAGGAACAGCCTAAGCAGCCAGAGCCCCATAAGGCTGATACCTGCTGCCATGCAAGCTCAGCAGGTCAGCTTTTCCTCTTTCCTCCTGTACTCCAAAATAAACCAAACCAACGTTCTACTTTTCCAAAACAGAGAGAGAGAAAAAAAAGTTTCTATTGCCTGTTTGTTGACAAAGTCAGTGGATGCTCAGCAGAAAATGTGTGAAGGGAACAGGAGGCTTGGATCCTCGGTTCACCCAGTAGCAGCAACAACTAATGATTCAACATCTCTTCAATGACAGACTGGAGTAGATCAGCTTAAGCCTATCATGAAGCTGCCTTTTGGCTTGAAATTGCTCGGATGCTAAGTTGTCAAGACTTGAAATGTATAATGGAAATTTAGATGTATCTCTCATGTTTCACAGTAGATATATTACCCACAGCTCTCTAATTTAACTGATGTTATATAAAATTAATAAGATTCAGGCATAATCTTTCTCCTTCTCTTTTTTTTTTTTAAGGGACCCTTGAGAATAAATCCTAAGAAGTACCATGAAGCCTTCATTCCATCTCCAGTAAGTGTAATTTTATAATGCTTTAAAGTTCATAAGTAAAGGTGCATTAAGATAGGAGTTATGCTGTGCATGAAAGGTCACTCAGAGGTGAATGAGTTGGAGTAAATGAACATGATCTCGATTTTCTTTTAAATCAAATATTCCCAAACAAATCCTGCTTTTTCATACCTCAAAGAACTACTTTCTTAGCTTGTGCTGAAACTGGGGATACTTCTGGATCCCACAGAAGCCAGCTGAAGTCAGGTTTGAAGACCACCAGATAGCGTAATCAGAAACCCTTGGTTTATGGTTGCAAAGGTTTTATAGATTTTCCACTGATTAAGTTAATCTTCCCTAAACAAATATGCTCTCCATTTTCGATCTGCTGCATGAGCTAATTTGAAAAGTCATTCCAGAAATAATATGCGTGATTCCTTTTCATGTGCCTGCTTCTGCGCAAACTGTATCTTGGTTGGCTTGGGTTGTGCTTCTGTGACATGAGAGTGGCTTGCGCCAATTCTCTCTTCTCTCCTTATATTGACAGAAAAGAAGGGCTCTTGCAATTTCAGGGACTTCCAGTAGGGAAGGTGACCTCACAGCTGGCACAGGCAAGGCTTTTTATCTGGAACCGACTTGGTCAAAATGTTACTGTCAATGAGAGAGAGTTTCATATTGAAACGTTTTGTTGGTGTGGGGGAGAGAAGGCAGAGCTTGTGCTGAGACAGTGAAACACCGGCTCTGTTGTCCCTGCTACTGACAGCACTCTTGTTTTGGGGCTTGGATTGAGTGCCTTGAAATTTGTGGCGTTGTCATTTCACGTTGTTGAATTGATGTAATGTTTTGGACCCCACTTTGTTAGAGAAGGCTGGTGTTACAGGGATGGAGGAAGGTCAGGGGTGCACAAAGTAGGTTACCTAGAGGAAGTAGTAGAGAGCAGCTCTCCAGGTACTCTACAGGTACATCAGTAGAGCAGCACTGTGTAAGTGAAAGGAACCACAATCCTTCCTTTGCAACTGTTCTTGTAGGTGTGGTAAGTGTAAGCTGTTAAACATACTGTCTGAAATGACAAAATACAAGGTTAAATGAGAAATCCAGCTACTCATAACAGTTTAATCAGATGTGAAGCTTTACCCCTAATCACCCCCAGTGTCCAGCTGTTGCCTTGTGCAGTCGATTGCTCTCTGTTCTGTGTGCAGGTTAAGGAGCATTAGCTGAGGTTGTTATCTTGGCTGTCTCTCTACTTTTCTGTCCTTTGTGGTGCTGAATACCAGAACCAGCCTTGTCCCTGGTAACAAGCAAAAACAACACCTGGATGAAGATGGCTGTGGTTGGTGTGGGGACAGTCCTCATTTTTAAGATGGATGCTTTAGGAAGCTTATCCTTTATATAACTTTCTTGGCTACAATGGAAGGTTTGCAGCCTTCATATTCTGCAGGACTTCCCGTCATTGCCAGATGCTGCAAGAGCTGCAGCTGTAAAAAATCACCCGTTCTCTCCTGCTGTTGACTAGGGCACTGCACTCCTTTCTCTTCAGCTCTGATTTGGCTATGGCTTCATGGAGTTCAAATGCAACAGCTGTTCACCTTCTAACACCAGAAGTCCCAGGGTGGTTTTTTGCTGCAAATGTGCTCTGTCTACTCTCCTTGTTGTTGGATGAAGAGTTGAGGGGGAGGTCCAGGGTCTTTCTCTTGAAAGCTACCCAGAGACTGGACTCAAGCATTGAAATATCTTGTCTTATCTGCACACATTGTCAATGTGAAGAATGATACTGCTGAGCATGAGTGATGGAGTGACTGTGGCTGTACTATGCTTGTGGAAGACACTTCCAGAGCAGATTAAAGCACTGCAGATCTCCCTCTTGTCAGAGGGGGATAGAGAGCACTGCTGGTGACGTTCTTAGGTGGCCGTGGAGCAGTAAAAGCCCCATGCTCCCTGGACTTGGCTGCATAAGTCTTGAAGCCATTGTGGCCAGTACAGGAGATGCACCCCGTGGGCAGCTGAGACTTTGCGAGTGGTTGTGTTCTGTTGTGGTTCGGTGCCATTTTAATTGCATTAGTAATCTGAAGTATCAGCTGTGCAGAAGGAAGAAGTGAGATACACAAGTGTTCTTGGAAGTGCTCAAGAAGCTTAAGATACAGAAATATTTATTTTTGGAGGCAAAACCAAAACTGATGGCAATTTCCTAATTACAGCTTTGTTGTATGCATTGAAATGATCTTCTGTAAAGTAGGTGTGCGTACACATATCTGTGTATGTATATAGAGGGGCATATCGTTTGGAATGAGAGTGACTGGCTGCAGTTCAAGAAAAGACTCTTGCAGAGTATGGAGACACAGCTTTAACTAGGTGGTGAGACACAACAGGCACCTTTAGTGGGAGTGGGGGAAAGGCTCTGCCTTGCGTTTTCTTGAACAGGAGGGAAGGGATAAAAGTATAGAACCAACAACTTATCGTGAATGCCAACCTGTGTCCTGGAGCGCAAAGCAGCTACAGGTACAGCCAGAACTAAAGCAGGCATTTTCCTTAAAAAGTGACTTTGAACTTTTATTTTTATGTATGTGGTGGCTTTAGCTAAAGAGTTGGGGCAGGAGGGAGAGGATGGGGAGAAGTGAGGAGTAAGACCATGTGTAAAAAATCTGGCTTTCTGAAAAGGACAGTTTCCAATTTGAATTATGTTGGTCCAAGAGGCTTTGCGATTTTTCTGCATCTTGTCATGGGAGGCAGCTTTCACACAGCTGTTGAGCTGCTGCTGCTTTTCTTTCTAAGAGTAATTTGGTCTCTTGGAGGATGGCCTTAGTTTCACATCATGGCAGGGTTCTGCCGTTTTATTGTTTTGGTATCTAAGCAGAGTAAGATATTTATGTGATATTAAGGCTTCATGTTTTCAGGTTATAAAAGAAGTTTTTCTTGGAGACTGAGCACACTGGTAGTTCTGATTGGATTTACTCAAGCATATGAGACTCAGGAGTGTGGCTCTGAGAAGCGATTCAAATTGTCATTAAGATTTTAATTCTTGTGGGGCTGTTTTTTCACTGAAAGAGAATGAAGTACTAATCTAAAGAAACTCATCCTTTTTTTTTGTACCTCAAAACTATGCAAAGATAACTCTTTGCTCATGTTGGTATTGAGTGCTCACATTCATGTGTTCATGGCATTGTAAATGGGCACATGGGATTTTTTGTGCTGAATTATGGGAAAACAGAACTGAAAGCAGCAAGAGCACTGTCAATAATTAGCCAAAAAAAGGACAGAATTGTCAATCCTTTAAAAACGAAAACCTTTGTGTTGGCATCTTCAGGGAACTTCATCTTTATTCACCCCATAGAGAAAATCTTCCAAACTAAGTCTAGATTAGCCAAATGCCAAGCATGTCTGAGGTGGATAATCATAGTGCATACAATTACTAGAGACTCTCGAGCAAGGATGTAAACCCAGAGTATTGAGAGAAGGTGTCCTAACATGTCTGTTACAGTAAAAGCTCTTCTGGCTTGCAGTTGGCATCTGTAGTCATCATTTTTTGGAATGTCTTCTAACATTAGTTTGCCAAATGCAGAATATATGGTGTTAACTCATTTAAAAAATAGAGACTGCACAGCCAGCCACTCTCCAGGCCACCTTCACAGAATGACCTGCTGATCCCACGCTGCGTGTCCCTGCCCACCGGGAGAGCAGCTCTGCGCCAGGGCACTTTGCAGAGACTGTCTTGTAAACATGTTCTGAACAATAGCCTTGAGTGCTTGAGCTGGGAACTTAATGTGTGAAGAGCTGTGCCTGCAGAAAACTCTCTACCTGTTCCCAAGAGTAACTGAGCAGAGTTTGCAGATAATACATCTTGAGGGCCTGGCTCTGCCTTGGATAAATAGTGTGCATCTACTGAGCGGGCACATACATACAAAGGAGCGTGTTTGCTGAAAGATGTTGAATGTTGAAGGGCATATAGTGAATCCATTTAATTTCTGAGCACAACTGCAGGATGTCTGTCTCACCAGGGTGTGTGTCTTTTTTTGATAACAGTGTTTTAAACCTTGTAACAACTGTAATTTAATATGTTTTGGTCTGGCATTTATTTTTTCTTCCTTTCTGATAGGATGGGACTCGTGATATCTTTATTGATGGAGTGGTTGCTCGCAACAGAGCCCTGAATGGTGACATCGTGGTAGTGAAGCTGCTTCCCAAGGAGCAATGGAAGGTCAGTTGGATATCTTTTTCTGTGATTTGGCAGAAAGCACATCACTGTTTTCTTCATTAAATTTAGGGCCTGAGACAGAATAGAGCATTTCCTACTAATCAGATTAGCTAAAATGCGGTTTATACTGCTGTAGGTGAAAACACTTTATCTGTTACAATGTTTGTTGTGATACCTAAAGTGTTGAAACCTCACTCTTTGCACAGAATGGCGTTTGTCACTGTATGGAGAAGTCTGGCAGCAAGGCTGGTTCAAAGCATGGTCGTCAGAGGTGACGTGATACCTGTTATTTAGCCGTCTTCATGCTGTAGCATTGGATAGCTCTGTGTAGGTGTTTGCAATTGCTCATGGATTTGACAAGTCCTGTTCAGAAAGCTTTAGTAATGATTAACTCTCTAATTTGTGGATCCTCAGTCCATGGAAAGCTTATCTTGTCACAGCTCCGGATTTTGTGGTAATATCCTTCCTTACATGAACGAAGAATGTGTGAAATGATTGGAGTAATGCAAATGTGGGAGAATCCATTTTTTATTTTCATGTCTGAGAATTTCATTAAGATCGCTTTCTCTGGGTTTTTTCTTTCACTGATCAAACTCAAAGTTCTTTCGAACGCCTATCTATTGTGTGTTCGAAATATATATATTCTATATTCTATATATTCTATAATATATATTCTATATTCTATAATTCTATCTTGTTTGCAGGCTTATCTTTTAACACCACTGTGCAAGTAAAGTTCTTACTCCTTTTCTGTAGTTGCTGGGACATGTAAGCTGCAGTTAGCAATTTTAACATGGGTTTTCACATGTAAGCATGGCAGAACTGCCACAAACTGTTTTCCAAACATGTTTTTTCAACTCTTCTTGAGCATTTAAAGAATACGGTATATCTTTTGGACAAAAGTAATAATGAGGATGATTCCAGCAGTGTGAGGACTGGTCTGAACTACTTTGGTGTGGTGTTTTTTATTCATTCTAGCTACCTTCTCTGCCTGCCTTTGTCTAGTCATTTGCTGAACCTTCTACCTTCTCTGTTTAAATCTAATAGCAGAGGAAATGATGGTCTGGAACATATTAGAACTTGTCTCTCCCTTTTAAGTTTGCATAAAGTGAGTAGACAACCTGAGTATTTAGTGACACATGTAAATGCAAAACTACCGTATGCAAAACACAATCAGAAAAGGGATCTAAGATATTACGGGTATATCCACATACAAATACACAAAAGTCTGTTCTGAAAACCAATTTTGAGGGTCAAAGCAAAGTTTCTTTGATAGCTATTCAAGAGTCCAAATCAGAGTTCACTAAAGCTGTGATGATTACTATGTTTGGACCACCAAATCCATATACATAAATTATCTTTTGTATTAGACCATTTCATATACTTGGAAAAATGGAATAGTTTGGGTGCTTAGATCCTTTGCCAGGGCCTGCCAGTACAAGGGCTTCTTTGTAGGCTTGACAGGGATTGCGTGAGCTAGGAGCTTTGTCTGCAGTTTTGCATTTATATCTGGCTCTAAACAAAGATGACGCCTCTCTCTCTCTTGTATCTTCATACCTTCGTATGTTCAACAGTTCACTGTTTTATGAATACAAGAGGAAGGGTTCAGAATATTCTCCCTGTCCTGGCCAAATGCTGGAATAAATAGAACTGGTGGAGAAGTGATGTCTGACTGCAAGGAGGCAATTCAGAAGACTTCAGTGTGTTGTAGTATGATTAAGATTCTTCTGTGGTGAATTTAGCCTTGCCAAATGAAGTAGCTGGAACACGCCAGTCATGTTTTTCAGCCACACAGGTGCTGCCCTATGTAGTCTCATTTTTTGTTTCTTGCCATCAGCAACTTAATCAGCGATGACATCCCTTTTCCCCTGCTCCCTGGATGTCTTGCTATGCGCTCCTATTTGTATTAGTTCTTTGGGAAAGGTGCCACTAAGTTGCACTGAAAGATACTGCATCCTGCCAAGTAATTCATACTGATTAATGATAAACTGTCGCAACCTATTTTAGGTTTTTCCATTTGTTTAGTCTCATGCTGCTGCAAAGCTGCCACATAGGTGTCTTGAGGGTTTTCTCCTTCCCGCTGGGCCTTTGGAACAAGCTGAACAGCTTCAATTATTTCCTTGAAAAAATGTAAATCAGTTGTATTGTATAACTGATGCTCTCAGAGGAGAGTTTACAGGCTCTGTACATATTGGTTTGCTGGGATTGAGATGTGCGTGCTGATCATTTTTATGGTTTGCTATTCCCAACCCATTAGTCTGTGCTCTGCTGAGAACGGAACTGGGTTTTTTTGCTGGTAAACCAGTGTCTTGCACAGGATAAGGTTGCTGTTACAGTAGCGTGGTGCGTCTATGCCTTCTGAGTTTCAAGCACCCTGGATGGTCTCTGGATGCTCTGGGGAAGATCTTCCCACTGCTAGTGCAGGTGATTCCTGCCATGGACCTCTTTGTGCAAAGTCACAGTGTAATGCTGCATCCCAGTAAGGGCAAGACTTGACTCAGCTGGAACCTCGGTTCAATTTATGTGTGTAAGTAGAAGGAAGGGGAAAAACTATGGATTTTGCATAGGGACATCTGTGTGTGTGCTTGAAGAGATGAGAAGGTTAGGAGCTGCCCTGTACCCGATGAGTTAGTCTTTTGTAGGTGTCTGTGAGAGAAAAACATGGGCCGGAGAACAGTTTCTCCAGCAGTATGCTGTGTTCTACTGAGCCTGTAATGATGATACTTTACACACGGGTATAAATGCCACAGTGAAATGTAAGGGGATGGTGAAATACTCTAGATGAGTGGTTACTCTATGTAATAACTTCTTGCAAAGGACAGCAATATTTTCTTCCTCTATCCCTCAGCTTCCTGGCTCAGTGGTGGGAAATTTATCAGGCTTGAATTTCTCAACATTGTGTCTCTCCCAGCGTGTGCATCAAGTGCTTGGATGAGCTACTGTGGTCCTCCCTGTGCTTATTTTGTCTGGGCTTAAAGCTCTGTTTGTTCATACATCCTCTGGGAGAGCTGCTTGCTCTTCATGATGATCAGTTTGTTGGTTCATATTTCTGTGCTTACTATTAGTTCTGATCAAGAGCCAGCAATTTCAGTGTGGCACCACGGCTTGAGGGAGAGACATTTTGTCCCCGAGATTTGTTATCTTGTGCTCCTGAAGAAGGTGGCTGTCGGCTTCTTGCCAGGGTTGAGTGGTGTGCATTGCGGTGACCGCATTTGAAGGCTTTATTTCAGAAGTTCCTCTCCTGTCCTCTTGTGTTACATCTTGGGAATATTGAGGTGCTATGGTAACTTTCAAATATTTAGCTTTTGCAAAGTAAGGTATTTGACTTAGACTGTTTTTCCAGGTACTTAACCTACACTTAGCAAATGAAGTCAGAGCATCGTTGCAGTTAGCTAAACTGTCCCCTTCTTACTTTAAGCTGTAGGGCTTCCCTGAATCTGTGCCTTTATCTTCTGGAAGAACGTCACCATAAAGGACAGCCGGTGACAGAGGATTTACCTCAGTCATTGTCAATTACTCTGATAAAGAAGAAAAATGGTGCTTTATTTCTTGACTGATTTTCACTACTTTAACTTCCACCCATGGGTTCTCACTATATTTTATGGAGTTGTGCTTACATCAATTTCAGGAGCTTCAATTATACAGTGGCATAATTACTGGAAGGAAAAAAAATGTTGATAAGATGATTACAGCAATATTTCTCAGGCTCATCAAGGAGGGAAGCAGCATGTCAGTGTAAAGGGTAAACTTAACCCATCTTTCCTCACAGCCCCTCTTTGCTCTTTTAGCATCTGCTTAATTGCCAGCCAGAATTTGTTTAATTTCAGATATCTGTTTTGGTTTTTCTTGCAAGATGTAATTTCTTTGGTGGAAGGGAATAGCATAATAAGTCATTTGATATCACTTGGGGCTTGGATTCCTGGCCCAATCTCTGGTTCTTTTAGAGTAGTAGTTTATAACATGGAATGTTTTTCATGACAACCGTCTCATGCACTGCATGCTATGGCTGAAATTTTAGAGTCTTAGTCTGAAAATAGTACCCAGATGAGGACATTTTGCTGCTCAAAACTGCCTGAAGGGATTTTTGGGGTCCAAACTCCTATCACTTGCTACAGTATGCAGGAGAGATCTCCTGCATCTGCTTACAAGAGTGGTTTGTTAAACCAATAACAACATATACTATAGATGTACATAAAATAATGACAGATTGACCTGCCAGTTTCTCAGAAGTCAGTGCCTGCAAGTGGTATCTTTTGTTATTGTTTCATGAATCATTTCCTCCTCAGCTTAAAGTGCTCCTTTGCACTATTTTCAATCCTTTTGATCTTGTCAGAAGGTCTCTGAGGCCAAGGAGGTAGAATAGTTCGTTTACATACAGTGTGTTGCTGGATAACAGGCTAATGGCTCCAGCATTTTAGTCATGAGCTGTCCAAAAGTGATAGAAATAGTAATTCTTTGTAGCTCGTGAAAACACAAGTTCTGTTCGGCACTGAGGTGTCAGATACAATACAGTGCAGCAGGAGATCTTAGAGCTGCCTCTTCTAGAGCCATACGTCAGAGATAAATATTTAAACACTTTCTGTACAGAAGACATAAACTACAATTCACTTTTCCCATCTGTGACTGTTGTTGGCACAACTATGAACAAATGCAGAGGAGGAACAATTTGGTTCGAGCAGACATCACAAATATCACCATTTATAGTTTGAACAGAGCCGTGTATCCTGGCAAGTCACTGCCTCCATCTCTTGGTAGAGGATCTACCAGAGGGGATGCTACCTTTGGATTTGCCCTGGTGAACAATGATTCATTTCAACCAAATTCTTCTGAGAGGCAGCTTCTTCTCAAAATCTCCCAGCTAATGTAAGGATAACAGTAACTCAGGAGGAGATGGGGTTCTTAGGAGGTTATCACAGCAATTCTGTTTGAGTCTATCAAGAATGTTGTTTGGAAACATTACATTCAGAATAATTAAAAGAAAAACTTCTGGAGAAGTCATTATTGAAATAGTAGGTGTTCTGGCACGCTAAAAGCATTCAAGTGTAATTCATTATATCCAGGAGTAAAGTGGGAAGCCTAAGAAGCCAGCTAGGAAGATGTCCAAAATAGCAGAGCTCTAGCAAATCTGAAAGGTTGATGGAAGCTGTAGGGAGGAAGGGTAGTTGGTTTGGGGTTTTTGTTTTGTTTTATTTTAACTTGTTTTGCTGTAGACTTCACAATGAGGGCTGTAAGTTGATGGTCGCACACGTGTGTGTGTGTGTGTGTGTGCACTCCCCACCCCATCTCAGAAAATCCTAACCTACAAATTGGTGGAACCTGGAGAAGCTTCATTACATTCTTACTTTCTGATTGGGCTGTTCTCTGAATGGCTGCCTGTTGTTGCCTGCTGCTAGGCCCGATGGACCTTCGGTGGGAGCTGGCATGGCTCTGTCCAGACTTTGCTTAGCTCTGAACTGGCTGGGTGTGGAATAGCGATAGATAGCAAAAATGCTGAGAAAATGGGAAGTGTTGCTCCCTGAGACCTGTGTTGCTGCTCTTGCAGATGCTGCTTTCACATTTTGTTAATCAAATATCCCTTGATGTGAATCAACCAACGTGTTAACACAGTGGGTTTTTGTAGCAATACCTGGCATGCTTTTTATAGCGTATAGTGATAAAATGACAACAATGATCTGGACTGTGCGAGGTTGGTGTCACCCAGCGCTGCATTCATCCCTTGCCTCCCCATGGTTGTGTAAAGCGAGGGGGCAGAAATAGAGTTTTGGTGTTGCAGGCAACCTCAGCTTCCTGAGAAGGACCTTTCCTGTCAATACCTGCCTCTGTCTCTCTGATCGGAAGGCCAAAACCAGGCTCCCAAATAATAAAATCACAAGAAAGGCACTGAGTTTTTGAACAATCTAATGTCCTTTCTATTCTTCCTTCTCCTGTGCTGGGTAAGAGTGATATTAGAAGACAAATTGTTTAGTTATGTAGGAAGGCAAACTTCTTTTCATTGACTGCCTGCATCCTGTCCTAGCAGCACAGAATTACATTGCAGATGTGATTTGGCTGCACAGATGCAGAATTAGATAAAAACATTACCCTTAGGTGAACAGTCAAACATTAAATAATCATTCGTCTCACATAGGGTCAGTTGTTATATGCTCAGTGGAGTACTGGCAGATAAGCCCCTTGTGATGGGAGTGACTTCAGGCTGTGTGAGATACCACTAAATTTTAGTGTGTGTTCCTGGAAGAGCTACATCTTGAATGGAAGGAAGTGCTCATGGGGGCATCTGAGTCAGGCCAGCGTTTAATACCTGATCTCTGTTTCTGCTCTTTCTTTTTTTTTTTTCCCCCTTGGTCACATGAATATAATCTAGTACAGCAAACTGTTTCCTTTAACAACTAACTTTCCTTCAAGTGATTGTTTTAAATTCTATTCTTCCAAGTCTTCTGTAAATATGCACACATCGCAGTAGATTATTCTTAATCCAATCTCTTATATAACCACTATCATTTTGGACTTTACTTAGTCTTTGGCTCCTGTGGAATTAGTATTTCTTAGAACTGTTTGCTTTTTGCCAGTTTGGAGACTTATTTGATGATATCACATGAGTATTTGGAGCCCACACCTTATAAGAGGGAGTCAGAATACCTGTTGTTGTGATGGGATTGGTTTTGGAATGTCATGCACATTAAGCTCACTTAACTTTTTATAAACCCTCTCTTGAAAGACTGTCCACATTTTCAATAGTCTGGGTTTCTCTCAGATCCGCATAATTAGGAATAAGTTTAAATAAAATGTACTGATGATAAACGTCCCATCTGGCCTAAAATTTGTACAGTGAGTGTTATACTCTATTTTTTAAAGGAGATTGTACCCCTAATTTAACTTAATAGTTGAGTGAATGAAGAGCTATTATCACACTAAAAAGCTGTTAAAGTCCCTAGGTGAGGTGGTTTTGGATCATATCCTAAGTTCTGAAGAAAAGGAAGAGTGCTATGAATCTATTTGCATGTTCGTTCTTGTTGTCGGCTGGCAGAGCGACAACAATTGGCTGCAGTGTTTGCATGTGGTCAAAGCTACTAACGTTGGCTCATTAAACTCTTTTCCTTTATTTCCTTAACTCATGTTTATTTTTCTTAGAGCCATAAATCAGAGGGACAAGGAATCTAAAATAGAGGTGATTTATGTAAATGAAGAATTGCAGCAGCTGGAGGAGTGACAGGGATTTTTCTACAACAGGTTCTTTGGGGCAAGATGTGGGACCTCATTTATAACCATGCGGTTCTTGGAGATAAGGAAGATATTTGTCATCAGGGATGGGGTTCCTTGGATTTGTTCTTGGCACAGGGTAATTTGTAACTATCTGAGATAAAGGTGTCTGAAGTCTAACAGTTAGGTTTTGAATCAGCGTTCTGCTAGCTTCAGAGGGCTGCGATGGTTGTGCCTTTTCCCAAACACTGTTCCTGTATCTTCCTCCAGATGAGGCAAAGTGTAGCCAGGTTGAGGAGATCTGGCCTCCCACTCCCTCCTGTCCTAGCTTTGTGACATTGTTTTTTGCTATGAGAGGATTCCCTTCTCCTCAAAGTTCCGAAGCTAAGGTCCTAACTGCCACGCACATCACAAGACCTCGGAGTGAGTCTATTCTTGGGGCACGGTCATGTAGTGAAAGATGACCAGTGATTTATATGCATCAACAGCAGTTTTCTTCACACTGCTAACATAGGAAGCCTTACTTGCTTGCTACTTGGTGTTATACTTCACCCACTTAGCATACAAATCAGTGCCCTGGATCCTGTAACTGTGGAGCATCTCTTTCTGCAACATCCTGAAGAATTTGCAAGTGATGCTTTCAATCAGGTTTCTTATTTAGGAGGTGCCACTCAAAACACTGAAAGATGAATTAAAATTCCTCCTGATTATCTTTTCCCACAAATGCCTCACTGCTTCAGTAGTTGTGTACTTGACATCATTTCTCAGCGTGGGCTCACTGATAAGACAACTGGTGTGAGTTTTTGAAGGTACCAGATTTTATCTGCACTTTGCATTTTCTTGTCCCAGCCTTAACTACCTGGAAGCTTTTAAAGTGTTAGTAACAACTCTAGGAAAATACTGTAGGATAGAGTGCTGAGCTACTAACTACTAAAAAAGGCAGTTACACTTGTGTGATTCCTTGCTTTCTCACTGTTTCTATGGGTTTATTTTTGTTTTCTGTGTTCTGTTGTGTCAGGCAATAACTGTTTCATGAAAGTAGGTCTGTCTGTGTCTCTTATGAGTTTTTGAGGTTTCCAATATGCTAATGATTCATCCATCTTCAGCTGCTTCACCTCCTGGGGTTGAAGCGTTTCTTTGTTTTAGTTTTGTCTAAATTATTTTGAAACAGAGAGCAGTGCCAAAACACATACTTTTAATTGAGCCGCTTTGGAAGTGTGAAAATGAAGACTTGGTGTGATCTAATTAGCACTTGTGTAATTTGGTTGCAAAAAATGACTGGTGAAGAGTTCCCCAGACATCGTTCTCTGTTCTGCCTGAAAAAAAATCCCACATAAAGGTGTATATCCTGCTTAGTTCTTGTTGGTGCTTGGAAGTCCTGACTGTAATGTTTTTGCTAATTAGCTAGCTGCCAGGACATCCTTCTGTTCTTGTTCTCCTTGCTTTTTGCTTGTTTGTTGGAATGAGCATTGGCTACTTCTGTCTGTAAACTCTATAGAAATTGGCACCTCTTTTCCTGTGGTCTCTTTAAATCCCTCATGGCATCATGTTTGTCAGGCTGGTGCTGTCTGAGGAAAGTCCCAAGGAGGTGTGTGAAGTGGGAGGGTTATCTCAGCAGCTTCTCTTTCTTCCTGACCTAATGACTGTTTAGGAAGGTGGAAGTTCTGGTAAAAGCCTTAAATACAGTAGCCAGGTGACCAATCTCCATGCCCCACTTGATTTTTTTTCCAGTAAACTGAATTTCCTCCAGGGCTTTATCACTGCTTTTGATGTCAGATTGCCTGATTTTTTTGGTCAATTCTTTTTTCTTTTTTTAATTTTCTATGCAGGTTGGGTCTGCAGCTGTAGCCCCTTGTAGTAAATACAATTTCTGTGATGGTCTGGCTTGGATTTGGACTCATAGCTCCTCTCCCTTCGGCATGAGGATGAGAGCTTGTCTGGTGACAAGAGTCCTCTCTAAAGGATCCCGTCCACAGCCAGTCTGGGCAGAGCCCAGCTGCGGCTGGCCATGCTGTGGGACCCGTGCCCTACGTAACCCAATTGCCTTGGGAACGGCGCTGCCCATTTCAACACAGTCTCTTTCTAACCAAGCATGGTCCCCTGACCTTTAGGCTCATGCTCTTGGCCAAGCAGCCTGGCAGCTGTGGAGCTTTGTGAATGCTTTTCCATTCAGCCATTGTCTCGCTGTTGTCCCTTAAATGTGGAATTGCCTTGCTGGTTTTAGAGAGGCAGGGTATGGGCCTCCCTGCTGATATCTTTCAGTATCTTCATACAAGAGCACTATCCAGAGGGAGCGTGCCAGCCATCCTTTCTGGTGACTGCGCCCAGCTGCATTGCCCAGCTGGGAATGGAGTCGCTGCCTCCTGTACTGAAGCAGCATCGGCACTGGGTGTGAGCCACACTTCGGCCACAGCAACCCCCAGCAACCCCACAGGCTTGAGGAGGAGTGGCTGGGAAGCTGCTCGGTAGAGAGGAACCTGAAGGTGTTGACTGAGCTGGCTGAAGATGAGCCAGCAGTGTGCCCAGATGGCCTGTATCAGGAAGTGTGGCCAGTAGGACCAGGGAGGGGATTTTACCCTTGTACCTGGTGCTAGTGAGGCTGCCTCTCAAGTACTACATTCAGTTTTGGGCCCCTCATCACAAGAAGGACATTGAGAGGCTGGAGTGTGTCCAAAGAAGGGCAACAAAGCTGGTGAAGGGTCTGGAGCACATCTTACAAGGAGCGGCTGAGAGACCTGGGGTTGTTTAGCCTGGAGAAGAAGGAGGCTCGGGGGAGACCTTACTGCTCTCACCAGCTACATGAAAGGAATTTGTAGAGAGGTGGGCGTCAGTCTATTCAACCAAATAACAAGTGATAGGCCAAGAGGAAATGGCCTCAAGTTGTGCCAAGGGAAGTTTAGATTGGATATTAGGAAGAATTTCTTTACTGAAGGGGTTATCAGGCATTGGAACGGGTTATCCAGGGCAGTGGTGGAGTCCCCATCCCTGGAGCTTTTTGAAATATGTGGTGCTTAGGGATATAGTTTAGATGAGGACTTGTCAGTGTTAGGTTAATGAGTGGACTTGATGATCTTAAAGGTCTTTTTCAGTCTAGGCAATTTTGTGATTCTGTGACATGGCTCATCTGGCCTAATTTTATCTGTCTAGCTGGGCAGGGGGTCTAATGCTATGGGTGAATGCTGTGTCAGCAAGCCATCTAGTGCTTGAGCTCACCTCTTCGGGTCCGTGTTGTACCATGTAGACTTACCCAAGGTTAATGGATGGCCATTAGTTTAATCTGATTTAGTTTGGTAGCTATGCTTCATGCATAGTCTGAGCAGTGTTTTAACAGCATGGAATTACTTTATCTACTCTTCCTGTTTTTCCCCCCCATATTCCTGAAGCTTTCTCTAAAACTGTTTATTCTTTTTTCTTCTCTGCACAGTTGTTGAACTGTGGATGTATTATGTTTATCAGCTCAGATTGCGTCTTGGAAACTTAATTTACCTTTTTATGTAACGCTTTATCACTAATGCATGGTAACATTTCCTGGCAGGATATGCATTGTTAAAATTCGTTTGTAGGAAAAAGAAAAAACCCAACATAGAAGTGGATGACTCCCCTCTTGTAAGGTTCAAAAGTTTGTAAAGCTAAAGAGGAAAATGTTCTTCGTGGTACCTGACATTATTTTAGTCTCACCATCCTACTTTCCCATGGGGTGAGTCCTATCAGTGGCTAAGATATAACAGAGCCACAGACTAGGTGTGGTGGCAGCCGTCACTGTCAAGTAAAGGAAAGGCGGGGAGGGGAAGACTGCCCTTGTCAGGGCAGTGTCTCCATCTGAACAGTAATTTCCTATCTGCTTACTGAGACCTTGGGCAGAGTTTTTTGCTAACAAAACCACTACCACATGTCAAAGTTGTTCCCCCCCACCCCAGCATTGTCTTGTCATTGCTGAAGGAGTCAGCGTTATCCAGTGGTCAGTTTTTCAGCTGTCCCCTCTCCTGCACCAGCAAAGCCACTTAAGCAAGTTAACAACACTGGTTTTTTGCATGACTGCAGCAGCCAACTTCAGTGACGTGGGAATGGTCCTGAGGCTTGTCTTTGAGCAATTAGTTGCTATGATCGTAAATAAACTGTTAGACTGTGCTTCAGAGCTCCAGTTCCTAAAAACTGATTTCTGTTAAGTGCTTTGCGAAAGAAAAATAAAAAACAACTGCAATTATACATTGTTAGAGGAGATTAGTTTAATGTGTTCTGAGGACCATTGCTTGAGGGAAGGGTGTTGTACAAAAATGACAGACAACAAAATATACATAACTCTTTGTGCAGGGCTTTGGTGGTATTAGGAAATAGAGCTCCCAACACTGGCGTATCACCCTCAGATTAAACACTGTGGTTTCACCAGCTAGGGATCAATTACTTTAGAAAGCACTAAGTATTTGTCAAATACTCTTCCTTCAGGATATTTCACATCCGAATCTTTTTGTCTTCATGGACTTGCCTCAACAGCTCTGCTGCTCAGTGGGCTGGGTGTGCTCGCTGCCCCACACCCTGCCTCAGCCTGAACTCCTTCTGTAAAAGTAGATGGTTGCATGGCTTGATCCGTGTCACTTGGGTGAGGTGAGGGACTGGGATGAGAGCAAATACTTGCTGCTAATGAGCAGCTCTCTGCCCTCATGTGTCTATTAAAGAAAATCTCTTCCCCTTTGCAGATGTGAGGAGGTGGCTATGTCCTGGCTCCTATGTCCTATGTCCTGGCTAGCAAGAACCCCAAGGAAATGCTCTTTGTTAAAATTGCATTCACTGTTTTTACTGTGAAGTGTTTTTCCAGCTGAGTCCACGGCTGGATGTGCTGTACATTACAGGATTGTGATACAACAAAAAGGGATGAGGAACATCAACGTTGAATTTTAAATTTGCCACAGGTGCTGCTTTATTAGTTGCTGCTGCCTTTTAAACTTTTTCAAGTCTCTTTCTTTTCCGGGGTTAGTCGTAACAGCATCAGAATAAATATCTTCCTGCCTGTGTCGCATCCCCTTAGCTCTCAAAAAATAATGTGGGTTTAACAAAATCTCTGCTCTTTCCCAAGAGGAAGCTTGCTTTATTTCTTTACCAGGTATACGCAACCTTTTTTCACAATAAAAATATCCACCTCTCTGCATTAATTATCTCTGTTACATGGTTGTGGGAAAAAAATTCTATCCCCAAACTGTCAGACTTTTCCAGCACAGTCTTCCTGATATTCTCACTGTGCAGATGTAAATACAGAATAAATGAGTGAGTTGAAAATGGAGAATCCCAGCTCATGTCTTTGATAAATGAAAGTGAATACAGAGAAATACTGGTTTTTTTCTTTATTTTCACTGAAGAAGGTTTAAGTCATGCCTTAACACATTACAGAATATTTATGCTTGTGTGAATACTGTAGTTAAAGTTGAGGTTAGTCAACCTGTCTGCATTACAAGCATAGAGAATTGAGTGCAGGTCAACAGTAAAACTTTTTGGGGGGTGGAAAACTAACTTTAGAGGTTTATTTTGAAGTTGATGTTTTATGGGCAAAATTTGGCAAGTCTGTTCAGTGATTCTTCTCAAATGAAAGTAAAATGCTGTGTGTTGAAATGGTTTCATTTCATGCTGCTGTACCTGTGGAAGGGCTTCTCTGAAGAATCTTCTCTTAGGTTGAAGCTTTGCAGCTGATGACTCCAGGATAAAAACTTGACATGTGTGCTTCCAATTGGCTATGAGAGGAGAAAGAAACCGAAGGAAAGACCCAGAGTCTTCAGGATGTTTAAACTTTTGGGAGTTGCTTTAGAAAAGCTAATATTCATTAGAAGTGAATACTTAGAATCTGGTAAATCATACAAGTGCATGTGACAGTTTTGATATGATAGATGAGCATGTTAGGCCAGTGACGGGGAAACTTCATCTTAAGCAGTTCTTGGCATGTTAGACAGGAACGAGCCACTCCCCAGGGAGGTCAAGAGTACATTAGGTTTTTTGTGGCAATTTTTGACTGTTTGAAAGGAGCAAGAACAGCTTGAATTCCCAAGAAATGCATAGTTACATGAACTGTACCTTGCAAGGTTTTGAGCTAATATGCTGGAGTAGCTGATACTTCTAAAAGTTCTGTCTTTTATCATTAAAGAAAAATAAGAGAGACTACTTACTGTACTGGGGGGCCGTAGCATGCTTGTTTCACTGTACCTCTGCTGCAATATCTGTCTGTTTTACATGATTTGCTGCAAAATACTTATACAGGTGAGAACAGTGTCTGTAGTGAGACTGATCTGTGTGTTAATTTACCTTGACCCCTAATTTGAAAGCACCATGGCAAATTTTTTATTTTCTTTTAGGTTGGGCCTCAGTGCTTTTAGAGCTTGCTGATCCTTGCTTTATATACATGTATATATCTATGCTGGCACATCGTTTTATGTCATTGGCAGTTTTGAAGCTATTAAATGTTAAGTTGCATCTTTCAGTTACAAATTCATAGCTTGCTTCAGTGTCATTTGAAGTGGTATTTGGTGGGAGCAGCTCATAAAGTCATGATGAGAGGATAAAATAAGAGGCATACAGTTGAATGATGTGAGAAGTGAAACTGGCTTTCATCCAGTTCTTGAAGTATTGGCTTTCTTTTTAACTAGCCTAGACTAACTGTTTGATAAATTGGGGGTGTATGGACTGTGCTGTGCAAAGAAAGCAATACTCTGTTAAGAAATTATGAAAACCATTCATATTGTAGAGCTTGAGTAAGAGCATTTTAATTGTACTCGTAGGACTGTTCATAATGCAGTAAAATAACTTCTGGGAGGTTTCAAGACAACTTTACAATGTGGTCAAATTAGAAATAAAATTATGAGTTAAGAATTGAATAACTTGCTTAGTTTTGTTATGGTGGAGTCCTGTTAAGATTTTACAAGGAAGCAGGTTTGCTCATGTACTTGGTTTGAAGTCAGGTTTGCGTTGCAGATAGCCTTTGTTCTTCAGAAGCCTTTCTCAGTTGGCTTGAATGTGCTCCTTGGAGGAAGGATGTCTTTGGAGGTGACTGGCCGTGCCTGCTCCTGGCTGGCAGCACAGGTGTGTTGTTACGGAGCAGGAGCCAGTCCCTCCCCGGAGCTGGAAGACATGGTGAGAACTGGTAGGTTATTGATAACCTTTTGTATGTTTAACAAGACAGGTCCTTCCGTTTAATTGTTTCACTGTGAACACAACTCTTATCACCGGATGGTTTTGGAATAGTATCCCTTTTAATTTGCTTTGGATCGGGGACTGTAAACGCCATTTCATCATCTGCAACATGCAGCAAAAGCTTTACCTGCAGAAAAGGGCAGTGAAGGGGGGCCGGGGCTTCTGGGGAGAGGGGGCACTGCCTCAGCAGGGTGCCTGTGGAGCTCTGGTGCCACCGAGCAGCGCATGTGTGCAGGGTATGGGGCAAGCGTTCTCCAGCTTGTTATAGTTAGGCAAGGACTGCAGTTACTCCCAGTGCCTGTGTGCAAGCTCCTGGTGTCATTTGACATCTCCCAGTGCTGTGTGAAGGGGAGCAGGGGTTATGAAGTATCTTATTCAGTAGGCTGTAGGCAAGAACAGGTAGAGTGAGGTGAGAGAGTGTGTGCACGATTCAGCACTTCACACAGCTGATATCTACCCTGTGCGATCTCCTCCATTTACATTCTCTCTATGCATCCTCCATCCCTTAGTGCCAGGGCCCAGCGCAGCCAAACTAGAGGTGGAAGTGGCGGCTTTGATTCCCAAATGGAGAAGTGAGATTTGAAGTTGGATCCCTAGCAGCCTGAAAACAAACTACTGTGTGAAGTGATTTCTTCTGATAATGGTGTTCTGGCATAGGCGTAGCATGGTACGTGGTAAAACAGCAAATTAGGGTGAACAAATATTTCAAAACAAGGCAGAGAATTTAAGGAGATATTGAGCAAAAAGGAAGCTGAGGACTTAAATGTTTTACTTGAAAAGGCATTTACTTGAAAAGCAGGTTAGCTTTTCACATGTCCTCAGCTCCTGAGACAACATAGACGCTTTGGGTACCAGTAGTCTTTGATGTGGTAGCTGTCATCTACGGGTGGAATGGGAGCAGGCAAGTGGGAAGTTTGCCATGTCAAAGCCAACAAATATTCTGGTTCTGCTGGTGAGAAAGCAAGTGCAAGGGGTTTCCTAAAGCTGTGGGTTGCCTGGGTAGGATCTGAGAACTTGCCCGTCTTCCTCTTCTGTTTTATCAGTTTAAGATGAATAGTGAGTCATTGTGAGCTGCATGGCGTGTTTCATTATTGGAGACCTGTCAGGAGAGTTGATTAATAATCCAGAGCATTTGGATTCAATGTGATAAAACTAATCATAACAAAGTACTTCAGTGCCTAACTTGGAGCTGTGAAGAAAATCCTGTTATCTTAAAAGTGTGTGTATGTGAAAGGGCTAACTTTTTTTTTTTACAAGATAAACAAACTCAGTTGGTGAGCTGCAGAGCGGCAGTGCTGTTTCCAGAGGCTGCTTTCCAAACTTCCCTGTAATGAAGTGGAGCTGAGATTTAGTTTTGTCACTTGTGGAGTTTCAAGAATATACTTCTCAAGACCTCTTAAATTAAATGACAGTTGTTATGGAAACAGCTTAATTAAGTGATACATAAACAGTTGTAATGAACACAAATTCACTTTCTTCTCAGTTTTCCAGAACAGCCTGCCTCTTTGCTGGGTGAGAATTAGCCTTTTGTCTTTTGTCAAGTTGCTTAAACAATTTATCATTAACACATTTACTGTGTTACAGTTTACCTCTGTAGCTATTCTTGAAATAACATCTCTCAGGTAAGAAAAATTGTTTAATGTCATCCCATACTTGCTTTTACCCAGAGGGGAAGATTGAACAAGTGAAGACTGCTTTGAGTTCAGCAGATCTGTATGAAGCAGCTTTGAATTTACAGGACTTGTTTAATGAGAATATTGAAAGCCCAGTGTAGCTGCTTGTCTCAGAGTCCAATAATTGTACACAGTGTACTGCAACAGAGAGGTACTCCCTTTCTGGTAAAAAGCACTAGCAATCTGTAATTTTCAGAGATGAATGTTTGCAGGTAGCGTGGTCCAGACTTAGCATTGGAGCTGGCTGCTTTCTAAAGGTTTGATTTGATTTCCTTGTTCTGTAATTTCCAGTGTTGAAGTGAGAGTTCTTGTTGGATGACTAACACATTTCAGCACCAGTTAAGGCGCTTTTGGAGACGCAGTGTTCTTCATATATTAAATATTTTATTAATGACATAAGCAGGTGTCAAGGCTAGTTCACAGTCACATGCTTTTGAGCCATGCTTCTGAATTTTGCCATTCTCGGAGTCATTTTGCAAGTGTGTTGAATGGGGTTAACACCTGATGCTGTGATGCTTCCCCATGTGGCACGTTAGCACCTCAACTTTGTACCTCTTCAACATAACCAAGCACGTAACTTTTCTTGTATTTCTACTTTACATTACGGTGTTTACTGCATATTTATCAAGAAAATTGGAAGTGTGTTCAGAATATTAAGAGGAATATAGTGCTACAGGTGGACACGGATTCTTTCTGTTCGAGGTATAATTCTTCTATGGAGTGTCACAGGTAGCTCATCACTGCTTTTGCATAGCCTGTGAGATTTGGTTTGTTATAGCATGGAGCCATCCATTTCCTACTGGAACACAGAGTTTGTCATGAGGCAGAGGGGAGAGCTCATGGGAAGTCGTAGGGCAGCGCTTTGGTTTGTCAACAGGGAATAGTTGGCTTTTGTGTGACTGTGCGAGCTGCACACATCTACTGGTGGGCTTCATCACACTGAGCCAAGAGGTAAAATTGGCAAAACTGAATATAAATCAGCAGATTAATAATTTCTGGGAATGGCCAAGATACTAGGATTTGGAAGCACAATTCAGGGATTTGCCAAGTTAGGCTGTAATGACCACTAAGCGAGGAGTTTGCCCAGCAGAAATAAGTTATGAAGTAATTCAAGACTTTCTAAATAAAAATCTTACAGAGTTTAATGACCAAGGTGATGGCTTTATGCTGCCATCATCAGTGTTTAAATCCCCACTATTTTTTTGTTTGCACCTGTTTTTTCTAATCTCATAACCAGCCATCTTTACAGAATGAATGTGGACTCTGGTTGATACACCAACTTTTCTTTTCTTTTTGGATGGGATATGAACTACCTATCACAAAAATATTTCTGTACTTGTGATTATGGGCACTGTCAGTATTTCCATTATAAATTTCTGGATTTTTTTTTTTATTTTACAGGAGCTTAAAACTCAGTTGTAAAAATTTGTTCTTGGCAGAAAACTTGTATACAAAATCTCAGCTCAAATAAGGCTTCTTAATGAATTTTGAGAGAGGGAAGGAAAACTTGGACTGCTTTGTAAGTTGAGTTTACAAAGGAGAAGCATATGCTGAAATCTCTTGTTAGTGGTACTCAGCTTGTAGAGTGGTGGTACAACACAGCCCGCCCCAGTGTCAGTCTCCTATCCTGCATTAAATTTTAAATTGAGTTATAACAATTGAGCTTAACTTTTGATTAATTCTGTGGAAAAGCTTTTGGTAGAACAACATTCATTGCTGGGCAGGAAAAACAGAGCAGAGGGTACCTGGCATCAAGAAGCAGGGAACGCTGTGGTGGCCAGCCCTTCCAAGTGCTCCTTGCAAGGAGAGGCCTTTTTAATTCCTGGTTGCAAAGGTGAGATAGACCTTGTTTATGGTAATGGTAAAACCTTATTCTGAAGGAAAGAAGTAAAAATATGCCATTCCCATTTACTGCATTTTCCAGTGCTGCAGGAGATGCTCTGAGACCATGTTTAATCAATGTATATTTTCACTGGATTAAATCAACCTGAATATTGACGTCATGAAAATAAGCTGGGAAGCCTGGTGGAGGATTCTGATGTGTTTTACTCTTCTAATAAACACTGCTTCAAAATTTTACAAACCATACCGTGTTGCTAACAGTAAATGCAAGCAAACTGAGCTATAGACATTTTACTGGAGGTGCTCACTTTTTAATAAGATTTGTCACTAAGTAACATGAGCAGATATATATGACGCAAATGCCGGCAGTCATTTCTCTGCCACCATTTCAAAAGGAAACTTGGTGATACTGATTGTTTTCACTAGAAGAAGAAGAAACACTGCAGTAATATAAGTCCTCGGTGAAATGCTGAGTATCACTCTTCTGTTTCAAGAAGCATCTTTACCACACCTTGGACCCCTAGTTTGCTTTTACTTCCCTTAAGATGGGCTCCTTTCAAAGGCAGCCTGTGTGTAACCTTGTTCTCATCTATTCCCTCAAATTAATGCATTTTGTCTTTAATAAAAACTTTCTGAAATTTCTGTTGGGCATTGATGCGCTACGTCTCTTGGTGCAGCACTCAGCATGGTGTGTCCCTGGTTCTGACTGGCATAACCGCACACAACTAGAGTGTGTGGAACTACTGTTGCTCAGATAATTTGGTTCTAAACTAGTTGAAATTTTGGTTTTAAATGTTTTGGCCAATGGATGAACTAATTTTGGACAGGTGTGGATAACCAAATTGTCAAAAATTCTTATTAGTAAGTGCCTGAAACTTATAAAGGAGTAGCTACATTATTGTTATAACTGTGGAGTCATTCATGATTTTGCTTCTGTTTTGCTGTTCTAATGCTATTCCCTGGTGTGATACAGCTGAATTATTTCTCAGGTCATCTTTAAATAGGAATTCAATAATTGCTCTGATTAGCGATAAGCCCGTTACCTTTGTGTGCAGAAGTAAGAATTTTTCTCTCAACAACAAAAAAAAGTAGTACTTTGTTTTTTGGAACTGTGGGAAATTAATTTTTATCTTGTCTTAATTTCAACCAGCAGCTGTAAATATACTAATGCTGCCCTTCGATTATGTGAGTACCTGCTGTGAAAGTCAGATCTATGGTTGTGTAACCCTGAACATGATCTGTGTGGTTAAGCCTTAGTCCCTGGGTGGGAAGAAGAGAGAAAGCCTCCTTCCACTCATGGAAAGCTAACTGGCATGTTAGTGTTTCTGATAGTCCCCAAGAGTTAAGTAACACTCTGAGCCTAGGTGAAATATTTGGAGACATTAGTCCCCAGATCCGCATGTAAATTAAACTTCATCTCCGTCTTCCGAGTGGAGAAATACCCACCTCCCTTTCTCCTGAGACACCTGCCTCCCCCAGCTGCCTTCATGTGTTTTTCTCTGACGTGCTCTTACTTCGATACCCATGAAGCAGAGCAAGCTAAGACAGTTAATTTATGAAAATTGTTCAGGTATTTGTTTGTGGCTTTACCACATGTCCACGCAGCTGCTTTGCTATTCTCAGCCTCCTCTTCACACTTGGGCTCTGCCTTCCTAGCCGTGTGAAATTCAGCTGTAACGTCTTCAGGACAGAATACGCAGATCTGCCTAGCACACTGTCAGGTAGTGCAAACTAGGCAAGATGGTTCGAATGACTTACCAGAAGTCATGGGCAATTGAGAGCAGGATTTTTTTCCTTGGGTGGGATTACTTTCCTTATGCACTTCATAAGGAACCTGTTGAGAGGCTAAGATAGGTATGGAAGTCTGGGATTTCCTGGCTGCAGTAGTGATGGAATATGAAGGCAGTCCCACCTGTGGTTTCTAACCAGGCATTCAAGTGAAGTGGTCTCTAAGTCAGGAAGGCCAAATAAGTGGATTTGTAGCAGATTTGGGTCATAGGTGGGGAACCTTTCCAGTTTGATAATCCAGCCTGTTTATTTGCGGGAATCCTTGAGCAAAATGTGCTGCTGTCATCTCCCTCTTCTCCTGCACAGGCACTGGGTGCTCTATGTTGTGGTGAGATTCTGTCCAGGGTCAGAATTTGCTGATAGCAAGTGTGAAGAAGTAAGTTTGGCTCACAGCTTGTCTTCTCTTCAGAAATGACTTTAAGAGACACAAAAAGCTCTTCAATGTAGAGGAAGCTGTTATCTTTTATCCCCAGTGAATCACCAGATTTTCTTTTCCTCCACTTACCATGCTTGCAGGGATTATCTCTTCCAATTCCTTTCCTCTGCAGGTGGTCCTCTTCAGCCCTGGCTGTCCCTGTTCTGCTGCAGCTTCTCCTGAGCACAGAGCCTTTTCAGTGCCCACCCCAGGGTTATGGTGAAGGTACTGAATTCACAGTGGTCTTGGTGTGCACAGCTGGAACTAGCAGCAGCACAGCATGCAAAAATAGAGTTAAGCTGATGGACAGTTGATGTCTCAAACCATTTCCTAGAGGATGGTGCTGCTCATAGTGAGAAACCACTCTGGCAGATGGTAACTGCTGGGTCCTGTATGGAAAATGTAGTGTTGAAGTGGACTTCTAGTCTTCTGTTGCTGAAAGTCTCTTAAGTTCCTAGCATGTCTCCAGCACCTGTTATGAAATCCCTTTAACTTCATACCAAAAAATGACTATCTGCAAAGGAAGCACTGGCTGGTTTTGTGCGATTTGCTTTAATAGTATCATGCTGGGACTGGGGGAGGCTGTTGTTCTCAACTGGAGCTGTATTTTAATAAAAATGAAATCTGATTTAGGAATTAATGTAGGTGCTAGTTTCCCTGGTGTGACAGAGCAGAGACTGTAGGAGTAGGATCTAATTTTGCCGAGCCCATTTGATGGCATAGAGGCTGGCATAGCAGGATGCACTCAGCCCAGAGCAGATGCATTTTGCCTTCTGTGTCCTCAATGGAGCAGTTGATCACAATATAAGTGCAAGACTGTTCCTGCAGAAGGTAAAATGAAATAAAGATAGGGCAGTCCAGCTGTTGACTTGAATGCAGACATAAAGATGGATGACTAGAAAGACTAAGGAGCTAAGAACTATTTGAAGCACTCCTAGAGTGGGAGTCTTGGTGATGCTTCAGCAATGACTTGTTTAGGTTCGTGATGCTCTTCTCCCACTGTGTGAATAAATAAGCAGACCTGAGCCGATGGAACACACCACTGTAAGGGAGTTCCCACCGGGGCATATATACTCTGAAAACTTCCATAAATTGTTCTCTAATATGGCAGTTTCCAATTATGGGTTTTCATAATAAGAGGCTTATTGGCAACCAGTAATGCGAGTTAACTGTGGAAATTTCTATTGCTTTTCTTGGCCCCCGTGCACTTCCTGAACAGTGTGTGCTTTGTCCCAGGTGTATCGTTCTGGGCTTTGAAAGTGTGTCAAAACATGCGCAGGGCTGAGACCCCTGGGAGCTGGCACTCGGAGCCTGATCAAAAGGAACAGGAAAAAAAAAGAAAGTGAGGGGCTTAAGGCATGAGCCCCAACCTGTTAACTCGTGGTTGAGTTGTTTGTTTCCTTCCTTGATGAGTTAAAGTACTGATCACCAGGAAGGGATTTTCTTAGATGCATGGCAAATAATTTTTACACAGTTCTCAGCAAAGCCTCAAACCTTTATAGCCTTGGGAGGTATAGGTATGCAAATATCTTGGAAAGCCCTTCCAGTACTTTTTGATTAGTTTGCATTGTCAACCCACTTTGCTTTTACAGGCACGTGCGGGTGCAGGCTTGTTCGGTTTATGAAATGTTGAATAAGTCTTCAAAGAGTATCAATGTCTCCAGGAAATATGTTTTTCATGCATACTTGTATTGTTTAAAAAAAAAAAGGCAGTAATGGATAATACTTTGGGTTTGTGTGAGCCAGTGGTGTGGATTTGCTTGGCATTGCAGTTTTCAAATGATACCCACTCAGCACAAGTAGATTCTTTTCTGATGACATGCAAGCACTGTGCGACAATTACATCTTTTAAAACATATGTTGATTCATGGTATTGTCTTGAAGTTGCAAATAATCCAAAAGCCTGTCTGCATCTTTACATCAGATACAAACTGGATATCTTTCTGCAGTAGTTTGCAGAAAATGCAGTGATTTCAGAGAATCATACCTTTGAAGATGTAACCTTGCGTTGCTCTAGTTCTCTAATCCACCCCTCTTGAGTGATTTATTCTAGGGACTGTGCATCATAGGTTTTGTCCTGGCACCCGTTCCTGTAGGGTTGCAGTGCCTGTCCACATTACCAGAAGAAGATGGCAGGGAGACAGTTTAAAAAAAAGAATAAATATTAAACTAAAAGGGAAAGAACACACACACACGAAGAAAAGAAATCCAGTTCCAGTTAGTAGAGAGAGTTTTGCTGCCAGTGTGGATGGGGCATAATTTGATTTAAATGACTTTTGAAAAACAGTTCTCAAAATTGTTCCATGCATTTTCTTCCTGGCTACTGTTGAAAATATGGAGCTGAATATTTTCTGTGATGTTTCAAACCAATATGTTCTGGCAGCTGCATAGCTGGGCCCTGTGCATTACACTCTTGTTTCCAGTTCACTGTGGCCTGGAGTGCAACACACAGCTCATGAGATGCACCAAGGTGGGAGGTCTTGCGAGGAGCAGGCAACACAAAGACCCAAGGTACAAGGAACATTTCAGTGGGGTCCAGCAGGGAGGCTGCCAGTTTTAAGGGCCTCTTTTTATGAAAAGATTTTGCATGTAGGAGATGGAGGAACTGCGTGTGCCTCATCGGATTTTGTGAGTGTGTAAGAGAAGGTTGATTTCTGGGTGCTGTTAAAGGCTGGATACAGAACTAGATCTTCTGCACCTCCCCAGGGTCAAACTTTTCTCACTTGAGAGATTTGCTCTCCAGATGATGGGCTATGGCTAAGTAATTATCGCTGCTTTAAAAGTGTGACAAGATAGAGCTGCATAAAAGAATAGTGTGTGTGTTTGGAAGCCGTGGCTGAGACACGAGGTGTTTGCTGTATTGCTTCTGCTCCAGAGGCTTCTGTGTTTTGGGAATGTGTGTGGGAAGGTCGGTGCAACAGCAGTAGATATTTTGAAAATAGAGGCTTTTTTTTAGCATTAAATCCCCGGGGGTGGCAGGAGGAGTGGAAAGCATGGAACAAGTTTGTTGATCTGGCTATAATAATACACAGCTCTTCGTAATGGTGCTGGGAGTCCTTACCAGGTTGGCTTGTCTACAAAGGAGATCGTACACTGTTCTCTGTAAGCAGGCATGGAGACACTGTCCTTCCCCAGCATCTCCTTAACGCCATTACCCTCACCATGTCTAGACATCACAGAGCAGCTCTGAAGTATGAGTCCCCTCAAGCGCAGAGAGATACCTCTCAGAGATACTCCCAAGTAATCCTTGCGAAAGGTTATACAGACCTACCAGAAGCCTATTATGAGTCTTTACCAGCTCTTCTCTCAAAGCAACTTGAGGCAAGGGGTCTGCTTTGAGCTCAGATATTTCCTCTGCAGGCTACAGAATGGCTCCTTTTTGGAGTTATGGAGGGGTGTGATCCACACCACTGGTGCCACAGCATGTGGGCTACCTGTGCTGAGCAGCGAGCAGCTGCTTCTGACAACTTTGTTTTTTCCTGCTTCTCAGGAGTTGTTAGGGGGTACAAAAGGCAGGAGCACATAGATGGAGCTGATTAATTTATCCTATTTGGAGAACTAGATGAAATAAACCTAAGGGAACATGATCCTGATCCTAGGACTGTGTATCCTCCAGGCAACAGCGATGCAAGAGCCAAACTTGGGAGACATGGGTCCGGGGAGACCACAGAGAGGTGGCAGGAGGGGGGTGAAGGCAGGAGTAGACTTGAGGAGAGATGAGGGCAGAGGCAACTGTCTCCTGCTTGGTGATAATGAAGTGTTGATAAACAGGTTTGGAAGCAGACTGTAGGTGTGGGATGGGGGCCAGGGCAATGTGAGCAGGGAGCTTTCAGAGGCAAATGACAGGTCAGACACCAGAGGAAGTGGAGATACACATGGGGAGGAGACAGTTCTTGTTTTGATTTTAGGATTCAGAAAGGTCAGTCTTGAGAATTTTCACTGTTGATGCTTTTCCACTTGTTATTCTGGTTATTTGTGTGAGGTGGTAGGAGAAGGACTTGAGCTGGACTTGTGAAGTGCTGGGGCCCAAGTTGTGGGCCCCAAGTTGGAGCTGACCTGTCAGTGAGTCACAGCCCAGCAGAATGTTTTGTTTTCCCTATTGGCTTCATGTTCCAGAGGCAGAACCTGGCCCACCTGTGCCTCTTTGGCTCTGCCCTCACCCAGGTGGTCATGGTTGGGGTGGTGGGCGAGGCCAGGATTATATTAACTAGAAGCTGATCAGTTGGAGAAGTTTCCTGTTGGGTGTCCTTCCATGTGAAGGGCCACTGAGGGAGCCATCTCTGTGTCCAGCAGGTGATGCTGGCACCAAAGTGGGCAGTGGAGGAGCTGGGCCCACAGGAACCTATGGCAGGACTATCTGAAAGAAGACTTCTGAGGGGATGTTGCTGAGTTCAGTGTTGGCCTGTGTGATCAGGCAACTGATGGCAGCATAAAATGATGGGTGAACCGGCACAACAGCTTGGAAGGGCCACTTGTGATGTTTAGGTATAGCCTGAAGAGACAGATAAAGGAACTGTTTGGGAATGAGGTTTACTGGTGGAAGCAGGATGAAGTAATGAGAAAAGGTGGCTGTTTGGAGATAGGGGTTTGGCTTTTTTTTTTCTGCCGTTAATTCTGTTCCTTGCACAGCTGTACGACAAGCCTGGATGTGGAGCTGTCTGCTGGGGCTGGACTAAACCTGGGTGCTCAGTCTGATTATTTGAATTAATTGCAGTAGGAACTCACTTTGCAGGATAGTCTGGGCAGATAGGATGCAGGATGCTGGGGAGAGTAGGGAAGGTGGCTTTGGGGATGATGGGCATGTTGCAGATCTGTTGCTATATGCTAAAGAATTTCTCAAAGATTCACAATGGGTTTACACTAGGTTTGCCTTTTATTCTACACAGCTCAGAGTTGGGTCACCACTCTTTACACTATATTTTGGGTTGAAAAGACATGCATTAGAGTTCATCTGTTTCTCCACTACCTCTCACCTACTGCAGTGGGAGTGAGTCAGAGAAGAGCTCTGAAAAGTTTTTCTTTCTAAGAAGCCTTTGTGTACTCATGATTGTTTACCTGTTTGAATCCACAAGCAGGATGGTTTTGTAGGGACTGCTGTGATGTCTAGGAACAAGAGCCCACGGAGAGGAGCAAGTAGCCTTTTTGTAATCAAGAGGGAGATATTTTGGTTTGGATGTTTGTATGATTATTGCATCAAATGTGATGCCTGGAATGTAAACTGTAATGTGCTATTTAATATAAAATAGCTATCCTTTGGCTGTTAACAAGTGTTTCCAGTGATTTAGAATTAAGATCATAAAAAAAAGAGAAAATCCAAGCCCATACCACAACAACCCCCCCCCAGTCTAACCTTAAATGTTATTTTAAAAGTAATGCTATAACTGTTCCTACTGAGACAAGTCACCTTTTACTGCATTGTTGTCTTTGCCAGAGCTGTTGGGTGTATGTGGGATTATAAAGAGAAGAAAGGGTGGTTGGGACAGGTGGTTTTTCTCTTATTGGAAGTGCCATCCTGTCTTTATCCAAGAAGGAGCTAGAGCCAGCCAGCCTTTGTTTGGTTGCTCTTTTCAGAAAAGCAAAGCTCTTCATTGCAATATTTATGGTAGCTTGGCTCTAGCACATATGTATGAGCTGTGACAGCATCCTCACGTTAGCCAGGCTCCATTCCTGCTCCCTCGTGAGTGAACATTAGGGAGCCGGCTTTTAAATGAAGCCTGTTTAATATGGCAAAAGCTGGGAGACTAATAGATGCAGGTGTTCGCAGTATTGGTATGAAATGTGGTGTTTGTATTAGTGTTGTGGTAGCAACGGTCTGTTTAACGGTGAGATGGTAGTTTGGTCCAAAGGCCCTGTTTTCAGCTGTCTTCCTTTTGAAATTTCCACTTTCAACCTGTTTCTGATTCTCAAACTTGTTGCTTAACTAAGGCTCAGCTGCAGAGAGGACCAACTACTCTGACCTAAACTTTGTCCCCCTTCCCAGAATCAAGCATACTAACTTGTGTATAGCTAAAGCAGGGCTTGTGTTTGACCTAAGCATTTTTTGGGTGAAAGGCATCTTACCTTAGTTTGCAAACCTCAGAAGGCAGGCTTGGGCTGAAGACCTTATTTCCCTTACAGCTGCTTCCATATTTAGTCCTCCCTGTTCAATGGGAGTTCCTGCCTGCTGTGAATCTCTCACTAGTGAATCTACTGCACCTTCCTACAGCAGTGTGAGGAGCTTCTTTGTGCATCTTCTGTCTGCCCCAGTGAAGAGAGTTACCATCAATGGCTTGTCATTTCTAAGATCTTTTGGATAAGTTACACATTTTGTGTTTGATTACTCATGAGGCATTTTGCTGGGTTTTGACTGACTTACGGAGAGTGTTGTGCTATCCCGGTGTTGTCATCTGTGTTCTTCCTCAATATCCTTAAGAAAATACTCTTTTTAATACCGGCAATTTGAGTGAGATGAAGAATTTAATTTTTACTGAATGTGTCTGAAAGAACCATAGTGAAGATGATCCTGCTTCCGTATCTGCAAGGTGCTTTTAGTGAGGGAGGTCTCTTTGCACAAGCTCCTGTTGAAAACAGTGACCTTGTGTGGAAGGGCTTTTAGCCGTGCAAGGTGCATCTGTCCAGCTGTGTCTAGTCCAGTAGTCATCCATGTCTCATCTTCAGATCTGTGAGGATTCATGGATTGCTTTAAGGATCAGGGATGAATAAGGAAGAAAAGCAAACCTATCAGTGTCAGGCTTAAGCCTGGGGGTTAATAGCTCAAAGGTGACTGAAAATCACTGGTCTGGTTCAGTAGTTTGAGATTATAGACTAATGTGTGAGTTGTTAGCTGTTGCCATTGAGGAGGCAGCAACAAAAACCCCTATACCTGATCTGAGAGTAAACAGGCCTGGACTTAGGTGGAAACTCTGTGAACAGCTTGGAGCTAACAGGGCAGATGTAAGATTGCTTCTGGCAGAGAAAGCAGTTTCTCCTGCAGTCAGGAGGTAACCCTTGTGCTTTTGGATGCATAGATTCCTGGTTCAGTTTTCTATTGGAACAAATTCCACCCGAGTAAGGACAATTGTTCATTTGATGGCTACTTCAAGACTGGGCTGAATGTAGCGAGGTAATCATTCTGCTGTCCAGATTGTATGTATCCATGCCAGGATATTTTTGCCCACTAGCTGTTTTTTATTATATTTATGGTTGAAATAGGATTTTCAATCAAAGATCTTGTGTTCAGTCAGCTATGACTTTACAAACTGATCACTGTGGGGCAGAAACTTGATGCTTGTTCAGTGGTAGATGTTTGTTTAAAGTTGGAAGAAAACTTATTCAGCCACTATCTTAAGGATCAGACATCCAAATAAACAATTGACTTTCATCAAAATGCTTATTAAAACATGTATTATTATTACTAAAGAGCATATGAAAAGAATACAACCATAAGGTTGAACATTTGACTCCCCAGGTCAGCAAGTTAAGGTCCTTTAAGGGGCTTTAACTGTGCATCCTGGGATGTTTGTGTGGTAGTAGGGTCATACATTTCATGCATACGCAGCCAGGGGGAATCCCCTCCTTCTGGGTCCATGCAGAGTTAAATGCATTGACAGAGAAGGATGCTCTGTACTGCACATATGACTAAGTTATAGACTTAGCCAATTGTGTATTTGATTTATTCTGCATCTCCGCCAAGTACCAGCTACATGTTCTAGCTATGTGCATTATGTCATGTACAAGCTTCAATAGGAGAAAATAGTAAAAATAGGAGATGAAACATCATCAGTTTCTGTTTTCCAAGATGCTGCATGTAAGAAATGCTTATTCTGTCATGGTCAAATTTGCTGCTGTTCATATACAGAAGGATCCTGCTCTTTGGAATCTGTGTGATGAGCTCATGTTGGCCGGAAACTCTTATCATCTTAAATGGAGTAATTGTATCCGTTGAGCTCCCGGTTTTGTAAAGTCTTATGCAGCTTTCCAGTCTTGTGATGTACAGCTTCCCTAAATTTTTGGTGTGATGTAAGAAATCTTGGGTGAAATTCCCTGCTCTGTTATGTATGAGGTCAGCCTAAATGATCTGTGTTGGCCTTAAAAAGAAAACAAATCCTATCACCCATGCTTGCCAGCATCTGGACATTTTGCTGCTCTGTGCCGCATGGAGGTCATGATTTTGTGGAGTCTGGAAAACTTTACTTAAAAATCCATTTGCAAATCTATAAGGAAATGTGTGACTAGGGGTTTAGGTAGTCACAGCTGGCATATCATGCTAGCTAGCAACAGCAGTGTGTGTCCTCTAGCCTGGGGGAAGCACGGAAATTTTCACATATAGCATTTAAAAAGAAATCCATATCTGCTGCTCTTTAATGCAACATAAACTCCTCAAGCATAAGCTTTCCAGTGCTGCATCTTTAGAGACGTACTTTCATCATTCAGACACGTTTGATGTTGTTTGCTGCATTACATATAGAAAGCTTTGTAATTTAGCACATGAAACACATCTCATACTCTCCAAAGAACGACTTGGAGAGAAAGAAATTCAGGCAAAGCCCGAAGGGGTTGAAGAAAATGAACTCCTGCTGCAGTTGCACACTTGCACACATCTGGTGCAATTGAAATTTAAGAGCTGAATACCTCCACATCTGACCATGGCAGGGTCCAAACATTACTGTTGACACTGGTTTTCTTTTTGGATAGGCACACTGGCAGAGTCACTAGCGTGTGGAGCCGTGTCAGCTTTCTAATCTAATAGACTGTTCTTGCCCAGACCATTGTGTGTCAGTATTTTATGTATGAAATGTAGCCAGGTTTAATAATCAGCCATTTTCCCACATTCTGCCAAACTTTTTCCTTTTTTGTCGCAATTTAATGTTTGAGTCAAAATCTTCTATGGTAACAAATTATATACATATTAAAAAATGAAAATAAAGATGGAAAGCAGAGTCACAAAAGGTAACAAGAGTTCAAAGTAATGTCATCTGAGTTGTTGGGTTTTTTAAGACTTGAATTCAACTCTGTTTTAAAATTGATTTTATTTCTGTTATGTATTGTGAAAAGATTATAATGAAATAGGTACTGCTTGAAAGCATGACTGGAGCTCTGTATATGTGAAACTGTGAAATACTGTACATGTCTGATTTGATCTATTTGCTTTTCAGTTACTAAACAATTTGTGGAGCTTTTTGAATTGTATTTTTATTACTTGGAATGGTCCTTCAACTAGGACCTGTTGAGGCTATTGATGCTTATTTCTAGTGACTGTATCTATAATTTATCATATGAAGTATGTTACCAGAAAGTTGGGGGAGTTTAATTGCATTTTTTAAAGGGCCCTTCACTTGCCTTGCTGGTGAAACGAGTTGCTGCTGTCATGTACTGGGTTAGGGTTACTGAGGACTGGGGACCTTGGAGGAGCACCTCCAGGGATTTACCTGCCTGGTGAACACCAGCACTGGAGGAGCTGGAGAGAAACTCACTCACTGGAAGGGCATGGGAGTGGGGTCACCTAGTTTCTATGCAGTTTCAATGTTTAGTAGGTTATTTCTTATTCCATGCTGATTTGAATCTTGTACTGAAGTACCGCTACTTGAGTGAAACTTTAAACACTTTTGAAACTAAAACCTGGATCTGGGTTCCAAGGCCAGGTAGGTGCTTGCAACTCACTTGTGATTGCATGAAGGATGCCAGCAAAGGCATATATGTATCCAGGGTGTCAACCATTTTGATCATTACATCCTGAGATGGAGCAGTTTCAGCCTCTGTCACATGCAGTGATGGATGCCATCCAGGCCTGGTGTCTACTGGGACATGGGTTCTTTGTGATTTGTTTGATGTGATTATACATATGGTTTCTCCTCCCCCTGTGCCATTGCTGCGCTAAAGTAGGGACAAATCTGTAGCAATGGTCAGAGTTACTTATCTGAATTATCAATTAGTGTTTAAGTAATTTGAACTTTAATTGACTTCATTCCTCTTCGTAATTTAATTAGGACATGTGTAAAAAGTAAGAGCAATAATTGAGTGCATTTAACAAAAAGATTGGAGCCTAAAATAAGAGTAAGGCTTGGTGCCTTACCAGGCTGCCGCAGCCCAGTTCCTCCACAGGTCACAGGGCACAGTGTTCTCTGGTCTGTACTTCTTCCATCTGTTCCTAATTGTGTGTTGGGGAGCTCTCTTGGAGACGTGCTTTGCCATGATCCCAGCATTCACTGGAACTGCTTGAGTTTTGGGACGTCCCAGGATGATTAGTGTATCTTGGTGAACAATGGTCTAAGCAACTCATTAAATTGTAGTGTATCTTCCTCCCTCTCTGTGCTTACTCCCAGCTTCTGGAGAGCCGATTAGAGGCTTGGCAGGAACTGTATGGTTATGCTCTAGATACACTTTGGATACGTTATTGTCACAGTTGAGGTACTGCAAAAGCCGTGCTGTTACCGTCTTTATCCTAGTGAGGTACCTCTTTCAATCGTGCAATATCTGTGGCTAATTACAAGGCAATTGCAGTGTGCCACCAGCCACCCACAATTCATTGTCAGCTCCTTGGGGATGCAGATGAAAAAGGAAAGATAATGTTTTCTTTCTTCAGCCCAGTGATTTAGCTTGCCTCTTGTTTTTTAATCCCCTGGTCTTTCAGGTAATAAAGCCAGATGGTAGTGACAGAGAAACAGAAGCCACGCATGAATCAGATGTCCCTGAGGATATGCTGGGGACTTGCATTCCTCAAGAGGCAGCGAAAGGCGATGCTGAAAGTCCGGATGTCATTATAGAAGCTCAGTTTGATGATAATGATGCAGAGCATGGACAAGACCACTTGCAAGATAGGTTGACTGATGACATTAAGAAACTTTCCCTGGATACCAGTGAAAAGGGTGAGTAGATCAGATTGCTGGTTTAAACCTTTATTTGAGCAAACTGTTGGAGTATTAACTTTGTTGCCTTACTTTGCTGCAAGATATAAACTACAGGCATAAAAGCTTAATGCCTTATCACTTCTGTGCCTTTCTGCTAAACTGCCTTTATAGTTTTGAATGGATATTAAGGATGGGGTTTTATGTAGTTTTGATTGACACAAAGAAAATCTGTGAAACAGAAGTCACACCTTTAGATTTGCAATTCTTGGGGTTGTCTGGGGACTGCTGGTTGCTGTTTAATTCAAGATGCTGCTGTAGCAGTTTCTTTCATTGCAGCTTGGCTGGCCAATCTCTCTGTCTCAGTTCAGGGATAAGAATATATTTCCTTGGGGGCAGCTGGGTTTGTTGCTGTTTTCAAACGGTTGAGTTATGAGCAACTTAAAGATTTGGTCTATTTAAAAAGAAAATTGCACTAAAACCTAAAGCCAATTATGTGATCTGTTTTGAAGGCAAACCTTTTTTATTCTGAATCTGAATTCCATCCAAACCATCAAGTGTTGCTTAGGGCAAAATAAAGTAGGCTCCCCTGTCCCAGACTATGCTTATGCTGCTCTTTGCATGTCCTTTCTAGTGCTAAATCCCTTCCTGAAGAGCTGTGTGGTGAAAGGATCCTGACAATGGCACATTTAACATGTGCCTTCAAGCTGCTGGTGAAAAATTTGCCAAGATAGATATTCTGGTGTGCTCCTGATGCATGCCCCAGTTGTCCAGAAACAATGGCATAAGTAGTTCTTGGCCTGTGACAAATCTTGGTGGTGGTTGTAAGGCTGATCTGTTTAATACCTTGTGTTTTCCTGAGAGGTTGCTTTTGAAGATTCACAGGCCTCTGCCTGTGCTGTTGGTAGACTTCCATGTTTCACACCTATCTGTTAATAAAACTGGAAATAACATTTGAGTGGAAGTGTTGTAGTTTTTATGACAAAACATTGGTTTCAGCTCATGACTGGAGCTGCCACCTCACCAGTTCATGATGCTATTTCCTTCTGGGTACCTCCGCTGTCTGAGTTACTGCCAAGGTATGTGAACCGGCTTCCGTGTTGTTCCGCTACTTTTCAGGATAGAGCTTGAGCTGGGAGTTACTCATTTTGTGTGCAGATGTTTTACACAGCTAGTTGTTAACCTCATCTTCTTTGCAGCCTTGGATGTTGTGTTATAGCTGCACACCATTGAGCTGCCACTTTGACTTGACAATTCTGAATCTCCTAAAATGCTTCTGAGTCACGTCATGTCTGTTGCATCTCTGTTGCTTCTGATAGCAATGTGGAATTAAAATTCAGAGAAATACATTCTGGTTTATCACTAGCATCTAAAATAAATACAGACTTGAGCGAACATTTTATTTCACCTCTGACTGCTTCAGTGTAAAGGCTTGATGGGAGTTACTTTTCTCGGTGCATCATAGTTCCTCGAGATGCTTTGGAGTAACCGGTGTTGGAGGTTGTCAAGTCATCTCTTAAAATCTGTGCCATCTGAGTGTTTTTTGCCATTTAATTCTATCTTTGGAGAATATTTGTAGAGCAAATGTTAGATCAGCTCATTGTCTACACAGCTGAAATACAACCTACTTTTCCATGGCAGTTGCCTAAGCCAACTGTTTTCTTTTGTTTTCAAGGCCTTTCCATGTTCATCCTTAACAAGCTGCGAGGCTGATGTGGATGTGCCAGTTAGATTTCTGCTGAGTTTGTCTTTTGCTATCACCTCTTTCAATAGTTGCTTCAGCTTCTTTGGCCATATAGCCCATATGCATTTTTCTCTAGTTTCTTCTTGCTCTGCTTTTTAATGCCCTCCTTTTTTAATACATATAAAGTTTACGATGCTGCTTTTTCTGAAGGTGTTTTTGAGCAGCTGATGATTGCTTTGGCTTGTTTCCTGTCTTTCATGCAGTTTCTCATACCATCACTTATCCAGATTTTAAGTCTTGCCTGGAAAACAGCTATAGTTATTCTAGCATCAGTGATAACTGTCATGAAAAAAGAAAAGATCCTGCCAAATTCAGCCTCCACAGGTGTGGCTCAAAATGCTTTTTTAGAGCAACCAAACATACACTTTTTCAAGGCAGAACTTAGCCTTAGAGGATAATATCTGCTGAACTTTTGCACGCCATCCACTGGGATGTGGTCGCAGCATCAGGAGGCTTGGCAGGGTTGGACTGTAGTGCGTGGAGGTGCCCTCCCCGTGTAACGGGGGCCTCCCCAGGGAGGGCTGCTTGGCTGGTGCCTCCTTCCAGCAGCCAGGAAAGGGTTGAGCTTCCCTTTCAAGCTAACTGCCTGTGAGCCTTTTCTGTGTATGTTACATCCCTTCTGCTGGAAACAACTACTGCAAAAAAGCACAGAGAGGTGGGTGGGAGATGAGATCCCTTGGGGGGATTTCTTGCTGACCCACCAAAGCCAGTGCTTTACTTTTGTAGGGTTTATTACACAGACTCATTGCATGGCCTTACGCACAGAAGGGAGCAGGAGAAATAACTTCTGGCCAGTGCAGCTCTTAAATGAACACTTGTACTGGGCTTCCTTCTTTTCCGTAACATAGGGAAGTCTGGTGGACAAAGGTGCCATCAAGGGTATCATATTTAATCAAATAAAATCAGGAAACAGTCTATCATGCTCTCATGTGCACTTTGTTTGTATATGGATACACGTGTGTGCATATGTATGTGTATGATGTACGTACATATGTGGTGAGACACTGGAACATGTTGCCCAGGGGTGCTGGAGATGCTCCATCCCTGGAGCTGTTCAAGGCCAGGTTGGATGGGGCCTTGAGCAACCTGGTGTAGTGGGAGGTGTCCCTGCCCATGGCAGGGGGTTGGAACTAAATTATCTTTGAGGGCCCTTCCAACCCATAACATTCTATGATTCTGATATGTGTGCATGTATATATATAAAGATCCATATATGTAAGATTAAAAAAAAAACCCCACCAAATATCTGGGGATAAAAAATATCCATAGCTACTCTAATAGAAACAAAAGTAAATTTATTCATTCTGGGGCAAAAAACCAGCCATGTTGAGCTGGTCCTCAAATCTTTGTGCATACATACAAGCTCTGCAGATTGCTGCCTCTCAGTTGCAAGATGGCTTTTGTCTTTTCTGATGGAGGAGTAGAATTACACAATGTCTCTGTTGCTGGCTCATTTGTTCTGCTGCTGCTGGTCAGAATGAACCATGAAGAATAAAAGTAGACGTGTCATTGGAATAAGAGCACTCTGGGTCATGCTGGGAGTGCAGACTGTTCTGCTATCTTTTCTATCCTGGCCTGTGTCCCATCCCTCATTGTGGTTCTGTTCCTCTTCAGGGCACAGTCACCCCTCCATCTCTAGTTACATGCTTGGGCAAAGAATCTGGGGTTAGCCCTTGCTGGCAGAAGCTCTGAAGCATGAAATATTGTGTACGCTGATTATGGCCCAGATTTGAGTGGACCGAATTTCCCTGAAGTCGGTGTACGTTGGGCTTCCTATGCCTCTGTGGGGCTTAAAGTAAACTGGTAGAAATTGTTGTGCCTGGGGCTGCAGGCTGAGACTCAGATGTTGGATCTGTCTTCGCTCAGTGTTGCAGTTATGAGAGCTGTGCTTCCTGCCCTTCTCTTCCTCAGAGCCTGGAAGGGATTGGACAAGCGAGAGAGAAGTCCACAAAAGTGAAGAGACCGTCACATTCAGCCTAATTCTCAGCCCATGTACTTTCTGAAAGTTCTTGGTCTCATCAAAGTGTGTCGGTCTTGCTTTGCTCAAGGATATTTAAATAAATGTTCATAACTGGTGTCACTCTGCCAGAAGCTGACCTGGTCAAACAAGTTTGCTCTGCTTTTCTGAATTCTTCTTGCAAAGAAGTTGGGTTAAAGATTACCTTCAGAAAAGCCTCTGACCTAGGAAGTGATGAGTCACTTTCCTCTCCAGCATGCTGTTCTACACAGGGAGCATCTAAAGTTTGATTGTCTTAATGTTAAGTTTTGGTCACTGGAGGTAGGTCTTTTTTAGCAAAGTTGGAAATCTCTTTCCTCTTATTCTCTGCTGTATTTCCAAAGTGTAAATATCTCTGCACAGTCAACAAAATTTCTGTGTGTTTTTTTTTGTAACAATGAGCACCCTTAAAGTTTCTCGGCTCCCTTATTAGTGTCCTTCAAACTCTGTGGGTTTTGTGCCCTGTTGAAATGCAGGCAAAGAACAAGGCAATAACATCTGGGCACTAGTCTGAAGAATATTGTGTACACAGAGAATAATTCTCTGTGGTGCTTGGTGTTGACATGCAAGTCCTCTGTGTTTTACCCTGACTCTTCAACTTATTCTGTGTCACTGCTATCCAGAGAAGTCATCCACCAGTCAACATGACCTTTGCAAGGTCTGTAATTCTTTTCATTAATCCTCGTTCACATCGCCTACTGCAACAGAGGTAATGCAGCTTTTATCTTCTCATTTAGTATTGCATTAGAATACATTATTTCTGTGACTTGTCACTGCAGTAGAAGGATTTTCCTTCTGCTCCATTTCAGTGTGTAATAAAAGGAAACTTCTCCGTATCCTCCCAACCCAGGAAAGGTGCGAAATGTTCTGTACAGAATACTTTATGAGGCTGTATCCCTACACAGACTTGTGTGTCACATAAGTTTCATACAAATGTGAGCTGTCTCTTGTTAAATATTGGAATGGGTTTACTCTGATAAAGAAATATCACCAATTGAACAGTAGCAGCTACTTGTACTCTTGAGAATGGCAGCTGTGCTCATAAAAGTGCCTCAGCCTTTCTTAGTGCAAGAATATACAAATAAAAGTTTGTAAAACGATGTCACTATGCCAAAAGCTATCCACATCAAACTAGTTTGCTCAGCTTTTTTCAACTCTTCTCAAGAGAGATTTTGCTATACCAGCTACACAGAATATCCTGCTTCCCACGGGGTTGCTCACAGAAGTCATCAAGTTGGCGGACTGGCTGCCCTGGCAGCAGTCAGGTGGTTGTGTTTGTTCAGGATTTCCTCTTACACCTACACTTCTGCAAATCAGAGTGTGAGTATGCAACTGTCTGAGGCTTGCTCACTGCCTTGATGCAGTGAATTCTCAACAGAAATAGTTCTTTTACAGCCAGAGTAAACTGACAGCTAACTCAGCCCGTTGTGTGATGGAACAGTGAATGGAATAGCTGATGGTTAATAGGTAGAGCCAACAGAATTTGGGTTGGACCTGCTGCAGAACTTGCTCCTGTTTCCCTGTGTGTTTAGCATTGGCCAGGTGGACACTGATTGATCTCTTTTTGAGTCAAATATGACTGTCAGTCTCTAGTAGACCTAGTAGGGTCAGAAATTATAATGTAAAATTGCTTGGTGTCCACACTGCTACTGACTTGCAGTTGAGTATTTTGGGAGTGCTTGGCTCAACAGAAGCAACTTGGTAACTTCACCGTATGGTTGTGTGATAATGCATGAAGCCATTTTTTTCTCAAGATGACACTCTAGAGTAATTGCTTAGAAAGGTTTTTGGATTCTTCTAGAAAAAAAAAGTGTACTTACAGAATTTAATGTCTGTTTTGCACTTCTGCACCTTCTCATGCGCCCCTATGCTTTTGTGTCTTCTCCCTCTTCTGAGCTTGACAAGGTGCTTACCTGCCTTTTGTGTATCCTTCTAGCACCAGGAGTCCTTCTGCAGTTAGCAGTCTCATGTTGGCATAGGCAGAGTTTAGAAAGATGCTACCATTTCTCTCCTTGGCCAAGGCTGGTAGGGGAAGGATGGTGGTGACGAGAGTCTGGACCACATGCTGTCCCTCTGCTTTGCTCAGGTTTCCCCTTCTTTCCGTTTAGCTGCTGTGAAATCTCTGACAAATTTGAAGCCCACCAACATCACTGGCTGCTGGAAGGAATAAATGTTCTTCTCCCTCCTCTTCAGAGGCTCCTGTTCACTCTGAGTGCTTTTAAAGAGTCTTCACGCTTCTTTCCTAGCCTGCAGCTTTCTGGGGATGGATCGTCTCCACTGCATAGCTCTTAACATTTCTAGGCCACAGCAGAGTGAAAGCTCACCAGGAAATCTTCTCAGTTACACAGCTTTTAATAGAAATCCTTGAGGTGGAACTGTCAAAAATCAGATTGGTTTCACTCCACCGAAGTCTGGAAAACCAGCAGAGAAGCTGGAGCTGTTTCAGCTGCTCGAGACAGCTCTGTATTAGTTTATCCTAAGTTCATGTTTGCAGGTTGCTGGATCTAGCTCTTTTGGTTGTTGCTAGAACTTTTCTGAAATGAGAGCATAGAATTCTCAAAGAATGAGCAGTATAACAACTGAAGTGTTCTACTGGTATTGAACAAACCGGGCCTTACAGCTGTGTTTATTAAATACCATGGGCTGAGTAAGCTCCAGTTATTTTTTTGTCACACGGCTGAAGCCTGCAATGGAAGTTAATGTTGGGAAAGTTTCTTGTCTTCTTCTTCCCTAGTAAATTATCTTGACCCTCAAATGACTTCTTAAGTAAGGAAAAAAAAATTACTTGTGCAATTAGGTAACAGAAATGAGATTAAGTTCCGCACCTTACCATAAGTTCCTGAATTCACCTGTTTCTCCTCTGAGTTACAAGTTGAGGCCAAGGAAGTGAGAGGGCATGATATGAATGGTGGGTGTGAAGATAAACATACTAGAGTATGGTCATTGTTAGCAGCAAGGTTTCCAGGATGAATCAGATTAGGATTCATTCAGCTAACATATTTTCCATGCAATAGTAAAAGTGGACACACATGCTGGGAACAAATGCACACGCAGGAAGGAAGAACATTAAGTAGGCAGACAAAATACTCAATGGAAATGTTTTTGTAACATTTTAATTTTACTTGCCGTTAATGTAATAAATCTGTATTTATGTAGACTGCACACTAGCTGATTTTTTTGAGGTTTAATTCTTTTTCAATAAAACTTCCAACCCCTCTGTTGACTGGCAGCTTCTCAAGGACATGTGAGGGCCAGGAGGTCTGAGTACCCATGCTATGATTGTAGTAATGTTACATAGCTACTGAGACAGTTATGGTTTCATCTGTTGGGCTAGACAGCAGCTTCCCAAAATTATGTTGAATCTTTGCAAGGTTCTAAGGAAAAGTGACACCCCTGTCTCATGCTACCATCTCCTCCACCCTTCCTCAGGGGGGTGGCTAAATATAAGTAAATTATTATATACTTGGCTGTGTTGTGTGTGTAAGAAAACCAGCTGTACTCACCTCTTCATATTGCCTTTGCTCTGTGTTGCAGATGCTTGTCTCTCTGCTGTACGCATCTATTGTTAGCCCTTTCCTCTCCCTCTCTGAGGGTATCCTGCCTGTGTATCTTGAAAAATCTTCTTGCTAATCATGAGTCTCCTGGTCATCATCTTCAGTGTGCCATTGGGCACATAGATGTGTGTGTGCGCAGGTGTTCAGACATGAGCAGCTGTGGCAGGTTGAGTCTGCTTGACTGAGTATTCAAAATAAACACCTCTAAGGAATGTTCATTAGACACACAGCTCTGTGATGAGGCAATGTGGGAGTGCTGCATGGTTTGGAGTGGCTTTGCTTCTCCCCTGCAGAGCCCTCTTGCATTGCACGTGAGAGCTGTTAGGCTGATTTTGGACAGGTTGATGTGATAAATTCCAAAGTTGTTGGCTTAACAGTCTGATCACAGTGAACTACCTGTGTTCTCTCCATCACAAGTGGAAAGCTCTGTGTGTAGAGACAAAACTCTAAATACTGCTTTTTGCACTGTATTTTCCCAAGCGAGCCTTCCTATAGCATGTTTAAAATAGATTCCAGTTTCAGTCAGTACCTGGTACCAAGGGAAACAGCACTTTCCTTCCTACCTTTTGAGTGAGGAGAAGAGGCTTTTCAGTCTGCTAGGTGAGACTTCAGAGAGCTCACTTGGGCCTCTGTATTGTGGACTCCATGGGGGAGAAATCTGCCAATATCAGGAGAACCTCAGAGCTCCTATGTCTGTAGGTACCAAAATAACTTTGTAGGAACTGAAATCACCCAGCCAGGGACAGGTGTTTCTAAGAAACCAGATCCCTTTGCTTCAATCTTCAAAAAATTACATTTTGGCTTACTTGAAGGGATGAGCAAGTATGATGCAAACCACTGCTTCCTACCATCACTTTTGTGTTCTAGAGGAAAAACCTGTTCTATGCCAATAAACATCAGCAACAGAGTGTGAAGAGCCCTTGTTTGTACTGCCTTCTAAACAGCACCACATTTCCTTCTCATTGTCCCTGAAAATGAAGACTGTAGCAGTAGAGTAATCCAGGACAAATCTGTGCGTGTGCCTGAATTTATCACTTTTTGGTTGAAGGGAGTTTTCATTTTCATACGTCTCTTGATATAGATAGAACTTCCAAAAACACATCCTTTTTGACTGGGAAACACAATACTTGAGATATTTGTAATAAATTGGTTTGCTTTATGTCCTTTTCCGTATGTATTTTTTGTACTAAAACTTAGTACGCTGAAAACCGCTTATCAAAGTGGATATTGGAGAACCTGAGTGTTGTTACTTCATTAGTTAGTAGACTTTGCTATTGAAAGGTTTACAGATGAGCTGATCTCTGAGCACTAAGTGAAAAGCAGTATTTTCTTTTTTAAAAGCTTCATATCAATAATGCCTTCTGATGGGTTTCTTAGATATGCCCATGTGGAGTAAGCCAGCTAACTTGTCAAGTAGATTTTTTTTTTTTTCCTCTAGCTGAAATAGCAAACTTTGAACTTTTTTTTAAAAAAAAACAACTTTTTTTTTTCCATCCAAGGAGGATTTTTTTTTATTCCATTGAGTTGTTTTTGAGATCTGAAATGGCGATATATTTTCATTTGCAAGTGGATATTGCATCTTTAATTGTATTCTTTTTGGACAGAGTTGCAAATTTCCACGGTGACCAATGCAAACCTAGTGAAAATAATTTTGGATCTGTCACATGTAATCAGAAATCTAGTCTGATGCCTGTTGGTCCTTTTGGGCCACCTTTTGATGTCATGGTAATTTAATTGTAAAAGGAAATTTGGGGGGCTTTAAAAAAAATGTTTGACCTAGGAATGCCTGTCAGGCAAACCTAAGAAGCTGCCTGAACTGATCTCTTACAGAGGGTAGCAAATTCCAAGTGTTCTGGATCTACTTTGTTGGTAATAACATAACTAATTTGAGTTGCTTTTTGTATCTAGTGCCTAATTTTTTTTTAAGTAAGACTATTACAGTTTTGGTTTGTCAGATAATCACTGAAAGGAAAACACTGAGATTATAATGCAGTTTCACTGGATCCTAGTTGCCGAAGTGTGTTTTCACTGTAAGATAAGCTTATGAAGTATTGCCCAAGCTAACATAGTAAATCTTTCTCAGAAAACTTGTCTTTGCCCAGGGTGGAAATATTGAATGGTCATTGGATAACCACTGCAGTAAAGGGGTCAGAATAATTCACTTTTAGTTTGGCATAATGCAAGGAGTTTTTTCCCACCTCTGCTGCTCAAAATCCTGCTCCTCTCACAAGTTAACTTTCCTTTAGGATTCCTCCGTGGCTTTGCCCTGTTGTGGGAGATGTTTGTGTCTCCCATTTCAGATCTTCTAGAACACCAGTCTCTGGTGGGGCCCTGATACCTTCCCTCTCTGCCTACCCACCAAGTTCTAGATTCTCTGGAGGGAGAGGGATGTGCAGTGCAGGAGAGGGAGTCAGAAGTGTGCTTAGGGGACTTGGGTGCCAGCTCCTTGTGGCAGATTATGACTGTTGAGACTGAGGTTTCTGTGCAGTAATTTGACAACTGAGCCAGTTGGACATTGGATCTGGGTAGTGGTCCTTTTTGAGCAGGGGGATTTGCCACAGGGAGCCCTCTTTGGTGCTTTGCTATTGTAGACCTCTGAGCATTAGATGTAGCTCTGGTGCCAACAGAATTTTTACTTCAAAAGGAGCAACTACAAGCTATAGACACATCCACATTTCTTGGCCTCAGGAGTACAGAGTTCCTTGTGTGTCTTCTTCCCTGTCTCTTGTTTCAGGAGCATTCCTCATTAGTAAATACATGTGATGACTTTTTGGAGACTGAAGTTGATTAAGAAAGATGGGTAAAAAGTGGATGGCTGGGATTTACTTTTTTCCTCCTTTTTGGTCATAGTATAGTTGTAGATCCCAGGCTCTGTCTGCTGGAGCCTGTAATAATCCCAGGATTTTTTGGGAGGGATACTGAAATGGGAGAGACCCCTGAAGCAGAAGATACTTTCCAGCCAGCCAAACGCCCCTGGTTGATGTTGACTGTGAAGGAAAAAGGCAAGTTCTACCATGTGTCACAGTGAGAATTTAGATGCTTTCTGGTATCCGTACTGAGTTCATATGGGGCTCAGCTTCAGCAGGATGGGGAGCAATGCACCAACCCTGCATGTTCTTCATCCCAGGCAAAGGAAGCCGTGGTCACTGATTTGCTGTGCACCCTGTGACAGATCCTTCCCGGTGCTTCTGTGCTTTTGCATGAGAGTATGTGATACCTCCCAAAGACATCACTACTGGCTCCTTTTTTGACAGGGAAAGCTGCTTCAGGGAAAAAAATGCAAGAGACTTTTTGGAGAAGTAGAAGTTGGAAGAGTAAGTGGAAAGAAAGCAGTGCTAACAAGAGCATGTTCCTTGCGTTGCTCCTGGTGCTTTTCTCATTCTTGCCTGCTAGACCTTGAGTTGCTGCTGTTGTTGTGCTATGCAGCCCTTGCATTTTTCCCCAAACATGCTTAGATCTGGTTTCTCTTCCAACCCATATGTGCCATTCAGTGGGGGAGAGTTCAGTAAAGCCCTGGTCCTGTGGCAGGTGTGCCTGAAGGCAGGGCCTTTGGAAGGCTACCAACCTCCCACCGCTCTCTGCCCCTGCCAGTGTTTCTTTGTCCCAGATCATCCTGTTCTTTGTCCTAGCTGTCTTTATGGTTGGCATACCATAAACTTACAGCTATTAACTAGTGGCTTGAAAATTTATAAGAAAACAAAATGGGCTCCTTGCTTTTATTCCTTACTAACTGATTGCCTGGTATGAAGGTTGGACTTGATGACCCTGGAGGTCCTTTCCAACCATAACAATTCTGTGATTCTGTGATTCTGTGATTCTGTGATTCTGTGACCTCTGGCTGGCAAAGACCTCAGAGGAGGTAAGAAAATGAAGTGTGTAACTTGGGTATCCCCACTTTTAAACTATTTGTAATTATCCAAGCGATTTTTTTCACTAACTGGTTTGTCACCATGAAACTCTGGGTGGTTTTATCTCTTAGTAACCTTGGTTGTGGCAAATCTGAGTTCATTTCAGTAAAAGACATAAAAGAGAAATGAGTTTGCTGCTGCTACTACTACTGCTGCTTTTTTTGGGGAAAGTAGATTTTTATTTAGACTCCATTCTCCTCTCAGCCTTGCTAGTAAGTCAGTAAAGGTAGCATAAAATTAAAGTAACTTAGATTCTTCTGAAAAAGACAATCTCTGGGGAGAGGTGAAGTCTGAAGAGCTTTGTATCAGAAGGCAAAGCTGGGGATAATTAGTGGCATATGAGAACCAGAATTTGTCATTAGAGCGATAGCTGTCATTGTCAAAAGACTGCTGGGGTAACGTTGCCTGAGGGCAACCCAGGCCATCGGCAGCGGCAGGACCATCTGTGAACGTGCCCCCGTGACTGGCGCGCAGCCGTTCCCCTTGGGCAAGCTGCTGCTCCCCGCTGCCACCCCGGCTCCCCCCGAGTGCGGGTCCCCAGCGCCCCGACACTGCTCGGCGCTGCCAGCAGCTGCAGCCTCCCCTCCTGCAGCCTGTCCCACTTCATCCATCATGTCACCAGCAGCCTCTGTTGAGAGTCCCTGCAGGACAGATGGGTGTCATCTGGGGGCCAGGGTCTGTGTGTCACCGCTGTTCTCCTTGAGGCTTACTGGCGTGCGTGAGCGCTGGTGGCCTGCTGGAGCACAGTCTTCAGCAAAATGTTGCTTTATCTCATGTCTTCTAAGGGAAACAGTGACAGCTACGTCCCTTGAAACTTGCAGTCAGTGCCACAGTCTCTCTTTAAAAAAGCAAAATTTCTTTTGAACATTCAAGGCCTGATTTTATCACATGTGCTTGAGGTGGATGCGACTGCCATGCAAGTGGAGAAAGGCAGCCATCTCCCACGAGCCCCCCAGACAAGAGCACATGGGTGTTTCCATCCAAAAAAGCTGTCAGCAGTAACCACAGGCTTGGAGAAGGGATGCAGCTCAAGAAGGGACTGGTCCCAGCCTTCTCCTTGGCAAAGATCACTTTGGATATTTGTTTGTAAACACTAAATGCAGTCGGTGTGTCAGCCATCTATAGCAGATACTTCCAAACTCAGATACTTGAGTATTTGAGAATTGCAAACTAGAAATTAATTGGCAGTTGGATTAAATATTATCAGTATCTGGTCAAGAGATTTTGGGGGAGGGAGCTCTTTGCCATGTACAGGATAGGCTTTTTCATAATCCTGGTCCACAGCTGAAGAGGGTCAGCTTGGTAGATACAATTTTACTTACAAAGGTAAACATGCATTTTATCACCTTACCTAATGTTTTTAAATGAAATTAAATATTAAATGAATGTATGTACTTAAAGGACTACTTATAAAATGTTAATGATGTCAACTGAGAAATGACAGGAAATTCATGTAGCTCTTAGTATTTAATAAACAATGTGTTTTGCACCATTTTGTTTATTAGGACTAGTATTGTTCTACTTGTGAAGTTGGGATTTATTCTGATATTTTTTGTTTTTCAGCAGATCTGCATGGTAAGTGAACATATATCTGCTCTCTGTGGTAGTCTGGAGAAATAATAACTTCTTTATGCTTGGCTGTTCTAACACTTGAGAGATCTTTTTCCTTTCAGATAGGTCTGCTCCATGCACCTTGTATTGTAGTTTCCAGCCAAAGCCCAACATGGATTTGTCATGAAAATGTGCTATAGTAACTGTTGTGTTTGTTTGATGCAGCAAAGGCTGTTGGGATCGGTGGTGTGCACAGAACAAAGCAAGACGATGGACCCAAGCTGAATGATCCCAGGCTCCTCCCAGACAAGTTTCTTCAAAGGACAGCCAAGGTAACTGTGGAGGGTGACAGTAAATGCGTGTGCTCCCAAAGGCTGAAGGAGACTAGCCCTGGCCTCCCTGTAGAGACTAGCCCTGGCCTCCCTGTAGTCTCCATCTGTTGATCTTTGAATCTCATTCTCCATTTCAAAGAGTAATTGTCCGATCTGATAAACGTCAAGTGTCTTGTTATTTTTACCAATTATCCTAGTTTAAATTCCCTTTGTTTGTTATGCAGAATTACTTAGCAAGATTCAGGAAAAAGATTGGATACTAATATGAGTGCCAGGATATCCAAAGTTGTCAGAATTAATTCTTACAGACTTTGGAAAGGCTGCTAGTGTGGTTGATTCAAGATTTCAGTCAGTCTTTGAATGTTAGGAGACCAGGAAAGGACTACTGGGTCAGGCTGGGTCAGGTCTCTTCCACATCTTGTGCTTTCCCTTGAAGCCTCTGATTGTGGTCCCTGTTGTGGGCTGGGCTGCCCTCTGGTCTCATCCAGCGTGGCAATTCCAGCACTCAGAATCGCACAGAGGTGCAGCTACTGAAACCTTCTGGAAGGACTCTTCTGTATAAGCTTAGGAAATTGCCTATAATATTTCTGTTATCCAGTGATTTATTGTGGTCTACAAAAATACAGCCTGGATGAACACCTCTCTGGAACAATTATTTAGTGATATTGTAATTTATTATTCTTTTCAAAGCCATCTTGTATAAAGGTAAAATAACGCCTAACTTCAGAAAGCAGAGAGAGGAGGCGAGAACTGCCAAATTTCCCACAGCACATCCTTTCCTGTGGTTAGCATTGGATCCGCCAGCAGCACCAGTTTTGGACTGGCCTGTTCTGCACTGAATGTCAAAATCACAGGCCGAGGATACAAATGAAAGATTTTACAGGAGTTGCTTGTATGTTGTGGCTAATTCCCTGCATTTGGAAGCATTTGCTTCTTGTCTGGTTTTGTTCTGTAATCAAGAAAATTGCAGGAGAGAGCTAGCACTTGGAAGGCACTTAGCTTTTCTGTAGCCATGAGCAAGATGGCAAGGAAAATACATTGTAAATAGGTACTCGGTTGAAAAATGCACACACACACATATACACACAGAGGGAAAATATGATATAGGCCTTATGATTTTTCCACTTATTCTGCTAGGTCTCTGTGTATCCAAATAAGTTTCTCTGAAGCTATTAACTGTAGAAACCTTTGCCTTTGCCAGGTGGTCTATATTTTGGAAAAGAAGCATTCTCGAGCAGCTACAGGTTTCATCAAGCTTCTGGCAGACAAGAACAGTGAACTCTTCAAGAGGTGTGCTATGTTCTCACCTGTGGACCACAGAGTGCCCAGGGCCTATGTGTCCTTGGCTGATTGCCCTCCAGACTTTGTGACCAGGCCTGAGGACTATTCAAATACGCTCTTCATCTGTCGCATAGTGGACTGGAAAGAAGACAGCAACTTTGCAACAGGGTACGTGGCTGCCGTTGGAAGTAGAGATGGCTGAGATTTCTAGTTGGAGCTCTTGGTTTCACTTAATTTGACACATGCAATAGAGACAGAAATCTGTTAACAAGATGCTTGTCTTATATCCCTCTGGTATTTTGTGGGCAAACTGTGAAAAGACGAAGGATATCTCATCGCTAGTTGATCTCATGGCTACATAATGTTATTTTCTTTTGGTGCTTGCTTCAGTGTGCTGGCACATCACAGCATCAATGAGCTGCGGTCTTTGCTCAGAAGAGCTCGCAGTCTCAAGGGAGCACGCACAGGTACTTAGCCTGAGCGGCACAAGCACCGTGGGGTGATGGCAGCCTTCCAGTCTTTCCTCCCTTTGTGTAAGAGCAGTACACAGTGTGTAGGCATTTCACTGCCAGAGGAAGGAGGACAGTAGCTGGGAGGCTCACCTTTGGTTTTTAAGCCTTTAATAATAAGAACTAGAAAGAAGTCTCAGATTTGTGTGGTTTTAAATTTGCATTACTTCAAGGAAGGATACTAGAAAACAAGAGAAGATTCATTCACTCCTGAAGCTGATGAAAAGGGTGTTTGTTGCACTGTGTGCATTTTAGGAGGCACTGCAAAGCCGTCACTGTCCAGAGTTCAAACTGCAGGCGCTGCCATGAAGGAGGAGATTTTAAGCCACAGCTACACAAATGACCTGTGCTGGGCTGGATCCAGACTGCAAGTTCAGTTTGCCTCTCAATCAGGAAGACCCTGTAGTTTTCAGCGTTTTCATTCTTGGGAACACCTACAGTGTGCCAAGCTCCCTCCTGGAGTGGCCATGCTGTTTCCTGCGGAATGGGTCTCAGTAAGAAATTGTGGACATGGATAAATCTATTCTGTTATCTTAGGAAAAACGGAGTTGTCCTAGTTTAGTTGGTGATCCAGTAAGGTAACTCTAAGTAGAAGGTAGCTCTGGCCTATGGCAATGCTGTAGTCAAATTTTACAAGTGGTAGGGATCTAGGTAATCTGGAGCTGGACTAAAGCCCAACTTTTCTCTTCCCCTTGCAAAGCTGCTCTCATGGGGTGGCACAGCTGACATACAATGTCAGCACCATGGGTTTTGGAGTCCTCAGCTCAAACTCCTGGTAAAGCTTAAAAGTTGTATTTTTTTTTTTTTAAGAGTAAGTATGTTGGCACAGATCTGTCAGCCCTAGAATTAAAAGTGAGCTAAACTGAAGTCCCTGTTTCCCCAAGTTTATCAGTTGTGGCTGTTATGTGTGTCCAGTAATAGCAAATTTCACGTGTACTCCTTGGGAGCCACATGAGCCATTAAGTCACTCAGTATTTCCTAGTTAAACTGCAGTGCATGAACTGGAGTGGCCTCCCTTTGAGCCCCACTTAACTAGGGGCTGGCTGTGCTGTGAACTTCAGTGTGACTAAGTTCCTTATTGGCAGAGATTTTTCTTTGTCTTCTTTGACTCCAACAGAGAAAAGACTGGAGGGTGATTGTACTGCTTGGCTTCTTGACATGAACAGCCCCCCTTTTCAGCAGAAACGGGAAATTAGGATGATGGGCTAATGTCTTTTTTCATTGGCTAATGTGTACATCTTTAATCTGTGCTTCTGACAACATTGCATATTCTCATCGGGCTGTTTTGATAGTTTCCAAGATGTAAAGGGTGTTGTCAAGGAAAGAAAACGTCCATAATTGTCTTCACACACAGCCGTTTCCTCTGGGACTTGGTTGCATTTCAGTAAGCGTGTTGTGAAGATGCAAGCATAAAACCTTGGTGACCCATTTTGGTTTTAATTATAAATACATGCTTATTTAAACACTGAAAGACAAGGACACCTCTTGAAGGTCCCCAAAGTTCACGTTTGCCTTTGGATTGGTTTATAAGCTTATTTATAACCTGGATTGCTAGTTGTGTCCCACCTGAAGGAGAGAACAGCAGGTGATCTGCAGTTCATTGCATGCTTGTTATTTTGAACTTTCTTGTTGCACCCCTTGGCTCTGTCCACAGACTTCATGATACCCCTTTGGCAGTACTACTGTGGCTTTGAAGGTGTCTGGACTAAAGAGCCGATAGGTCGTCACTCTGCACTAAGTTTGCTGGAAGTGCAACAAGGCAAACTCTCTCCATAGTTGGCAGTCATTTCCTCTGGATGCCTTCAGTGTTTCCAGGTACTCTCTATCCTGCAGCTGAATTTGCCCAGGCTGGTCATGCACCTTCCTCAGCTCTCCTTTTCCTTTGGGATGTTCTGGGCCAGATTTCCAAGCACAGTTAGTGATGTAGTCTGGTCTTCGTCATGGCTACATGTGACTGGAGCAGTGGGATGCCCTTGCCGAGAGTTTGGTGGTGGCACTGGCCACCCAGAGTAGTCACCTGCACAGGGGCAACCTGACAGTTCCTGGAGGTCCACTTGGGGAGGGGGGTGCGTTTCTGTGTCGTGATTGCCACCTGGTGGTCACCAGTGAGACACTGTCCCCTCAGAAGGCCACCCTGTCACCCCGACTGTGCTGGGAAGGAGCAGGGAGGAACTAACAGCCCCAGTCCTGCTGGTGATGCCCTGAGTGTGGGCTGCTCTGCTCCCTCCTGCATGTGAAGTGATTTTACTGTGGCCCTGAAATGCCATTTACCTGTAGCTGCTTCAGGTAGCAGGTAAAGCAAAATAGCTCCAAAATATTCTCATTTTCCAGATAAATATTACAAGGATTTGCATGTACAGTTATTTTCTGGGGACCTTTTTTCAGCATTAGAGTCCAGGGCTGGAGTATTAGTCCAGATGTCTCCGCACTTTTGGAGGTGGTTAAGGTGGAATCTTTTTGCCCCAGCATGTAATGATTGATAAGACGACTAAAAAAAAAAAAAGTAGTAGGAAAGCATTGAATCACTGATTCCCTCTGTGTCACATAAGTCTTGTGGCTATTCTAGCTCAGGGCTGTAGATATTGTTCTGTTAAGGGGATAAGATTTGTCATGGCATCTGCAATACAATGAAATGTTGCAGGTTGTTCTTTCACTGGATGCTCTTTCTAAGGCCATCCAAGTGGCTTGAATTCCTTTCATCTCTGATATTTTATTCTGTTGGTTTTTTGTTTAATTCACAAATGTATTTGGTGTGGGGGAAAATGACCAGATACCTTGGGTAGCTCACTGTAAGGCTCAAGGGGAGGTCTGATTCCCGAGCAGTGTAGCTCTTCTGGAAAAACACCTTCCTGCCAATGGGACTGTCTCCAGTGGAGCTGTGTTCCCTGGGCACAGCTAATCACTGTACACTCTGAAGCATGGGATGGCCCCATCCGTGTGGGAAGCATCATGCTGCTCCTGTGCTCCAATGGCATGTGGTCCAGTAGCTGAAGGGAGGCAGTTCCATGGTGTGGAGTCGCGCTGGACTGTGCTGCTGGGTGCTGGAGGTTCTCATGGCATAGCTGTCTCTGTGATGCTCAACCCTGCAGCTGTCTTGCCATCTCCACTGGGACCTTTGGGCTTTATCAAGTCTGTGCAGCTCTGCCTGTGAGCTCCAGGTCCTGAGCAGTGGAAGCAGCTGGTGGCCTTCCTTACTGTCGCCTCTGCTGCTCCTGTACAATCTTCCTCTAGGAGTGGTGGCTTATTGATGTGTAGGATATTCTCCTGCTGCTGAAAGAAATCCTCTGTGTAGGATGACTGTGGACAAGTCTGCTCCAGGAGAGACTGAGTAAGGTTGTTAAGTCCTCATGGAAGTTATTCACTTCCATTTGGGAGCTTGCCTGGCTTTCCAAAGGAAACAAGCCTTATGTAATTATGCTTTGTCTTTTTGGAGAGTTCTTATCATGTAACCTTTGAACACGTTGGCCAGTTTCAGCTGAGTCTAGGGAGTGGAGAAGGCTCAAGTGTTTGTGGAACTGGGTGGCCGGGTAGATGCGATCAGTGTCACTGTGAAGAGAAAGATGGCAGCATGAGCGTGGCTCTGCCTGAGGCACACATGCCTGAGAGGTCAAGCTCCGGTGAGTGGGTGGCTCGGAGCAGCTCAGTGAGCTCACAGCTATGGCTGGTTTGGAGGAATACCTTGTGCCATGTGCTGCCAAACTCCCCAACCACCATGTCTGACATCAATCCAAGGGTATTCAAGGAATTCAAGGTAATGCTCCCCAATCAACGTCACAGAAAAGAAATGTTTACGTCTCTAACCATTATAATGTTCTTTTACCGTTTAACATTTTTTAAAAAAAGAGATCTACGCAAGCCTGGGGTGTCACAGACACCGTGACTCCCTGGGAGTGAACGTCTGACTGCTGCTGGGCCCAGTGCCTGTTGTTGTTTATGAGCCTTTTGAACTATTCTTGCTACCCTTGGTGGCCGCCGAGCCCCATGAGTGATTTTACAGCCTGGCTGTTACTCCAGGGCCATTGGTGATCCTATATGCGTTACCTTTGATCACATGCCGTCCTGTCAGATTTTGCTCTGATGCAAGTCATCACGTCTGCATGACTGTAACATGGCCCCAATTAAAGTCAGTTGTACACTTTTTATTTCAAGGTACTTGGGAAATGTTCCCTGGAACACTGTAAATCAAATGTTAATTACTATTAAAAAAATATTAGTCCTATATCAAACCTCTGGGTAAACCCCTTATGGTTCGTAATCTAATTTCAGTAAACGGATCAAGAGAACATGGGTTTCAAGACTGAGCTGGAAAGTACTCTGGCATTCAGAGGTGCTTTCCATGGCTTGTCGTGCAGACGTCCAGACGCCCTCCTGGTGCACTTCCCAGCTCTGCCCTTCCAAGAGAAGGGGCACCTGAAGCCTTTGCCACTTCTTTTGGTAGAGCTACATGTCCTCTCTTTTCCTTTCTTTATTTCGCTCCATCCTTGGTCGTGCTGGTGGGCTTGCAGACCCATGGGCTTGTCCTTGCTCAGTCTCCCAGCTCCGCACTAGACATTGGAAATGAAGTGGTGATTTCTCTGGTTTATTGTTACTGCTGAGAGAGAGGGAGATAAAACTGATGCCTCGTTTACTTACATTAAAATAAGGATCAGGCTGGGACCAAGCTGCAGGAACAGAGGACTCAGCCTCGATGCCAAACGCGCACGTATTTCTGCCATACAGTTTGTACATAAAATTGAAACAATGGAGGGAAATATCTTTTATCCTTGTTTTCATTTTTATTTTAAAGCTAGGCAATGTGAGCTCTACAATTTACCACGCCACGAAGCGCACGATCCTTTCCAGCATATTACACAATGTGACAGGTTTATTACGCAGCCCTTCCCGTTGCGAGGAGCGAGAGCCATGCTCCCATAAAGAAGCTGGGCTTGCTTGCGCCGCACGGATGGGGTTTGTTCTGTGGGTTTATGGCACATTTGAAGCCCTGAGAGCATCTTGCTTGTCCAAATGACGAGTGCACTCTTTTGGCCCCAATTTTGGAAAGTAATTAGTGCCTGTTCTCACTCATTGGAATTAAAGCAGAAGGATCAATATAATGATTGTGTATTTTATGCAGCGGAAAAACACTTATTAGAGTGGCTGGTTTTGCGCTGCATTATTACCCCTCTCTTTTGTGTCATATTTTGATAGATTTGCCTTAATTTCAGTTGTAATTTTCTTGGGTCAGGAGTGTTATCTCTGTTGGCTGTAATGTGCCATTTGCCCTAATGGCAGTATATTAAAAAATAAAATATAATTTCCCTCTGTGTACTGTAGAGCAATCCGGGGGTGAGAAAGGGGACAAGGGGAGCCACCATGGGACATAAGTTCTCATATGATATTTGTAACCAGCTAGGGAGGGAACAAATGTCCCTCTCCTTTGGAGTCCTGGTTTGCACACTGTGTCCAGAGCCGAATGCTTGTTTGAGACCAGAGCTCTTGGACAGATGCATACTGGGGATTGCACTGGAGCAGATGGAAACTTTCTCTAAGCATAACAGAGCAGCGGCCTCCTCCGCACATGTGCAGAATATTTCATCAAAGACTATTAGCATGTGGGGGACAGTTTATCCTGTCTGTGACTTGCTTCTAGATCACTGGCTCCTCTCCAGTTAGCGCCTGGTTCAGAGGCTTCTGCTTAGCTAGGAGAGGAGGGACAAAATACTGGGAATGTTTAGGGCTTGGAAAATAGTTGGAAAGACAATCTGTGGGCATGTCTGCGTGCGTGACTCCTGTAAGGAAGGCAGTAAGGGTTCTTCACACCTCTGTCTTCATAGAGCATCATGTGCCCAGGCCCAGTTGCATATCCTTTGGGATGGAGAACAGTATGCTGAGCTCCCTGGGAGCTGTGTTCTGCAGAGCTGCCTGGGATCTGGTGGGAATCTGTTCTCCATTTCAGGTAGTAGGGGTGAGTCACTTTTTTCAGTGGTGAGGAGAGGAAGGAGGATCTCAAGGGAACCAGCCATGTATAAAGCTAGAGCTGTCTGTGTAGAGGGCTGTGCTTTTCTTAGCTGTGTTGGATGTGTACTTTTTCTTCTAAAATTTGACACTTTTTTACCTTTGCAAAAACCTAATAATATAAAATGTCTCCTTAAAATGTGATGCACAAAAGAGCCCCGGGTGCTGTCTGGCTAGTGTTTTGCATCTCCAACAGACATAAGTCACGATATGGTCCGAATTCCTGCTGAGTCCTCTGCCGAAGCTCAGGAAGAAGTGAATGGGTGAAAGTGTATGTTTGAGGACTCGGCAGCCTCTCTGTGTGGACAGTAACAACATGACAGTAGTAATTATATACTTTAAAAAGGCATCCATTTCTTTCTTTCTGCAGGCAGTTGGCCAAAAGTCTTGGTCAGGCTGGGGAGATTGAGCCAGAAACAGAAGGGATCCTGACGGAGTATGGTGTGGATTTCTCTGACTTTCCTACTGAAGCCCTCGAATGTCTTCCCCAGAGCCTGCCCTGGGTTATCTCACCTGGAGAGCTGGCCAAAAGAAGAGATTTAAGGTAATGGCAAAAAGCATGGTCTGACACTCTTCCTTGGCTTGATGCAGAATTGTGCTATTTTGTTTTTCTTTCATCACACTTTGAAAAGGCACCGACTATTACATGTACTGTGTTACACATTACCTGTGCTAGCATGGAAGGAAACTGCTTTTGAAAGTACCTTCAAACCCAGAAAATCAGTTATTTGGAAAAGTATTCTGTGAGGCAAAGAGATGTTTTCTTAGAACTATTGAAAACTGAAAATTTGCTGTTTGGCACCTAATCTGAAAGCTTTATGTTTTTGTCTGGAATGTATTACGTATTTTAGTGGTAGTTTTATAGCAGAGATTTTCTGAATGCCTGGCAGATCAAATGATCTTGGACATTGTTACTTTGAAACTTAAGCGCAGGTAGAGACTGTCCTGTGTTTTCCTGTCTAGTCTCAGTATTTTTCTCTGTTTCGAAGACCAGTGTCATGTGGAGTTTATGGTGGCTCTTGATCAGGTTAGCAGCTGGCAAGTGCAGTACCTCCCTGCAGCCTGGCAATTCCGTGCTGTCCACCTACCTCACATCAGCTCTCCCTGAAACTTAGTGATGCTCCCACCAGCTTTCGAGAACTCCATAGGCTATTGGGTGGTAGATGCTCTGACATTGCTCGACTACCCAGAACTAGTGGATTTGCTACGCTTCAAAGTGTCAGATTTTAGACATCTCTTTACGAGAAAAGATTTAAAGACAAAAGAAATTTGTTTAGAACCTCACTTTGCAATAAAGGAAGATGGAAGAAAGCAAAACAAAATAAATGTGTTCTTAAGATGATCTGATGTGTTCCACTCCTGCCCTTGCTTATGCTAGAGCACCCTGTCTCAGTTGGCAGGTTTGCCGCTTCCTTGCGTGTTGCCGAGGGGAAACAGCCCCATAAGCCTGGTTCCTCAAGACACTGCACTGGTACAAGCACCTGCTTGTTCTTCCTCTTAGTTTATCTGTGTTATTGGCATGGATATTAGTAATTTGAGTGGATAAGCTGATAAACTGCAACCATTTGTATCTGTATCTGAACTCCGGATGTTACTTTTGACCTAATCCTGCACTGTATCCTGCAACCTCCTTACTGCTTCAGCTTTACGGGATTTCCATTGCCATACAATAGGCAATAATTCAGGGTAGAATCACAGTCCTGATTAGTGCTAACAATCAGATACCAGATCCAGACTGTAGGCTTTAAGTAGCTTTAAAAAAAAAAGAAAGATACTGAATGCTGTAGTTCAGAATTCACTGGAAAGTGCTTGTTTTTATATTCCTGACTATATTTCAGTATCATTCTCTGTTGCTTCTGACCAAGTTCTTTGAAGCAAATAAAGAGCTTGACTAGTCTCCAGTCAGACAATCGGTTTTGGAAACAAATTCCAAGTACATTTCTTGCTTTTACTGCTAAATTATTACACTGGGACTTATCAAGGTGATAACAGTTATGCAGTTAAACCATTTAAATCCCTCTCTGCCCCTTCCTGACCACAGTGCACACTACAAAGTAGATTTCCTTTTGATCCTCTCAAATATAAACATTTAACAGTCAAAGTTTTTAAGACAATTATTTGAGCTTAATTTACTAATCCTTTTAATGTCAGCTGCCACACTGCTGAGTAACTAGTCTGTGGTCTGAACACATATGGAGATGAAATGAGACTTCTAGTTATAGAAAGTCAAATACAGGTTAGTTGTCTTTTGTTTCCTCTCAGTCAGGGGTTTGTCTACCTAGAAAAAGATGAGATAAGTTTTATTAGTAAATGTAGCATGAATTGTAGCTGGGTGGAGTCCTGCAGTTGGAGAACTGGCCACCATCTCTTCTGGTTTCACCCATCTGACCTTGAGAGACTGTTCTCTACCAGTAGCTCAGCTTTAAAATACTAGCTTTCATGGTGTCAGCAACAAGTGCATCGTGACCTGCAGTGTTGTACAAGTAGCTGGTACACACCGGCCCAGCTGACATTCAGAGGAAGACACCTGAACCTGGTACACACAGGAGTTGTGCTTTGTTTTCCAGGGGAGCTTACACCGTGTTCAATGGCACCTGCCTCTGTCAGCGCCCATCTTTGCTGTACTTTGTGCATGTTGATCTGTCAGACACCCACATTACTGTACAGTACTCTGACAGTATGGTATAAGATAAATTACAGTGAAAGAAAGACTTATCTTTTCTCCGGAAACAGCATGTTAACACTTTTAAATAGCTCATCCTAACTCAGTTTAGAATCATAGAGTGCTTTGGGTTGGAAAGGACCTTTAAAGGTCATGTAGATGAGGCTTCTCAGAGCCCCATCCAACCTGATATTGAATGCTTCCAGGGATGGGGCATCTACCACCTCTTTGGACAACCTGGGCCAGTGTTTCACCACCATCATTGTAAAAAATATCTTCCTTATATCAAGTCTGTATCTGCCCTTTTTCAGTTAAAAGCCATCACCCCTTGTCCTGTTGCAACAGGCACTGCTAAAAAGATTGTCCCCATCTTTCTTATATGACTCCTCAAAGTATTGAAAGATGAGAGTTTGGCTTAAAATACTTTCATCTCTAGTAAATCTGCCCCAGCTCTGTAAATTTTCTAGTGTTATGCATTACACTTTGGGGATTTGGAACCAAGAGCTGGGCAAAGTCTTGGGGTTTTGGGTGTTTCCTCTTCCTGAGATAACTCTTGCTTGTTTCCTTCCATCCTGGGAAGTGACCCTTTCCTCCTCAACAGCTAACTTCTGTGTTCCGCCAACCAGCGTCCCGAGTGTGGTCAGGTCTGTGAGTCAGCGTGTAGAGCATGGCGGTAGAGGTTCTGCAGTGGAGGTATTTGTGAGTGTGGTTTTAGATGAAGGTGAGACAATGTATTTCACTGAGCTGCTGAAGCTGGGCAAGAGGAGGGAAGGATATTTTGTCCATGCCATCTTGTAAATATGTTCCTTGATCTTCCTGCAAGTCTTTCAGTTTTACAGGAAGCCTGTTCTTGCCATGCATAGTCTATTTGGATAGCAGCTGTGATCTCACCTACATAGCCTGTGCAGAACTGCTTCCAAGAGATCTTTTTTTTCCTCATTTCTCCAGTAATGGCTCACAAAGAAAGGTTTACATAATATTTTAATATTACTTAAGGCAGAAAAGATCCAAACCTTGTGGATGGCTTTGAAATCTTTTAGCTGGTTTAACTCTCTGTTCTGCCACTAGTGCACGATTTTGCTGTGAACATCTGCTCTTTACGTGCATGAATTTGTCTATTTGTAAAATCAGACAAGTATTTAATGGATACTCCAAGCATGCTTGTTTGTAAAGAGCACCAGAAACTTCTCATGAAGAGCACTAGGCAAGTATTAGGTGTTGGTATTTGATACTGCAGTTGTGTTTTATGGAGAGCATAAAGTTTCATAAAGTGTCAGCACTGCTAAAAAGAGGAAACTTTCCTCCCAGACACTTTAAGTGTGAAAATACAGATAGGACCAGAGTTCTCATTTTAGTATTCAGCTTGACTGGAGTTAGTATTTTTTCAGTATAAGTTTGAGAAGTGTTTGGTTTCTGCTTTTAGAGAAACATTGGAGGATTAGTGTCATAGAGACAAATTTTGATGGGTGCAAAGTTTCAACCATTTTCCGGTCTTTTCCAGTGTTTCAACATGTAATTTTCATTTCCTTGTTTGCTTTGCTTTGCACTTAGTGTTTCAATGGTGTGGGACAAAATACAACCTCTGAGCAGAAAAGGGGTCAGGGCAAAGAAGGAAATGCAAGTTTGGGAGGTGGGTGCAGGAGATGGGGGCTAGAGGAGGAGGCCATTTGAAGAAGTGTAGCCAACAATCTGAGAAACACAAAAGCTATTTCTAAGACTCATTCCAAATGTTTCTAATTTCATTCATATCTTTTTCTTTCCTTTACTGCTTAACTGGGACAAGAAACCAAAGCCAGGAAAGTCCGATTATAGTGGGAAACAAAAACCTAAATATTGGAGAGAGAAAAAAGGCCGTTCTTTGCAAAGCAGCTTTGCCTTTCGCTTGTCTCTCATTGTTGGTGTTACTGTGGAAAATGTATAACATCACTCTTTTGGAAAGTGCTAGAGCTTGTTCAAGTAGAGATGGTTTATATAGTCTAACATGGAAGAACTTGAGGATATCTGTTTCTTTACCATTTGCCTAATAATAAGTGAGCCTGTTGACCTCTGCTGGACTATTACAAATGTGAAACTTGGCACTCAAAATTGCTTGCTCTAAATTTTCCAGTTGCTTTCTCTTTTTCCATTTGATGTCATCCTGCCAACTAGTGATTTTATTATTATAAACAGGACATTGTATTCACTTTTAAGAAGAAATATGAAGCTGAAGGTAAAATTACAAACTGCAGTTTCTCAGCTGGCAAAATACAAAACAATGAGCTAAAAATACCGAGCAGAGAAAGGGTGCTGTGGCAAGAAACTCTGAAATATCTACAAGATGTATGTGGTCTGAGGAGCAGAAACTGACTGACTTCAACTGAACAGCTCTGAACTCCTGAGAATCACCAAATGGTTGAGGTTGGAAGGCACCTCTGGAGATCATCCATTCCAAGACTCTTGCTCAAAGCAGGATCAGCTAGAGCAGGCTGCTCAGGGGGTCCATCTGGGGTCTGGATATCTCCAAAGATGGAGATTCCCGAACCCCTCTGAGAAATGTGTTCTGGGGTTAAATTGCCCTTACAGCAAAAACATGGATGGTTTTACATTTAAATGGAATGTCCTATATTTTGTGCCCATTGCCTCTTGTCCTGTTGCTGGATACCAATAAGAAAAGTCTGACTCTGTCTTCTTTACTCCCTGACATCAGGTATATTTTCTTATTGATAAGATCTCCCTGCCTGAGCTTTCTTAAAGCTGAACAGTTCCAGCTCTCTCCACCTCTTCTTAGATGCTCCAATTCCTCAATCACCATTGAGGCCCTTCAGCAAACTTGCACCGGTATCTTGATGTCTTCCTGGCACTGGGGAGCCCCGGACTGGACATAGCACTCAAGCTGCGCTCACAAGTGCCAAGTAGAGGGGGAGGCATTGGAGGACTGCATCTCCTGACCTGTTGCACTCTTCCTATTGCAGCCCAAGAGGCTGTTGTCTACCTTTGCTACAATGGCATGTTGTTGGTTCATGTTCAACTTGTCCATCAGGACCCCAGCTCCTTTTCTGCCAAGCTGCTTTCCAGCTGGTTGGTCCCCAGCCCGTAGTGGTGCACAGGGTTTTTCCTCTCCACATGCAGGACTCTTTTTCCTTTGGGCTTCATGAGATTCCCATCAGCCCATTTCTCTGCCAAGGTCCCTCTGAAGGGCAGCATAACTGTCTGTTTCTCCCATGGGGCTAAAAGGCCTGGAGGGCATCAGACCAGGGAACAGCAAGGATCCATTGCATTTGCAGGAGACAATTAACACTCGCTTCCCTTGCAGGGCAGTGGTAGTGAACTTTGGCCTTGCAGGCAAAGAGCTCTAATGCAACAAAGGTTTCAGTTACAATTTGCATCTTGGTATTTCAGAATGTGACCTCAATAGCAACTGACCTAAAGCTATCCAAGTTATTGAAGGCTAAATTGTAATTTTGGCTGCCCATTCAGAAATGTAGCATCCTTTCTTTGGTTGATGAGGGAGAAAGAGTGGAGGGGCTCTGCTGTGTCTCCATGGTGGAGGGAAGCTCCGTAGCACTTGCTTGTAACTGGAAAGAGCTGGCAGCAGGTCAGTAGCTGCCCCGCAGTTCTGCCCGCTATTTATTTCTTTCTTGAGGAGTGTTACAGCTGGTAACAGGGATTAACAGTTCTTATAGTAAAGGTTTGACAGCATGCTCTTTGCTGTAGATGCCCAGGGAGATGATTGGCTGATAAAATTAGAGGTGATGGTAAAAATGGCAGCTTTGAGCTGTGCAAGGGGTGTTGGAGGAAAGCAGTCAGCCTCTGAAACAGATGTCTTTTTGAGGCAGGTGGACGACTTTAGTTAGAAATGAGTTCAAGTCAGATAAAACATCATTAAACAGCTTGTTTCCTGGAGATTTTCCACTACAAAAAGCTAGTGTTAAGTAGAGCAAGACTTACTCAGCTATAATAAGATGTAAAAACGCTCTGGTTTCTGATGGAAACTGAGCAATGACTTGTTTAGCAAATGTATAAGCAACATTGCTACAGACCTGACTGTTATCTTGGCGTGGAGTGGAGACACAGGCAGGGCCAGATTATGATCTCTGCCCTCTCACTGAGCTGTTCTGTGACTAATTTAATGTTCTCCATGGGGAGACACAAGGCGTGCAAAGGATTATTCCATGGTCTCTGAGGATATCGGATCTAGTCCCTCTCAAACAGGATTGATTCCAGAAGGTGGTGATGATTTGCTGGACCTGCCCTGGGTGCTTCTGTCCCCAGACTTCCAGGCAGTCCAGGGAATGGTACCTTTCTTGGATCAGTGAGGAAAGCTCACATTAGCTTCATCCTCACCCATTAGCTGAGTAAGTAAAAATCTGAATAAATATGGTGCTGCTGTCAGTGATTTGATTCAGCTCCTTGCTTCTGGTTGGTTTCTTCAGGTCCTCCCCTCTGTTTTCATAACATTTTCTACTACACTATAGCTACAGCAATTGTGGTGACACTGTTTTGTACAAAGTGATGCATTGTCTTTGCTCTCAGATGCTGTTTTTACCAGTGGCTGGTGTACACAGACACACTGGCAACTTCACTGGTGTTTTGCCTTAAAGGAAGGCGCATGGGGTCACTGGAAGTGCAGCTTTGAGTGGAACTGGTGGTGTGTAGTTGGACAGGATTATTGCATCCTGATCTTGTAGGCCATCAAAACTAAGCTTGCTTTGTTAAGAATCTGTTTAGTTGTAGAAAACAGTAATAACTTTTGTGACTAGGTTGTTATACACAAGAGTCTTGTTTTATGGAGAGAAACAGAGAAAATAAGAGGGATATGAGGAGAAAATCTTGATCAATTTGAGAATGTGTCCATTTCTTACTGGATTTCACTGGATCACAAGGTGGACTTCTGATGAGCCGAAGAAAGTACCCTATCCTTTCATGTTTATACATATGAAGTGGCCCAGTTTAGGTGTGCCAAATACTGCCACTATCCTTGATATCCTGGTGCTTTGCTGGTGCCCTTCTCTCCCTACAGGTCAGACAGCATGGCAGTAGATAGGAGGTGAAGGATCCAAGTCCTGGTGTCAACCCAGGTATCTGCCTCTGATGCTGAAGATAAAGAAACCAAGAACTTCTTCAGTAGGTGAGGCAGTATATCCTCACTGTGGTATATTGGGGCTGATCACTAGGACAGATGGGTCATTACAAAGAACAACATTTTCCTTGTGGCTGCATTCTGATGGAGTGGTCTGAAGCATGCTTTGACCTATCTATCAGCCCTGAAGTTTTGGGGTAGTTGGATCCTTGTTTCCAGGTTATTCTCAGATCCTCACTCTGTAAAAAGAAAAAAACCCAACCTCATAATATACCAGTATATTGTGTACGAGGCAAGGTTGTACTGGAGGTATCACAGCATGGATTAGAAGTGGGGCAATCCAGAAAAGACTAACAAAAGTACTGTGGGAGGTGAGGGATTGATTTACAAGGAAGGATTGACTGCACGATGTGCATTTGCCAACACTGAAACTAGAAGTTTGTGAGAAAAGTAGTAGTTGACAGTTAAAATATATGGACCAAAATGAAAAAATGAGAATCGTTTAAGGTGGTGGGAGGCTAGAAAGGGGTGTGACAAGGACAAGTAAGGTAAAACAGAGGAAACCTTCCCTGTCCAACCTAAAATAGACTGTAGCCTAGATTGCTAAATAAAGTATTGGAAACTCCATCACTAAAGATGCTTAATACTATACTGGAGAAAGTCCTTGCAAATGTATTGTCATGAGTCGTCTGGCTCCGACCTATGGGGGTTGGATGACCTAATGTCTCTTCCATTTCTAGCTCTGTGCATCTATGATTAAAGGAGTTTATACAATGCAAGTGCATTTTCAATTACACTCCACCTTCTTGCGTGGGATAGTGGTGGTGCATTATATTTGTGGCACAATTATAGCATGACTTGTAGGAAATACTGCTGGTACTTGCTCTCTCAGAAACTCTGATCTCATTTATATACATGTTGGCTTTTCAAACCATTTAGGTATGTTACAAGACTGCAGTGCTCTTTTTTCCATCTTCCTCCTTACTTGGAAGCCATAAATATATAGAAGGAATAATTGATTCTGGTTCGGCAATCCAGCAAGCAGTCCTTGGTGAAAATGCAACTGTTTATTGTTGTAGATGTATAATAGATCAAGATTCATTGTCAGCCGCTCTCTTGGACCAAAGTCTATTTTCTGAACCAGAACAGGACATGAGCTAAAACATAAACATAGCTAAATTAAAAAGAACAGTAGTGACTTAATGTAGAAAGTTGAGCTTTCAGTACATTTTATGCTGTGGTGGCTTTGTGAGCTTAACTACTAGTGTCTGGAGGAGGCAGTTTTTGCTTTCAATTATTTGATAATTTCATTTTGTTTTGAAATTTATACACCGTGCAAAAATAGTTTTGTGATGTGTCAGGTATCTTTGTTGGTGTGCTACAGGGCATTCAGAGCACCTTCAGAGATCTGTCAGGGTACTTCTATTGCATGCTTTTTTTTTAAATATAAGAATCTGTCTTGGAGGAAACCACTCTGGGGTTTTAACTAAAATCTGCCAGCATTAAGAGTGACAAATGTGGTAGACACTACATGTGATAGATGTTTTTAGGAGTGGGATGTTGAATTCTCTAAAATGTTCAAGTACTGATTGTTCTCTGAAATTTCTCCCTGAGAAAAAGTACTTCATCCCCATTTGAGTGATGAACATCGGGTCCCGTGCTTATTGGCACTTCGTAACAAACCTGCGCAGACACTGTGGTCGAGCTGGGTTTACTTCTGATTGAAGAACGAGATTGATTTTTGTGGTTGCCATAACAATTGGACTATTGTGTGAAAAAATGTTAGTGGCATTCACTGGAGTGAGTTGACAGCTCTAGAATGCCTGTTCCCAAATTAAAACAACTGTTTCCAGCTCTGAGAAATGATATCTGTTTAACTTTTGCAAGGTGGTGCTCAGCTGGGTCTTAGAAATGACCTGAAGAACTTAAAGATTCTAAAAATGGCTTTGCTGTGCTTAATTTTAAAATGTCAGCTTTGAGCTGGAGTTAATAAGGGTAAACCAGGAGGCTGAGCTTTCACTCCCATCAGGCTATTGAATGTACTGACAAAGTGGAGAGAACAGGACAATCTAAGGAGCCTCTAGAAGAATGTAAATGCACTGCAAATGTCTAGACATGCAGTCATTCGTACTGTAAATGTCTTAGCACAGACATACTCGAGTTTAAAGAAGGCTTGTGCTGCCTGAACTTTAATAAACAAAATGGTGGTCATTACTGTGTCACCGCCAGCTGCAGCAGTCTGTTCTTTGGAAATAAGCTAATGCTTCTGCAAAAGATGTAGCTTGGTGCTTCAGGAGCTGTTGGATGACTGGAGGGCCTGTGGGCTATGAGCACCAAGCCTGGGGCTGGGCAGGTTTGTCAGCATGTGGGTTGCCGCTGAGCTGCTTGAATCTTCAGCCGTGCAGTGTTCATGTGCTGGGAATTCACAGACAGTAGATTTTGACCACCTTTTCCAGGCTAGTGGGTGGCGTCTGTGGCGTCTGGTGTGTTCCTTGTTCTCTTTTGTAGTTGTCTTGGATGTGTTGGTTTTCATGAATGACCAGTAAAATACTGCAGGAGACTGCTTCAATCTGAAAGTTGCCCTTGGGAGAGGGTCAGGATGGGGAGGTAAAAAGGTAATTAAGTTCAGACACCTTAATTCTATCAGCTTCCTGAGGAGGGGAAGTGGAGAGGGAGTTACTGATCTCTTCTCCCTGGTATCTTGTGGTAGGATGTGTGGGAATGGTTCAGAGCTGCACCGAGGGAAGTTTAGGCTGAATATTAGGAAGCATTTATTTACCTAAGAGGGTTGTCAAACCCTGGAACAGGCTTCCTAGAGAGGTGGTTGATGCCCTGAGCCTGTCAACGTTTAAGAGATGTGTGGACAACACCCTCAATAACATGCTTTAACTTAGCCCTGAGTTGCTCAGGCAGTTGAACTAGATGATCACTGTTGGTCCCTTCCAACTGAAATAGTACTGTTCTATCCCAGCTTCTGTGTCTGGGTCTCCTGTTGATAGACCCTTGGTGGTTCATTGCTCAGCCCCTTCCTTAGGTGGTCTGGTTTGCTTGCAGAGACACCCAGCTCATGCTCTCACACGCTCTTTCACTCTCTCTCATGAGACCCACCAAATTCTTCCAGTGACCTCAACTCTGAGCAGTCCAAGTTCATGAAGATGGCAAAGCTGGGGCTTCAGTCCAAGTCACTGGAGTTAGTGGTGGCTGCAGCTAGGGCCAGGAGTGGTGGTGATCTGCAGCACACGGGAGCGTGGACACTGTTAGGCTGCCCTGCTGACTTGTGCTTATGGTGCTTGGAATGTCCTTCCTCCATCCTCTGCTTTCTCTGGTTCCTGAATAGCTGGTTCATACTTCTCTAGGGCTCTGCCTCCCACGAATGGTCACTTCAGCTGGTAAGGGTATCATCTTGCTTCATCGAGGGTTTTCTGATGCTTTAGTGGGTACATGCAGTTCTCTGAACGGTTATTTCATGGTTGTTGGCATTTGTTAGAGTGGTGAAAATCTGGGCTCCGTGTCTCCGCTGGGGGTTGACTCATCTGCGTGCTGCTGGCTGGGAAAGCTGTCCAGTTGCGTTAGGGGAATGGGCATGGCTGCAGGGTGCTGCTTTGTCTACTGTGTACTTTTCTTCATTAGCTGCTTCTACAGCAAATCGCTCTGATAACACCCAAACTTTGCCCAACGACTGGCCATGCCAGAAACCTTGCCTCTAAAACAGCCTGAGCCCATGGCTTACAAATGTTATGCTTCATCTTGATCCAAGTAGCCTTCCACTTGAGTGAAGATGGAGCCCTGACCACTGGGACTTGTAATCTCCTTGTGTTGTAGGTGTTGTATGGCTAAACCAACGGGTATGTTGAATTCTGGACATTTTAGCTGGCAAAGATGGATGTGTTGTACCAAACCGTGCAGCACCAACTGTACAGTATTTTCTCCTCTAATTCTTGCTAATACCTTTGCGCAGATGCAGATATTTGCAGAAAGAAAAACAAACTGCTATTGCAATCCTCTGATCTGTGAACGTTTTCATTACCGTAATGGTAATTCCAGCTCACCAACAGACTACTTATCTTACCTCTACTGCTGCACTGCCTATTTACTTTAGGTCCTGTTAAAGGTAAAGAGACTAACTGCTCTGCAGATGTGCTTGTCCACTTTAATTAGTCTTCCTTAAGATGTGCAAAGAGAAGCTGCACTTAATCAGCTTTCCTTAAATTAGGATTGATATACCAGCCTGTATACGTTGATGCTGTCGTTACTGTCTAATAAACTAAGTGCTCTATTCTACAATTTTTTTTTTCCTGGGCGGATGATTTGCAAGATGGCAGACAGAGCCAGCGTGCGAGCTTTGGCTTTAGCAGGGCTCGTGTCACTGCCTCAGGGCTAGAGGTGGCCGGGTCAGCCCTCCTGGTGCTGCCTGGGGCTGGCAGGGTCTGGGCAGTCTGTGTGGCACATGCTTTCCTGACTCTTGCTCGCAGGTCCACCACGCTTGACATGAGCCATCCCCCTGATCCTCCAGAACTCTTGCAGGCATTGCCTCTCTCTGGTGCACAAAACCTCTGGCTATGAGGCAAGAGGAAAGATTTTATTCTTCCATCGACAAACTGCATCCCAGAGCAAGTCCACCTCTGGAAACCTGCGTTCAACATATGTTTTGGACAAAGAGGTTCCTGTAGAAAGTGGAAGTTTCCACACTGAAATGTTTGTTTTCCATCCGTGCTGGGGGTTTCTTAAAGGCACATGGTTATCTCTAGTCCTTTCCAGCATGAAGACCAGAAAATATCTTAACTTTGTGTCTCTATCTGCTAAACCAGTTTCCTTTGACTAACCAAGTTGTGTGTATGTTGGAACACGTGAACTTGGAACATCTCATTACTTTTACAAAGTATGTTTTGACAATTTCAAATGAATAAGCCAGATTTTTATTAGGTGTAATGACAATGAGAGATGGCTTCTTCAGGGCTTTTAAAGAAGGGAGAGAGGGGGATGATCAAGCTCCTTAACCCACAAGGTCACCTTGGCAGCCCTCCAGAAGCTGGAGACAGCTGCCAATATGTATTTACCCGTGGTCAATGCAAATGTGCATGTGTGTAGATGGGCTATTTGCTTGTGCTTAAGCAACATCTTTGTTAGCAGGTGCATAAAAAGTTCTGTTCCCTTGAGGTTTAGTCATACAACCCACTGCAGGTTGGTTTTGTAATTGGTTACAGTCAGAAATGTGGTCTAAGCTCTCTGAGATCCCTTGTGTCATGGCCTTTGGGGTATTGTACAGCCAGACAGTATGGTCAGGGGAGGAATTTGAAGGGTTCCTTCCTATTCACGGGGAGGTCTTGCCACATAGCCGGAAGCAGTGTTATTTCTTCACCCAGATGGTTTTTGTCAGCTGCCTCCAGGGTCCTCCCTGGGGGTTTGTTCAGGAGGGGCTGGTGTAGGTGCCCAGGGAGGGGACAGCTTGCAGAGCAGCGGGCAGACTGCGCTGCCCACACCCAGCCTTTCCTCCCCTGGCTTTTCATTGACTTGTGCCCATTCTCTCCAGGACGAGAGGCAGCTCTCTGCAGCCTGCTGGAGATAAAAGGTGATACCAGTAGGGCTGGATGAAAAGCCAGAGATAGCTGAGAACATGCCTTCCTAGGAGACCTTGCCCTGAAGGAGCACGTGTGGGGTGCTGTCCTTGGGCTCAGTGCTGCGGTCCCATCACTTAGTGGATTGTTTTCTTTCCCATATGCCAGCCCCAGTTCCTATAGCCATCTGAAACTTCTCCAGTAATAAAAATGGAAAACCAGAAATATAATTTATCGCACTTAATAATGCAATTACTGGTGAGCAGAATTTGCTTAGAAAACTTCAACGAGGTGTATTTCTGTATGCCAGGATTATCTCACTGCTGTGAACTTCAAGCTCTGCTTGCAGATCAGCTTCTCTTGTCCCACTGACTACCTGGCCATCAGCTCTGCAACGCTTCTGCAGAGCCCTTATGCCAGGGAGTATCATTCCTCGTGTTACTTGCTCAGTGACTTTCTTAACTCACCTTGCAGTCTGTGCCCAGAGTAAACTGCCTGTGACAAGCTACAAGTCCAAGTGCCTCGAGTAGTTTTAAAGGAGAAGCGGATTTGAGCCTGGTGGTAAAACATATCCCAGCTGTGCTGCACATGGAAACGCTGGTGAGAAACGCTAAATCAGTATTTGTCTGGACGCCTCTTCAGCTTTGCATCTGTCAGTTTAAGTATCTCAGACGGCAAGTGGTGTCTGTGCCTGCAGTTTGCATGCTAAGAGGCTGTTCAGAGCCTGGCCAGTACGTCCCCAAGGGCCACAGGCTGGGCACAAAGCGCTGCCCAGGGAGGCTGGGGCTGCCCCACCGGCCCTGCAGGTTTGGGCTCTCTGAACTGGGGCCACCACTGACCTCTGCAGTAGATTTGACTGGCCAAATATGTCCCAGCAAAGCAGCCCATTAGTTGCTGCCATGGTATAAATGTGTTCAGAATTTGGCACCCGCAGATTTATGCTCGTTTCTTTCCAGGGCAGACTGCAAATATGCACTTTGTTGAAACCAATCTGCTAATTTTTAAACTGCCTGGAGCTATGATTCACAATGGGTGGCAGATGCTTGTGGTTGCAGGCCCCGAACATCTGGGATAAGCTGTCTATTCCCCTGACACAGGAACCCACATTCTCTTTGAAGAAGCTCTTCAACCTTTTTCTTCTTCACTTGTCAGATAAAGCAAACCATTAGTGTCCGTTCAGTGCCGTTTGCTCTTTAAGATGAAGTAACTTTAAGGAAAATTCATTAGATCTAGCTGGAGGGGGGGAGTCACAGTGCCAGGATGCTGTTGCCTTTATACCCTGTGTGACAGAGGGACTTGGTGTGTCGTCACCTGCAGACTGGCACACCTGCTTGCCCCCGTCCTGCTTGTCTGTGTCTGCATACACACAGCTCCCTAAAGAAAGTTGCACAGTACCTTGGAGTGGAGGTATCCTGGAATTCCATCCTTAGGTGGAATTTTAGGGAATATATATTTATGCAAATAAGGTTGTTTGCAAGCCTTGAAAAATTGGTTGATTGGCGGTGCTGGATAGCTAGGCAGCAACAGATCAAAGTCCCGATGTAGTTGAAAAGATTTTATATCTTTCAGTGTCACAGTCTCTTAATTTGTTTAGATGCATGTGAAGGATCAGAAACTAACGTGCATCTGGGGATTAAGGCAGCTTTGCTATCCAATCTGAAAGCTAGCGTATTCAAAAAGATTTTCGAAGTCTCGGAAGGCAGTGAAGTGCTTTACTGATTTTTATGTCTTTGAAAAAATCTCCATTTAGTGTGCCTCATGGAATTATATAAATACATGCTGCCAGCTGTTTGACACCAACAGATACCACCCAGAGCATTTCAGCACTGAAGTGGTGGGTCTGCGAAGATCGAGACATTGCTCTCACTGTGCGAGCACCGGTGCAAAAAGACTAAGACTTGCTAATTCCGTGTGACACTTGCTCCTTTAAAAGTTTTTTCTGTAATTTTTCCCCTCCCACCTCTCCTACCCCAGGAGTATACCAGTGATTATGCTGTAAGGAAAATAATATGTGTTTTCATTATACATCCCTAGAAGGGAGTTGCCATCATGATATGAGTTTTTCTGCAGTGAAGAGGAAAGAAGAAAAGAAGCGTCTGATCTCTTCCTTGGCAGCCTCAGCCTATACCATTGTGTTTGGGGATCTTTTAACTAGGGAGGGGCTGAACTTCTTCTAAAGGTTAAGATAAAAGCAAAATAAACCAGCAAACCCATTCATTTACTGTTTTCACTGCTCTTCAGCTCCAGTCCCACATTCCACACATTGCTTGGGTGAACTCTGCTGTAGTCGGGGGGCCCAGGCAAGAAGTTGCTGTAGGGCAGCCCAAGATGAAGAGAAGCCTTGAAGCAGGAGTTCAGGAAGTTTTATTTGTTAAATGCTTCAGCTTTTGGGTCTCACTGGTGCCAGGCTCTGCTCAATTAAACATGATTCCTGAGTCAGGTGCTCTCTTTTTTTCTCATCTACGTGGCCCTAGACCATATCTGTGGTCCATCCTGGTATATTCTCAGTGTTCCTGCTACCCAGCACTACGGGATGTGTGTATGTAAGCCTTCCAGGGCAGGGCCGCGTATTCCAGATACCAACTAGTAGAACATATGCGAAAGGACATTCAGCTTTTCGTAAGCACTGAGTTGATTTGCTAGACCTCATTAGCTGATTTGGAGCTCTTTCTGTAACTTTCAAAGTGTTTCCTCTGGAACCTGCTTTTCCCCTCAGTGCAAGTAATAGATATTACAAAGTACTGAACCTCTTGGGTATCTTTACTGAGACCAAAACTCTCAATTTTGTTATCATTCAACTTGGTTTGTAAATGTTTCACTGTGCTAGCTGTGCTCATGGCGTTTCAGATGCTGTGAGATCTACTCTTATGCATGGGGATGGGAGTTATTTGTGTTCCATTTAGCTTTGCAATTAGGAACAATCTATTTTTACTCTAGCTGCAAGGCATCAAGGCTTTTTCCTGCATGTTTCTTTGCAGTGAACTTGATGGGCTAAACTGTTTAGTTTTTGTGGAGGAAAATCAGTCATGAGATGAAAGCTGTTAAGAGCAAGCAGTTAAACCAAAAAGAAAAGTGGGGGGAAAAACCCAAGATTTTGGTTTGAAGTGGAAAAAACCCCATGCGTCTAAAATCATTTATCTAAAAAAATTTTTTTTCCAATTTAGATTTAGACATTCAGATTAGATTGGAAGATATTTCAGCAGAGCCAGTCTTCTGAGAACATGATGGTTGTTGTCTGGATGTCTCTGTTTTCTGTTTTGATACCTTCTTTATGACTGGAAGATAAATTCTCATTTTCTTCTTTTTTCCTTGGATAGGAAGGAATGCATTTTCACCATTGACCCATCAACTGCCAAAGATCTTGATGATGCTTTGTCCTGTAAACAACTCCCTGACGGTATGAGATATCTTTTACAAAATACTTAGTGTTTATATTCAGCCGTTGACACATTTATATTTATAATTTGTTGTGAAGTATTCTTTACCAAATACAAGTAGAGTAATAAACAGTTTTTTTTCTCTTGTTGTTTTAATTGCCTGTTTTCAGAAATCTTAGAGCAGATATCTTCAAGCTGCACTCTGAAGTACTGTTGGTGTCGGGAAATGCAGAACCGTAGTGTTTTGCATAATCAGAGCTGTAATTTGATTTGAGCAGATCTCAGCTGTCTCCTGCCATTACGGGAGTTACAGCTGAATAGCTAATATGCCACTCTTGCAGACTGAAACTCTGTGAAACTTTGACCTTGAATATGCAGTCCCTGGATAAAGGAATCCAGTTTTTTGAAGGTCACTGGATGGATTGCTTTTTGGTGTTTATGGGATGCTGGGAATTGCTAGATGAGCAGAGTGTGCCTTATAAATTGCGTTATTTTTCTAATTGCCTTTTAAACTTTCTGTTCTGCCTTATTTGTACTTTTACTATGCCGTAAGCCAACAGAACAGAAAAGAAAGTAATGCTCCAGAAGCCAAATCTTGATGATTCTGACTTAAGGAACTTCCCTCTTTTAAGCTTACTTTTGCCATCTAAGTTCTGCTCGTTTAGTTTGAGATTCAGTAACAGGCTTAGTTACAAATATTGCCTGATTTGATTAGCCTATACAACACTAATAGGGAAGATAAAGTGATTTTTTTGGTGTGTTCAGTTTTTCATGCTCTTGTTAATCATCACAATATAATGATATCAAAGACACAAAGACATAATTCCCTTTTTTTTGGGTTGCTTTCGTTCTATGTAATGTGACCAATGAATTGTCATGTTACTTAGACCCAGGTACAGAATAGTATTAAAGGGCTATAAAAATGATTAAAAAAATCAGAGATGAAAGAAAATTTGAAGCCAGTAAAATTAATTATACTGTATGATAGCAATTTTGAGGCAAGATTAAGGAAAAATTGCTGTTCTGTTTCACAGAGAATTTAAACAATCTTCTTCTCCTAAGCTGAACTCTGTTCTTGCTCCTTCCACTTCATCATCTGAATTTACTATAGATTTATGACAGTGTTGCGATCCCACCACCCCTCAGATCTAAGGTGCTGGAGCTCTGGCTTCTGAGCCTTTACCACTCACATACATGTAGGTTTTAGAAGCCGCAGGAAACCATTCACAGAGCCAGTTTGTGCTGCATACACCTGCGCTTTTCTCTTGCCTATAAGCCATTTGGAGATAGTGTTCAAGGAAAATAACTGTTTGAACAAGAATTCTTCTTTCCCAGGAAGTCTGCAAAGCCATTGCAGGGCTGTCGCTCATACCTGAGACTTGATATATCTGCTGCTCAGGGAAGTGGCTGCACTTTGAAGTCTGCCTTGTCTCTCCAACCCCAACTGCAGAAAGTGCTGCATGAGGCCTCTTGCTCCAATCTATAAGGCAGGAGACGTACTAGTGCAGAAGGGATCCTCTACTTGTAAGGTCCAGCCAAGAGGGTTCTAGGTGTTGCTGGGATGTTACCTGATTGCAGAAGCTCTATAGTGTGACTGCTAAAATTCCCCTTGTGATGCAGAGGTGAGTGACTGCAGTGCTGCCCCATGCCTTGATCAAGCCTCTTAGGAGCGAGTCCTTCTAATGCAACCCAGCTGGGAACAAAGCCAAATAGAATTTTTTTTAAAAGTTGCTTTCTGAGTGGACTTCGTTCATGTGCCGTGCCAGTTTTCCATGCTTCATTGCTTTTTGCTCTTCTCTGTGTAGGCGTGAGCTGGAGGGAGCTACCTGCATGTTGGGCAGAAAGCAAACACCCAAGTTCTCTTGGCCTGGTTATTTCTGACTCATCCTTCTCCCAGGGACCATGTGCTTGTGCTCGCTTCCCGGGGCCTCCAGATGAAGGTTTTCCCTTCCCTGATCTTCTACAGAGGCTAAAGAATATGTGACAGGATGATGTCAAAACCACGCTTTCAGGGAATGTCTTTACCTGTATATAACACAGGAGCAGGCACAGTTCTCTCTCCCACGATACCATCTTATTTCAAAGGTGATCTCTGATGCACTTACCAGAGTGGACAGAAGATGTAAGATAATAATTCCTTTTCCCTGGAAAACCAGGCAGTTGGGAAAGAAATGTAAAATGGATCAGGCTACAGGGGTCACTCCACACAGAGAAGGTTTGGAAAGCTCAATTTTTCAAATAAAACAAAAGTGGAAGGTGCAGGAAACTTTCTCCTCTTTCAGTTCCCCAAAATAAACTTCGCCAATGTGTTTTAGAAGAGACATGAAGAAACCAAGAAAGAGTAGGAGACAGAGCGCAGCTCTTTTCCTTAAAGTAAAGATTTACTTGGTTTGTATCCAGAATTTACAGGATGGGAAATCCAGTGTGGCTTTAGTGCTTTCAAAAGTTCCACATCCTTCTCAGGATCATTTTGCGCACACCCCTTTCTTCCAGATGAGCCTCAGAGGAGAGCATCCAAGAGGCAGACGAGTGAATGCATCAGCTGGTGGCTGTCCCAGCCCAAAGTCCTTTGTTCACCCCCATGTATCATTTTCCATGAACCACTAAGTGGGAGCCTGCTCGCAGCAGCCTTTTGTGTGCCAGGTCTCTGCCTTTTGGCTGGAGCTGTGCATCCTCCAGCAGGCATGTTCCACCCTGGACTCCTCTCAATGGGAAGATGCTCTGAGCTAGAGCCTTTTTTAAGAGTGATCTTATCTGTGCCCATCTTGGACATCATGTGCTGTGCCTCTCCTTTCAGCCATGAGAGTGGTGCCCAGACTTCATCACAGCACTGCTGCAGCCTGAGGCCAAGGAGAGTCATCCCTGGGAAAGCCAGTTTTGATGCTGGTGAATGTCCTTGGGATGAGGTTTTAAATCACTCTGGAAAGAACCACCATGGAAATACCCTTTATTTTATTTTGAAATGTGTGGTGTTTATTCTGAGGAGACCTTGTGGCTCATAAGGAAGTACAGGCAGGAAACCAGGTCCTGATGGTCTTTGGTGCAGTTATGATCAGTTAGGGAGGGAGCTGAGGAGCTGAGTGGGAGCGAGCAGCATAAAAAGACTGCGGGAAACCCCTCTGTATCCTTCAAGCAGGCATGGACAGCTGGCCGGCCAGCTCAGTGTGGGTTCCTAGGTGGGCACAGGAAGGAAATCTCAGTGGTGCTTCTGTTTGCGCAGCAGCACTGCACTGTTTGTTTAAAACATGAGATCTCTCTGAAGCAGAGATGTCCAGTCTGGTAGCTGGAATCGTCTCCATTTTCAAGGCTCCTGATGTCATGCAAGCAGATGCTTGCAGAATCTTTAGTGAAGATGAGTAATAAAAGCAACTAAGAAACGGATTGATGGACTTGTCTATTATCCTCCCAGCGTGCTGCTGTTTGAGGCACAAACTTGATCCAGCATTTTGTGAACCTTTTCTTATGCCAGTTTTAGTTCAGTATTGAAGTGCTGAATTCCAAAGGTTAAATTTTTCAAATACTTCCTGACCTGAAGAACCCAATCAAGATATTATTTTGTGACCCTCCTATGAGGGGTATCTGTTTCACATGCAGTTGTCAATACAAGCTATGTTCTGTGGCCTTTTCTGAGGTTTCACCTTAGAGATAAAGCTGCAGAGCTTGTTACCCAAGAGACAAGGTGCTAGGTACCAGGATATGAGCATAACATAGTCTCTGTTCCTGTCAGGAGAAAGCAACAGAAGTGTGCGTATTTATATTACCTGGCAAGTGTACTCTTAATTGCAGTCCTTATTTTGCATCCTGATGAGGAATTAGAGTTTAGAGATAGTTCCATCAACCTGTTTCCAGATGGGACTGGACTCTTGTCTAGCTGGGAAGACTCTTCAGCTTCTAGCACTGGGGGACTTGATCCCTCAGACCTGTCCTTTATAGTTGGCAGAAAACATCCAGATCCACCTTGTATCACAAGTTCCTGGGACATTTTCTTGCATGCAAATTGAATCTCTGTGGATTTTTTTTTTTTTTTGCCCACTGATAGCCTTACTCAGTGATTTTCAGCCTGTGGTCCACTGATCACATAGCACTATGTAGATCACTATTATAGGCCCCTGAAATGTGGCTGGCAAAAGCAGGGGTATGAATCCATCAGCATATGTGAATTTTTTTTTTAAGGTCTCTGTACTTTGACTTAAAATTTTTCAGGAATTTGCAGATTTAGAAAGGTCCAAAACCAGTGCTGGGAGTCCTTTGTGTTCACTTTACGTTCACTTGCTTGCAAATCTACAGCTGTGTTAAGGAGAAGCCCCTATGGGAACCTCAGTCTTGTGCTTAATAGAGCCTCTTGATATGTTTTGGAGGTACCCTGAGGATTTTTGGCTTTAAAAGTTGCTATGCTAGCTGCAGTAATTATGACAAAGCGTTGTTTTAGAGGTTAAGAGCTTATCCAGGGCTGGCAAGGCAGCATCTCTCATGAGGGCAAAGTTGTGTTAAGAGTTAACACAGATTTTATTCCAAATGTAAAGGTGGTTAGAAGAAATTATTGGTTTTTTCCATCTTTTTTGCCCATATGTAAAACACTTTGTAAAGAAAAAAAAACACCAAAAAACTCCAACATGAGCAAACCACATATCTGGCATCCTCATGATGTCAGGAGATCTCCAAAAATCAACAGAGAATGCAGAATCCAATTCAGAAAATGTCTCTCCATTGGTGTATAGCACCCGTAATAACTACAAGAAATAAGAAACCACTGTAATAACTAAAGAAAAACCACTCATCGTTCTATCAGACAGCTGAACGAGTGCATTTCAGGAGATTTTGAAGAATGAAATTATTTTTGTCCCCAAGCATTCATTGCTATTTTATTCAAGACTGGGACAGTTTCTTTGCCTTGAAGGATTTTAGGCAACAAGCAGAGAGATAAGGGACTGGTTTTGCACCTTTGTTTAGTTTTAGAACTTCTCAGTGTAACCCTTATCAGTTCTAGTCCCTGGATAGAGGACTCACCCATGCTACGTCCTCAGCAAAAGATGGAAAATAATTTTTGCAGAAGTAGTCCACAGATCTACTGTGAAGAACTACCTGGTAGCAGAGTGTCACTAACAAAGGAAGCATGGAATGATTGTGGGAATAGCTGTATTTTTAATGGAGTTTGCAGTAGGATATTGCAGCAGTTGGAAACTTTTCAAGGATATATGTCTTAAGTGGGCCAGTCTGGTTTTGAAAGGATTTTGTACTGGAGTCTGCTTTTGATTAACGGCCGTGCTCCTCGTTATTGTTTAACGATAGCAGTAGGGAGGTAAGCTTGCCACTCACATTCGTGAGTGTATATTTTAAAAGAGATCAGCTCCAATAAGGAGGGAAAATAGGGTTATTTATGTAACAGCTTCAGAAATATGAACAAACTGTACTCCATTTAGATGACTCAGCATAACGGTGGAGTAAAAGATGGATCTGGCCTGCACAGCTTTGTAGAGCTGTTTCAGGGTAGCTTGAGGTTTTTTAAGCAAGTTCATTTCAGTTGATGCTCTTTTGTGATCCTTTCTGCACGTCTTCTAGCAAATTACTGCAGCCAGGAGCGTATAACAGAGCTGTTCTTGGTTCATACAGATGTCACAGACTTTCTCAGAAAACAACTGTACCACTTTCAAGCCTGAATGTTTTCACCCAGGGTGCAGACATTTAAAGATTTATTCTGATCTCACGATACAAGAGCACACCAGGAGGTGACATGCAAGTGGCATCAGCAATTTTCCCCCACTTGCCAAACCTTTTTTGGAAATTATCTGCAAGCGGTGGTTGTATTTCTGGTAATGTACACAAGTGGTGCAGTTGTGTTTGAAGGCTGCTTGTTGGTAGGAACAGAAATGAAAATGGACAAATTTAAAGGCAGACAATTCCGTCTAGTGAGATGTCAGGCTGCGATGGGAAGGGATGCAGCAGGAATGATGGGGGTGCATTTCTGAGGGCTTCTCTTACCTGTGTGCAGGTATTTCCATGCTGATTTCAAACGTAGTACTTCGGGCCATACTAACAGATCTTCTGTACATCTTTTTGTGTGTATATTGATGACTAACATGGTTCTCACTGTTGTTCTCTCATCCCCATATACCTACAGTCTTTCACAAAGCAATTCAAGTGTAAGTAATTTAAATCTTTAGGAAGAATTGTACTGCAGAGTAGAAATACATTCTACGGACTGTTTTTATGTCCTTAGTGACATTGGTTGTCTGCATTTTGGAGCAAGGTCCTATATAGATACCTTCATTGACTCCTCCCAGTGTTCACCTAATGACCAAAGCAAATGAGACTTCTGCAGTGTGCTGCTCCCTGGTTTTTCCCTTCCCTTTAAATCCGTCCAACCTGTTGGTGAATTTAAATCAAGTTTACCTAAGAGGAATGGGATAAAAAACTCAAGCACATTGTGTTTCTTTGTGTCATGAAAATGGGGTATGTGCGAAGAAGAGAGCTTCTCTTAGTGACTCATATCTGGGAAGACTCCAGCATGCCCTTTCTCCTTAGCAGATACCAGTCAGTCCACTGTGGGCTGTAGTTTGGAAACGGATCTGCAGAGAGTGAGGCCTTATATCCCTCTTCAGGGAGCCTATTTCATACATTTTGGTTAATAAAACCAAACAATGTTTTGCCAAATGTTGGTTAAATTATCCCTTGTCTACTGCAAGCCTTCAGACACTGGGGCTGGCTTCCTTAGACCTCATGGGCACCTTAGTAGACATCACCTAGTGCATGAGCTCCAGTATCTTGTGCTTGAAAAACACTTGTAGAGCCTTCGGTAGCCCCAAGGTGTTTTTTGCCATTTCAGGTGACCACCCAGTCTTCCTCCTTTTCCACCCTTGTTCTTTCCTGATGTAGGTTGCAAACACTTGGGTTGTTTTAATTTTGGAAAGTTGTGTGCACTTATTTTACTTTTTAAAGACATAAATATATTCCCTTTTATATTCATCTTTGTCCGCTTTGGCCACTTAAGGATTGCAGGATGGAATTTGATCTAGTAGCACATGGTTCAGGACCTTTCAGCAAGTACATTTGGTTCCTGCAGCACAGAGTATAGGAAGAGTGTTTGTAAGTAGAGCATACTGGGCTGACTTGCTTAAGATAAACCCTGAAAAGTGGATTAGTGGTGAATCAAAAGTTACATTATGAAATTACTATGCTTCCTTCCCTGTAAGATGTTTAAAATGAACAGACACCAGACTCAGAGAAAATGAGAGAAAAACCACATTGATATATGAGTCAAATGTAAAATGACCATAAACTTCAATTTATTTAAATTTATTGCCGGAGTCAAATATGGGAAAAATAAAGAAGACCTACAAGGAGTGGGATTGTGAATAACAGTTGGTTGGTTTTTCCTTGTTATCAGACATAATTTGCTCGGCTCTCCTATGTCTTGCTTTTTAGACTGGTGGGGTTTTGTTGTGTCACTAAGAAAGAGAAAAAGACCTATTGCAGAGCTTAGAAACAGGTATGTAGCCTTTCTTTATGTTGAGGGCTTGTGGTTGCCGATCCTTTGAAATACATAAAATACACTTAGGTCTGTGCCAAATCCAGATCCCTGCTGTGTCCCACAGTGTGCTCCTGTGTCACGCTGGGGAACTGCAGCATGTACAGTATATTTTGCTGCTTTTCAAGTAGCAGGGATTTGTGTATGGAAACACACATCACTTCCAGTTTCCAAGTGCAGAGTTGAATGGAATCAGAGGGCTGGATTGCGTCATCTTTCCTCCACCAGACATCCCTCCTAAAATCAGTGAGACAACTTGCCAATGTAGGGCTCCCCTCAGCTTGAGTGGAAATAGAGCAGCTTGCTCCAGACTCGTGGTGGTTGAAAGGGGAATAGACTGAGCCTAATCTCCAGACAAGTGCATTAAACTGGGTGCTAAGGTATTGCTGTGGAAATGAAGAAAGTTTGGATTTGGTTGGAGCGTTGATTGCTGGAACATAATTTGTTAAAATATTTTTTTGTGTTTATTTGAAAGCTACTTGTGAGAAGAGTGGTTAAAAGCTTGGTTAAGGAAAAAATGGGCAGGATTTATTATTGGTAATTCCTATTTATTGCACTGGGTTTTTGTATCAAGTATAGATATTCTATAAAGATTCCATCCTTATCCCAAAAGCTTTTTTTTTTTTTTCTTTTGACAGCACATAAAGCTATAGGGGGAAAAAACCACAGTATTAGAACAAAGTAAAAGGTAGATTGTCTGTAAAGGACTATTCTAATGAAGACCGTGGCTGCAAAACAAGCAAACAAATGTGCAAATACTACTGGAATTACTCATAAAAGTGAGTTTACTTTCCTGCAGGGAGGAGAGATGCTCTGGTTGAAGTTGCCTTCTGGATCGCTTCAGTTCATAAATTCAGGACCTGGGACAATTCCCCAAAAATTTAGAGGCACAAGATTGTGTGTCCCAGTGGATCTCATTACTATTTGTGGATACAGACTTAAAAACTATAGTGTTCGATTGTATATTGAAGAAAAAACCCAAATGCCTTTAAGGAGCTGGGTAATGGGAAGAGGATCCAGAAATTCCCATACAAACAGATCTAAAAGCACTTTGCTGAGGATTTCTGTTCATTAAAAAGGACCTCAGGGACAAGGAGAGTGTTTAGAGAAGAACCACAAGTGATAGATGATGACCACATAGAGCTAGAGAAAACAGGATTTTTCAGTAAATTTAGCAGATAAGAATCGGAAGATATGTGAGGAAGATAAACTTTAGAAGGGTACAAATAGCTAAGAATACATTCCCACAGGGTTAGCTTCCGTCATACATTCTCTTGCATGCCGGCAACAAAGAAGTTACTGCTGTATTTATTATTATCAATCAGCTTAAATAAGGATCCCTCAGAATCACTTGGCTATTGTTTTAACTTTTAATTTATTGCAATGCAAGGGTTTCAGAACCCAGCTGAACAGGAAAAACATCTTCTTGTAGTGCAATTCACTACAGTATTTCTTGATTGTTGACTATTATGCTAGTTACACAGAAAGAGTAAAACCAGGTGCAGATGGAAATAGTTTGGAAACCTTTCCAAAAATACACAAAATGTTGGATGGGTAAAAGTGAAATCTCAACAGCTGCCTTCTGTTCTCAAAGAAGTTGAAATGTCAAGGCCGTTCAGTGGAAGTATCTTGTATGTGTTTGGCCTAGCACTGAATCCCAAGGTCTCTTTGAATGCCTGGGAACGCTTGCTCAGCTAACAGTAAAGATATCACAAAAGGGACTGACCTAGCAGTAGAGAGAGGCTGGTCCCTCCCCACTCTAAACCTTCGTTTCAGGAACAGGATGTCATCCTACACCCAAAATGATTGTAATTAATCTTGAAAGCTGCTGGGTGCCACTTCCCATCTCTTTAAGTTCAAAGACTGCTGATTTCCTGATAGAATTAGCCTCTTGCATGGCTCTTGGAATAGCAATACAAACAATTCATGACGTGAATACCAGAAACTGTCCTTTTACCTTCATCACGTTGGCTGGAAACCTCACTGTTAAGAGACTCTGACAGCTGAGTGCAGTCTGCCTTGGTAACTTCTCCTGACTAGCAAAAAGTGATTCCTGAGCTGGGAATCTGAGTTCACAGCAGCTCAGTCATTGGCTTGGTGTCCTGCTTGATATCTTCTCTTGGTGAGGGGTTGAAGATCCATCTGCCAAGTGCTTGGAATAGACTCCAAGTAGCAAAGATTCACACTGGGTCTAAGTCATAAGTAGTCACCTAGAGGTTCTCCCAGAGATGACCATATAGCAAGTATGGGCACTCAGTGGGTAAATCTGATGTATTTGAGGTTTGTAACTCCTCTTCACCTTGCTCATTACACTTCAGTCTTGCAAAGAAATCAATACAATTTATAAAATCTCTAAGTGGAACTTGGTTTTTTGGCACCTCACAAAGTCTGCTAGGCACTTGTGTGAGCACAGAGGGAACCAGCTTACCCGTGACCCTCTGCAGTGTAAACAGCTACCAGCATAGGAATTGGGAGAAAACCTGCATGGGCAGAAGGTGGGTCATAGGCATCACTGCATAAGGAGCTATTGTATCTGCTCTCAGTCTCCAATGCTGAACATGTTTGATGTATCAAAGAAACGGCACGTTCTCTTAATTTTCCGTCATTATACTGTCTGTCCCCAACTCCCTGTGCTCTGGCTTGACCTTTACTATTAAAATACTTGTGCCCAGCTTTGATCTGTATTTTCCTGCTTGTATCTTGCTTAGCAGTGTGAACAAATCTTTACGCAGTGTGCTGCTTCTGCTGGATATCATTCCCCGTGTCCTTCAGTCTGCATTTAAATGTTTTATCTTGTACATGCTGTGTAAATTCTGTCCTTCTGAGTATTTAGTGTTTTTCCCTCAGGAGAATTCCTTCCTTGTGTAAGTATCCAACTTAATGGTGCAGTGGTTCTGTACTTGCACAGAACAACTCTTTCATCCACCTCCGGAGTTATTGCATGAGGTTTGAAGGTAGTTTTCAGGAATGGTGTAGGTGGAGGTGCGTTCTGGATGGCAGCAGCTCCTGTCACAAGGTGATGAAGAGCTGATGTGGATTCACTGCCAACCCACAGGACAGGACACTCTTGTATTATATTTCTCTACCTTGGTAATGTGATATGATCTATGAGGTCTGGAGACCTAACTTCTGATTGATCACCCCCTTAGATATTTCCAGCTCATGGGAGCTGGAACTTTGAAGAACACCCACCAGCACAAAGATCTCTACCCAATGTTCCCACGGGAGGTTCAACCCTCCTGCTCTCCTGAGAGCCTGGGAATGCTCTGTGCTGATCAAGAGCCACCTCTGAGCACACTCTTCAGAGTGGGCAGTGGGGGAGCGCCTTCCTTGTGGAAGTTTTAAATGCTGATCTTAGCCACAGTATTTGCAGCAGTGCTTAACTGATTTGGCTTGTGCTGGTTTGTGTATAAAACTTCGGGCTCTGTAATGCGCAACACGTGAAGTGCCACGCTATAGCAATGTCCTGGCTTTGTTTTGAGATATAGAAGGTAGCTTTTGAATTCTGTTAAGTGGTTTTAGGCCATTGCTGAATGTATTAGCTGCCAGAGACAAAACTATATGCGATTCTTATGGAAAACCTGCTCCCAGCATTTAATTTAGTAATAGATAAAGTCTCCTTGTTATTATGAAACTATTTAAAGAATTGCTGATGGCTCACAGAAAACTCTGGAAAATATTCTGTTTAGGGAGGGTTCCCTTCCTAGTATGTTTTTCTACTTTTCGTGTTCACTTTTCCTTCTTTACATTTAATGAACTCATGGGTTTTGTTTTGTACCTTACCTGGAGCCAGTCCCAAATTGGTTTATAAAACTGTAGTTGTCTCCTTAACATTCAGTTGACGCCAGATACAAAATGGCCAAAAGTCCAGCTAGTTGAGACCTGAGTAAAACAATGCTTTAAAAGTCATTTACAAGGCAGCTAGGAGTTATTCTGGATTTTAGACTCATTGATGTCCTACATTGACCTTTTAACTTCAAGAAGGAAAAAAGAAAAGAACAAAACACTGTTATGCTTTATGTTTATGATATACGCTGAGTATTTCCTGGTTCTCTCAGGACAGCTGAAAGCATCACATTGCAACACCACCATTCTGATCAGTGGTTTTTTGGATACTTTCAGAAATCCAGAAAGTGCCAAAACTTTCAGCATGGGAAGAGTTAAGCTTTGAAGATTCCCCCTCCCCTTCCCGTGTGATCTTACTTTGGAATAACTAGGGCGAGGTTCTGCTAATGCTGAGGATTCGGTCCATCTCTCAGCTCCCAAGTTTGTGCAGTTAAATGAGAAAAGTTGCAGCTTTTATTGTCTTTACATCAGCCCAGCTCCTAAAGGAAAGGATGTAAATGTGATTTGTAATGGCTAAAGAGAGTTAAAAGATTGAAAGGAAGGTTTTAATTGTGATTGAAGAAGCAAAGCAGAAGCCCGGCCCCACCCAGCCCCTTTGCTGTTTGCAGTCTGATGCAGGTACCTGGGGTGGCCGTGCTGATGTGCTGCATGTGTTGGGTCCCTCTCCCTCCACCCTGTGGAAGTTGGAGGCCTGACCTTGGCCACCTCTCCAGGTGCTACAAACCCAGAAGAGTTCAAATATCCTGAAACCTTGACTAGGCTGTTCCTGATGATCTCAAAGTCTTTCTGTGACTGGTGGGTGAAGGTGGCTCTTTCTGTGACATGTTTCATGCAAACCGGTGGCAGAGGGGCTTGGATGGGAACATCTCCTAGAAGTAATGCCTGGTAGTACATGGTACTGCTATGTAGTATTTTGTGGATCGTTAACCTTTAGACATGCTTCTTGTTTGTTTGGGCAGACAGTTTTTCCTCTTTTGAAGTTGTTACAACATTTACTGATGTCATATCTATGCTTGGATGGAAAAGTTGCTGCTCTGTGCCCTGGGGATTTGTACCTCTCTCTTGAGACATGGGGTTCTGATTTCTTTTGCCAGAGTCTTTTCATTAGGTTATGTCAAGGAAGAGACCTTTAGAGAAGGAAAAAGCTATTACTTGCTCTAAAAAAGGTGCAATTAGTTGCATTTCAGTTGGCTGAAGACCATCATGTGATAATTAAAAAAAAATTTGGCTTCCTGGTAAACAAGTTAATGGATTTATGCTCTGTTGCTCTGCACTTTCAAAAAGCAAAATGGCCCTAGGGCACACAAGTAAAATTTAAGCACTTTCCTTGTTATTTTAAAATAAGTAAAATAAAGCATACTGTCTGATTTTCTGAACAATAGCTTGGCCTCCTGTGGTGGAAAAGTAACCTCAGCTGAGAATTAAAGCCACCCACCTTTGTCTTCAGGCTCCAGAGCAGACAAATAAGTCTCTCTTTCCATGGTTCCACTTTTATTTTTATATTAAACTCCTTTTCTCCTATTCTCTATCTTGCTGGTTTTTTTTGCTTTCCCAATCAGTCATTCTCTTTTCTCTTTTTTCATATCTCTCTATCTCAAGAGGGGTGCTTCTATAATGCTTGAGCCATGGTTGTACATACACAACTCAAAGAGAACCAGAAATGTTTGGGCTTGGATCAGGTCCTTCATTTTAAAGGCATGTGTTAAAGATCTGTGATGGCCTCTAGCTAATTCCAGCAGCTTCCCCAAGTCTCAGTGCCATTTTCTGCCTTGGTGCAACTTGTTTTGTGTCCACCCCTGTTACTGTCTGCAGCCTTGCTCCCTGTCCCTTCTATAACTGAGACCTTCCGTTGTAGACACTGTCCTTGCCTGTTTGCCCACAATCACATGTGAGCACCTTAGCCTTGGTGAAGACCCATAGCACCGCTAATAGCAACAAAACGTGTATGTAGGTTAAAGGACTCATTTGTCTCTCTTTATGCAAGTTTTTCATACTTTTGCAAGGTGCTAAATATTGCTTTGCGGGTAAGAGCAGCAGCATGATACCCCCAGGGCAGGGGAATGGGAAGGAGCTGTAATTATTTGCTGTAAGAGTTTGGTCTGGCCAAGGGACAGCCAACTACCTTGAACTGCTGGCAGCAGGTGGTTGGCTGTTTTCTGGCTAGAGCAAACACTTTGCAATCTGCTTTGAGCTCTTCTGTATCCCCCTGAGGGGTGAAGACTGTGAGAAATGATGGTTAATACAAAAAGCTTGGTGTTGGATTTTAATTTGACTTAATGCTCTTGGTACCGTTTGTCTTCTCTCTTGAGAATGATGATGCTTGAAGGTGAGAAGGAAATAAAGGGAGGTGTGTATGCATGCTAGAGAATGATCTTCTGCTGTTTGAGCCTTGATGAGTTGCATTTTTAAGTTGCATGGGCCTAAAACTCCCATGTGCTGAGGTATGAAGTGAACTTGCTTGGTCTGTCTCAGTGTTTGTGCTGAAGATGGAGAAGAGGGATTTGCTGCCGGTGTGTTCCCTTGCATACTGTTCAAATACATTCAACTCAACTTTCTAATCCTTGGGGCAAATCTTGATATGACTTGCTGGTTTAGCAGTTTTTATGGAGCATTTACAGCGTGAAAGGGCTTTTTCCTTCTCTTCCAGCTTTCTTGCTAATCCTTTTTTGTTTATAATTTTCCTCAATAAAGAAAGAAAGAAGTTCTTTGAACTGTTTTGTTGTAGAGAATGAGATCATCAGTGAAAAAATTATAAAAAGGAATAGCTTGTTCTTTGTTCTTCTGTGAGGTGCCACCAATCTTCTTTGATTTTAGCATCATATCAGTGTTGCAAACACAAGGTTTTGGAGTGGGTTCAAGCAAACCAGATTCTCAGATCCAGGAGATGAACCTTCTCCAAAAATGCTGTGTGCCTGGTGCAGCATCGTGCTGGGTGAGACCTGCCTTTCATAGCTCTATCTCTTGGTAAGCTTCGAGAGGGGATCCAGGCATCTAGAAAGTTGGAGAGATACAGGTCCATTGTACTCTGTCATTCTAGCAGCCTATCTGATAGTAAACACCAAGGAAAATTCTCTTCTCTGTGTGCAGTGCAACAAGGGCATGAGAACTCTGTTGTTTGCAGGAAAGGGGCAACAAATCTTGTCCCTCTTGCACAGAGCTTGGGCCCAAGAGGAGCTTTGGTGGCTGAGCGCCCAGCCCTTTCCCTGTTTCTACTTGCAGACCTTGGGAGGAGAGCTCCACTTTGCAAATAGCCTCATTGCTGGGTTTTGCAATGCCGTGGTGTCATTCCCAGTAATACTCCTGTCTCTCATCCATCTCTGTTGCTGTGTCTCCGGAGCTGCAGAGGAGCTACCAGGCTGCAGCTGGTGAAGAAAACATGTGTTGCCTGATTCTAAACTGCATTCCCTGTTGCTAAACATCTCCCAGGTAGCAGCTTTGTAGTGGTAGTGTTCAAATGGGATGAGAGTTTTGCACCCACTTTCAGGTGAAATGATCTTAAATGAAAAAATCCTAGAGATCCTGGGAGAAAGAAGCCATCCAACTGCCTTGAGCATTTTTCATTACAGTAGATGTTTCCTTCAGCTCTTGCTTTAATATCAGCATATGAAGTGTCTGTTTTAATCTCCTGTACATTCTTATGTAAATTCCTTTAAAAAAAATTAAAATCTTTAAACTGGTAGTGTATGCCTAGCTTTAGGGGTTGCTGTGCAGCTTTAGCTTCACTGTAGAACTTTAAATTTAGAGTGAAGCAAGTCTGTGGTTTGTAAAGTACTTGTTTCTGTAAGAAATTTAGCGTATAGACTGTCATGTTGGAGAGCTACGTGCCAAAATTTGAAGCCTCTATTTGCTGGAAAAGTAGATTTCTTCATCAAAATGAAGGTGTGTGGTCCATGTGGTGCCCACCCTTTCCCCCTTTTCTCTGCTCTCTCTGACAAGACTTTTTTAATAAATGGGTTTAATTATCTTTTCCTTTCATTCAGGCCACATTTTCTCTTTTTTTCCTTGGGAAATAACAGAAGACTTACAATGTGAAATGTTCCTTCTGTGACTTTGTCATAAAAATTAATGAGACCAGAAAAACTGTTTGCAGACCTGGAAAAGAATCCTAGTGAATGACATTTCTCTACCCACATGGCTCTTTCATTTTAGTTAGCAAATAAACCAGGAGAGAGCAGTAGGCAGGTATTTCTGTGCAGGCTTAGGCTGGTATTTTGCCTAATATGTTCAAAAGCAGTGATTTGAGAGAAATCGGGTTGGTCGATTACTGAGCTGTATCTTCAAGTTCTCTTGGTCTGAATTTTTCTGGGGTGAGGGGAGACAGGGTGATTCATACTTGAGCAAGACAAACCCAAGAGCTGCCAGTTTGCATTATGTCAATGTATGTAAGAAAATATTTAGATAGAATTTCCATTAGAAGTTCAAAAGCAGGGGGCTCACGCTGACCCCAGCTTTTAGAAGCTCTGGTGGGAAACCTGAATGAAATTTAACTCTGCTCAAAGTGTTTTCGTTGGCTGACTCCATGTTTTATTATCTCATGCAATGAGATCTTTCTTGGTTTGTCGATTTTCTACTGAGGACAAAAAGTTCATGTATGTAACAGTGCACATATTGAATTAAAGTACGATTAAAGGCATGATGTAATGACCCCCTCTCCTTTTCCTTTAGTCAATATTTGCCTGCAGGGTCAATACATTACAATATTGACTTCAAAGTATTCAATATTTTTTTACCTTCTGAGTCTGCTGGCTTCGAGTGTGTGTAATATTAAACCTGTTGGTTGAACTGTTGGTCTAAGACTTACTGTCTAAGTAGTTTCAGGCTTGGATGCCTAATCCATGTAGAGCAGCTTTCAAGGCATGTGATAATATCACAACACAGCTGTAGGCAGCTTTCTGAGGTGAGCCATTTAATCTGCAGTCTTTTCTCCCAGTGTCCTAACGACTGGTGGAATTTGTCCCTTGGTATGCGATGGGATTATTGCCCTCTTTCCCTGCTGCCACCATATTTACTCTCTGCAGGACCTTCCAGTGACTGTAGGCTATGTGGACATATCTAAACCCTGGCACTCCCGTCCTCCATGTGCGTTTCTGCTGCCTTTACATCTGTGCTCTGTCAAGTGTACAAAAGCAGCTCAAAAAGCAAGATAATACTTTACGTACTCAGTGCTGTGCAAATATGGCTTAATAAAGTTAAGTTAAAATTGTTATGAATTCAAACAGTCGCACAGGGCGGGTTGGTGCTCACTTCTCTGAGCTCCCAGCTGGCCACGCAGCAGGCTGGGTGGCTCTCCTAATCCAAGCTTGAACCTTCTCACGCTTCCTCTTCGCCTGTGTACATTGCCATTCCTGCTCTGCTGAAATCTAGCACCGGTGCCCATCAGAAGGGCACACGGGCAGATGTACTGCGTAATAACGGCAGCTGTGAACCATTTATCCTTCAAAAACGTGACACTCTAGAAAAGGGCTTTGATAATATCCTTTGCAAGGTGTATAAACAAACAGGATTGTCACCAGCGTGGTATCTTATTACATTGTCTTTTAAAAAAAAATAAGTGAAAGAAAAAATATTTATAGATACCAAGAAGTTAGTGAATTCCTCTAAAGAACCAAATGTTATAATTAGGAACCCACTGCACTTAGAACTACTCTACAAATAAGCACCTCAAATCTAGCCTAGTCCTTCCAGAGAAAACAAAGGTCAATAGGCTTCTTTGAGGATTAGCAAGCCAGAATTTCTTGGACCAAGGTACTAATTACTTCCAAAGCTGAGGATAACTGCTTCCAAATCCAAATTATTGCCAAAACCTCATGATAAACCTCAGTAGTACTCGTCTCTAGCCTAACTTTTGAATTAAGATACTTCTAGACTGGACTTTAATTAAAGGATAAAAATCTTAATCTGAAGGGAAGGCAGAATAACAGTGGCGATATTCTGCTTGTGGAAAGCTGCACTTCTGCATAGCCTGATCTAAAGTCATTGAAGACTTCCCAGGTCACCAGCAGCAATTTGGGCTCAACCAGGGTGAAGCGGAAACAAATGCAGCTCTGAGAACCCAAAAGCCTGTGTGACTGGCTGCTTCGTACCTGGAAATGATGTCCTGCATTGCCTGTGTGCTTGGAACGTTGTTTGACAGCAAAGGGATGAGGAGCAGGTTCGCTATTACAAGCTCTTGGTTGGAAAGACTTATCCACATGGTTTTTAAGGGTTTTCACGTATCCAGTGCTGTGCTTAAGGATTCACTCCTATGTATATTCACTCATGTGTTGTAGCCACAGTGACTGTGTCCTGAGAGACCACAGTTCTCATCTCAGATGGAAGAGGTGGAAAGAAGTATGATTTTTGTGAGATCTAGGCATAAGGCAAAAAGGTTATGGTAGCACTGGGAGAGGAGGGAGAGGGGCCAGAGTTAAATATGTCAGCAGTTCATTTTATGCGCAGCCTACTGACTTCCTTGTGCAATTTCAGGGAACTTTGAAGTGGGTGTTCACATTGCGGATGTGAGCTACTTCGTACTGGAAGAAACGGCACTGGATAAAGTAGCAAGTGAAAGAGCAACTAGTGTCTATCTAGTGCAAAAGGTAAGGACAACTTTTCCTTTTTTTGTCTGACAACAGTGTCTTCCACTTACCATAAATTCATTTTAAAGGTTCATATTCAGATGCCCGCAATCAAAATTTGTAGCAAACCTACAAAAATGAGTAAATTGATGGAAATGCAAGAGCTAACGTAGCTGCTGGCTTGCTCGGAGCTTACAGAGAGAGCACGGGGCGAGGCAGCAGTTTGTGACCCTGTGTCTGTGGGCAGAGACCCGGGTGTGCGAGGGCTTGCCAGCTCGGGAGCAGCTCTGTGTGAACAGGACTCTGCTGATCTGGAGCTAGGTCAGGGCCCAGCACTGCATAGCTATGTTTGCGCTGTGCTGACCTGACGTAAGCCTGACAGACCCAAGCTGGCTCATCTCATATGCTGTTGGGAGCTTGAAGTTTGCAGATGTGGTGGTGGAGGGTTTTGTCTTTGTCTTCAGTGCAGTAGTAGCAGCTAGTCCCTGCCAGAAGTGGATGCATAGCAGAGAAGGGTGTAAAACACCCTGTGCAATCTCACATCTTGAGATACAACAGTATTTCTGTTTATCTGGGTATCCCAAATGCTGGAGAAATGATGTCTTTTCATCATGCAGTGGAAAGATGTTTAAAATTGCAGAGATTTTAGTATAACAGAATCAATTGTTAAAGTCAAGTTTTAAGTTAACTTCTTCAAAAATGAACAGGTTCAAGTTTAACATTACTGGAAAGGAAACATTCGGGTTTTGTCTGTGGCAGTCTCATTTTCAGTTGGATGTGCAGAAACATTTCATAGCTTATCAGATGCCACAGGCACTGTGCATGCAGGGGCCCAGGAAGCTTGACTGTTAGCATCCTGTGTTGGGCCGAGCATCAGCTGCATGAAGAAGAGTGTTGAGGTAATCTCATAGGAGCAGATTAATCTGCCTCTCTCCACACTCCCATTCAGTCAGGCTGAAGTCCTTGTCTCCGCAGCCCTTTCCGGGATGACAGGACGTCTTTTGTATAATAAATAAACATATTGTTAACTCTGAGGGTGGTGAGGCGCTGGAACAGGTTACCCAGAGAAGTTGTGGGTGCTCCGTCCCTTGCAGTGTCCAAGGCCAGGCTGGATGAGGCTTTGAGCCACTTGCTCTAGTGAGAGGTGTCCCTGCCCATGGCAGGGAGTTGGAACTTCATGATCTTTAAGGCCTCTTCCAACCCAAACCATTCTATCATTCTCTGATATCCTACTTGCTACTTCGGATTAGGATTTATTCTTCCGCTGCTTTCCTGCATATTCCCCATGTTGCTACTCACGGAGGGTCTTGTAATGATGCTTGCTTCAATAACTTACTGTGTCCTAGCCATGCTTTCCAGATTATAAAATTTGATTTATTTTAAACTTCTGAAATCAAATTAGTGCTATTAACCGTTAGTAGCTCTTCTGTAACTTTACTGGGGTGGAAATAGCAAGGCACAGCTTCAGGGGGGGTCTCAGTCTGGTGAATTTTACATCTCTGTGGATATGGGTTGCATGGAATAGCCATGGTAGCAATGCAGAAGTGCCCAAGCAGGTTTAGTGGTAGTGAGGCCAACAGTGTACAGGTGCTGCAGTGCAGGACCAAGGAGTGGTCATCCTGGGAAACACCAGTTACCAGTGACTTGCTTTTCTCCAGGAGTGGGAAGCAATGCTTGGAAACAGCAGTTCTGGCACCAGAGTCTTTCCAATCCTACAGTCTTTCTCCAGTGATAAGCCCTTGGCTTCTGTGGTGCTCTGCTTCCACCTCAGGTGACTCAACAGCCATAGCTCGCTATGGGAGATACAGGCTGGCCCAGCGGGATGTCACTGCAGGGCAGCAAAGCTGTAGTCCAGGAAGACGTTGTGGCAGTATTTCCAAGTTAAAATACTGTGGTTTGAAGGTATATGTTTTTTTTTTTTACAGGGAGAAGGAAGATTTTTATATGGAAAAGAGATCTTTTTCATTAAAATCTAGTTGAATTAAAAGCTAATTGTATTTTCTTTCACAGTGCTTCCCCCTCAGCACTGCCAGTCAGTCACGTGTGATGCTAACAGAAGTTATCTGTTGCCCCTAATCTTCAATTGCTCTTCAGCTGCTTTGTCCCAACAGTCAAGATTAGTGTTTTACCCACACTTCTGCCCTGCAGAAAAAAATATCTTTAAGGGTGCAAACTAGTAGAGATGATGGAATGATCAATATTTGAATTGCAAGAGAAGACAAGGAGAGAGGGCATGGGCAAAGGAAAGCAGCCAGGCAGTCTGAATCAAGATGGTAGCACGACTCTTGTAGAAAATATGCTTTCCTTTGATGGAACTGTTTCCTAAGACAGCTGTGATTCTGCTAGAGGTTAGCACCGTGCTAATCCTCTCAAAGAAGTTAAATAAAGCCACATATTTAGTTTTCCTGAACCATGTATCCAGAAGAGGAGTTATTGTGTAATTGCTAACAGTCTATTTAATAAAAGTCAAAAGCTTTTGAAATAAGAGTGTATCAGGTTTTAAGAAGCAAGAAAACCTAAACAGTTTCCTCTTTTTTTGGCACATCTTACAGTGTTATTTTAGGTGTGAAGCAGCTCAAGTGAGAGGTCAGCCATAAATACCTATAATATTTTATCGGTCCTATTTTACACCGGAGATCAAAGATCGGAACTGTAAGCCTATCTTCACATTTAGTCCAAGGACTTTGAGACATTCACTTTTGACACCAGCAGGTTGTCAGGGTGTTGATATTTTGATAATCTCAGGCTGAGTAACAAAGAGTTGCTCAAAATCTGAATTCATGGAAGTGTTGATACAAGTCTTGAGCAGAAATCTTGGCTCATAAACAAATTGCCTATTTCCTTTGAGTGTCTTTTAGTGTGTAAGCAAGAGGCTTGCTGAGCCCGCCCCATTGTTGGACCTCAGCGTCCTCCTCCCAGCTCTGGGGAGAGCAGCTGATGGAAACTCTCAGTTAATACAGTCCCTCCCCATTGGACCAGCAGTGGGAGAAGGGGTCACCCCCCAAGTCAGCAGTGGTTGTAACCAACTGAACCAAGCCTGAGCAGGCAGCCAAAGCAGGGTGCCAGCAGAATGGGGCTCTTTGAAGGGAGCAAAGCTATCTGTGTGTGAAAATAAGAGAGTTTTTTTAACTGGAGTTTGTTCCCTTTTCCCTTTGGTTGACTGATTGATATTTTTCCCCTTCCATTCCTTGAAAAGCTGCCCCAATGAGTCCATTGGTGAGAGCCACCCTGGCTAACCTACTCTGAACCTGGCTGGTCAGTCAGTCCTGGCTGCAGCAGATGTTTCTGATTTTAAAGGGATCGAGGAATTTTATCATCCCAATATGCATGTGCTCCCTTCTGCTGCTTGGCTCCCAAGGAGCGAGTCGGAGGCTGAAAACTCGCATTTGGTTGCTGAAAGCACTTTATTAGCCAAAGAGACAAAACAAAACCAAGGGCTCTCAAGCAGAAGGTTGGATCTTCCAATGTCCAAAGCAAATCCACCATGCAGAGGAGCCAGCTGCTTAGCAGTGTGGCTGGCCGTGCTTACAGATCCATGTGCTTTATATCTCTGGGATGACGATACGTAGGAAACCTCTCAGCCCCAGCGATGCCTTCTCTTGCTTTGGTTTTCCCTTGCTGCCCACTGCTTTGGCATGCTGGGAGACGTGGGGAGAGCCAATAGCGGGGGGAGGGGGCGGCTGTTGGGCAGTGCTGGAGCACTGCATCTCAAGCCATGTACGGCAGTGCTGGAGATTCCACATGTAGGACTTGGAAACAGGGAGAGAGAAATCCTGTCTGTGATTTGATTTGAAATGCAGAGGCACAGCTGCAAGCGTTGTGGAGATCAGCCTTTCACTCGCAGAAGTGCCCTTTCCAGGATCTCTTGGGCTCTACTAGGCTTGTGAGGAGAGATGATGTCTTTTATCAGTCTGACTGACAGAGAGGGATGAAAACCAGACAAGCTCTCACCACCAAAGCCTTTCTTCAGCCCTAGTTTCTATGATACATTCATTAGAAAGGATTTCCTGGGGGCCCTAGGTCCTTTTTTATATTGTGAAAGTTTTTTCCCCTAGCCCTGCCTAGGTCTCTCCAACTGCATTTCTAGATTCAACTACATTTATACCCCAGCCCGTTCCAGCTTTAGGATCCCTGTATAAGCCCAGGTAACTTTATTTCCACCAGCAGTAAGATCAAGCTGGATGATGCGATCCCCAGCGTGGGCACATCCTTGGCAATTTGCTAAGGAAAGCACTTCACGCCGGAGGTGATGGCCCTCGGCAGCGTTTCAGCGAGCCGGATCGCTGCGTGCCCTGGCACTACAAGGGGCAGCTGGCAGACACTGCTGTCTCTTGGCAGACAGTCACAGGAAGGGCAAAGCACTTAAAATATGCCGGGCAACCTCTGGATTATTTGAGGTGATACTGTGCAACCTTGATATTTTGCAAATCTGGGCATTAAAGACATGCTTAGGGAAATCTCCTCTCATCCTGCGTCTCCTTCAGAAAGGGATGAAGACAATCCTATTGCAAAAGTTCCTTCTGGGGAGCCCCTGGCATAACTCCTGAAACATCTCGGTCTCCAAGTGTGACACAATTGTGACATCTTTGTATGTTAAATGCTGGGCTTGCAACTACGGAGAATCCTTTCAGCCTGTGCTAGAGAATGATCTAGGAAAAAGGAAATGTGTATTTATAACTTAAACCAACTGTCACAAAGCACAGAAGTTTATTCTCTGTGTGGAGAGGAATCATGATGTCAAAGCAGAGGGAGGCAGTTAGCCAAGACTGTCATAATGTTGAAAGCAGGTTTCTTCTTTTAATTCAGTAAGGTAGATAAAATTGAAATACCTTCAATGCAAGGTCACATTGTCTTATGTTTGTATTTGCTGAGCCCAGGAAAAGGCTCACTGAATTCTTGCTCTCCTGTGAGGTTTTCTCCGTGGCTTGGATTAAGTTACTTTCCCTAAAGTTTCTGTCCTGTAAAACCAGGGTAATGTGGGTTGATGCTTCCCTATTTAACAGTAGGTTTGTTATAGCTAATTGCTTGGTGAGTGTTTAGTGCTGTAATTATGATCTGAGGTAAAGCTTTGCTTGTGTTTCAAATAATTGAAAGCCCTTCCATAGAATTATAGCCTCTTGAATCGGATATTAATCCTGCTCAAGTACACTTAAAACAAGCATCCTGTTGTTCCGTTTGGGCTATTCTTTGTGGATGGGCTTTCATCTTTCACATAGCCATTTTTCTAGCGAACTGTTACTGCTGCAGGAGATGTGGAGGGAAAGAGGATGTGCTGAGGCACAGAAATATTCTGTAAGTACAGACCGTTATCAAATAATCACAGAGGGGAGGAGAGAGAGAAAAGCCTAGTAGCTGCAGCTGTTAATTTGGGTGGAAAAGGGCATGGGAGCTTTTATTAAATTACTAGCACTTTGTTCACTGTGACCTGAACTTCAGGGTCTCACAGTGGTCGTGGGCGATCTTAGGCAGGCAGAGGTTTCCGATAGTCTATAAAGCTCTTTACTCTCATTTCTGGTATGGGTTGGCACGACACAGGCTAAATTTATAACCCTGTGGTGTGGGTCCTTCCAGGCAGCATGGCAGAGCTCACGTACTGGATCTGTGAGTTATGAATGTGCCAGTATTGTTAACGTGCTGTTCACAACTGGAATAACAGAGTTGACGGCCTTTGTGTTGCGGGAAACAGCTTATCATAATCTGTGCCCTTGTGACCTTCCAGCTGAACCAGTGCTGCTGATTCATGTTGCAAGTGACTCCTTGACAGTCGCAGACAGTACAGTTAACATTTTGGCATTAATATTCACTGCAATTAGAATGGATTTATAGCCATCGGCTAGTGCCAAACCACAAATGTGATTAAATATTTTAAGAGTCTTTCCTTCAAAGCAAAAGGTAAATACAGAGTGTGTGCACTTGAGGAGAAAATGGACACCTGAGACTTTTTTTGCTGTTTTGAAGAACAGTTGTTCCCCTGGCATCCAGGTAGAAAAAGTTATCTCTGAAATCGCCAGATTGCTGTCACAGAGTTTGGAAGAGTTGAGGTTTGCATGTCAGTCAGCTTCCAGCTGGTCTTGTATTTATAGGGTGGCACACAGCAACCAAAATGGAAACTAAATTAAATAGCTAAAATATTTTATGGCAACCAAGTAGAGCATTTCTCTCTGTTTTTCTGAAATGCACCAGCCCACGTTGCCACTCAAATGAGGAATAATGTGGCTCTTCTTTGAGGGCAGTTACTGCTTCTTCACAAAGGTAAGTAATGAGAAGGGGAATAAGAATGTGAAACTCTAATAATTAGGTTTGCTTCACTGAACAGCTGCTAAATATTATCTTTACTGCAGACTTCACCTGGGAAATAACTCAGGGATGGTAGAAACACTTGGAGCTGCTGAGGTTTGCTCTAGTGTGAATATACTCCAAAGCTTTTGCTTTGTTGCTGTAGTCAGGTAAGTAATTCGTAGCTTGGTAAAACCTGAGACAGCAGTAGAAATATTGATTAGTTGTAAGGAATTAGGACACAGGTTAAAAAAAACCTGCCAGAAATGTCGGTTGGCTGACATTTTACTCAGAGTTGAATATAGTAAAGTAATAATTGTTTTCTCTCTGTTTGCAAACATCATGTTTAATAGTCATAAAACAGGTGCTTTTGTTTGTCTCACCAACATCTGCATGTTCCTGTCTGTGCTACAAAGCATGGCTCAGCCTTTATTAAAGCCATGCACCACTCCTGTGATGCACAGGAGAAGTTTCATTTATGCTTTGCAGGGAGCAGACTTGCATTACTTGCCTGGTTACGCAGTATTCAGTGGCAAGCGAGAAACACAGTTCCCAAATCCAAGCTCTTCAGCTCCTGATTGCCAGGACCATATTTCTTCAACATCAAGTTTCTTGATGTACTGAGCCTTCCTTGTTCTTCCTCATGCCAAAATGGGAAGAAATGGAAAACAGAGCAAACTTTGAGACCTTAAAAGCTGCAGAGTGAAGTGTTTGCATAACTGAGGATGCAGGATGCTCCAGGATGCTTGCTCTGTTCCTCAGAGGGGAGCACTGGGAATGATTCCCAGGTTGGAGACTGACAGCTCCCTCTGGTCTCATTGAGTGACAGGGCTGATGTGAGTGTTGGTGGCCTCAGCCGTGTCTGACTTCCTCTCATTTCAGAGGATTTCATTTACTTACTCATTCCGTGCCAGCATGCTGTTCGCCATGTGATGTAGCTCTGGCATGGGTGATGCATCCCAGAGCTATGATGTAGCTGCTCCTGCCACAGAGAATGTGATCCTGAAGATTTAGCACATTTTCTTCTTTTGTGCATTGTTGAGTCTGTCTTTTACCAGCTGGCCAGGGAAGCTTGGCTACAGAGAGGTGTCTGCTAAAAGCCCGTATCTCACTAAGGATCTCTTTTCTTCCAGGTGATCCCGATGCTTCCCAAGCTGCTCTGTGAAGAGTTATGCAGTCTCAACCCCATGCGAGATAGGCTGACGTTCTCTGTGATGTGGAAGATGACTCCAGAAGGCAAGGTACGTCAAGTAGCAGGCAGTCATCCTGCTAATCAGTCCTCTGTCGGTGGCCTGCCCCTGCTCTTGTAAACAGAGTAGTAGAAATACCATCCCTTAACACCCAGGTGGATAGCAAAGGACTTGGTGAACAGTACTAGAGGATATAGGACTGTCCCTGTATGTTGTCTTACCAATGAGATGTGGTAGAATTTCCAACTGGAGTAATTTCACAGCATGGTGGGGAAAGGAAGAATATTTGTATGAATCTCAGGAACAGAATTTCCTGCTCCTTGCCAGGTCTCCCATCCATTTAATGTCTTACGTTCAGCAGCAATTCAAAGCAAATGCTTCAGGTAGGACAAGATGTTCCCCCCGACTCCAGCCCTGCCTTGTGCTCATAGGCAGTTGTGCAATGCAGTGGATGCAGGCAGTATTCCTCCGTGGCCTTTCTGGTAAACAGAGTATTTCATTCTTCTTCAGAGCTGCAAATTACATCGATCCAAATAAAGCGTGATAGCTCTTCAGCAAAGGCACAGCTCCATCCTCTGCATGTGTTATTTCCAGGGAGCAGTTGCGGAGGCTGTCTGACAGTGCACCGAGCTGCCTTCAGCTGCCTGCCAGCTCTCCCCAGGTCTTCATTTCTCACCTTGTTCTTCTCCCACACTCTTTGTAGCCCTAACATTCTCCTCTTTGGTGATCTCAGGGTCCCCTCGCTAATCGAGGAGGACTAAAGACTGCCACTACCAGAAGACTCTTCAATCTATGCGAAATATACTTTCTGTACTCAGAATTTTTTCTTTTTTTAATTCTCTCTGTGGAGAGTATTACTTGTGCCAATTTGGTAAGTTTTCACAAAGATTAATTTTACTTCCTTATTATTGTCCATGCTGCTCTAAAGGATACTGAATCTTGTTTTGTGCTTTAGCAAAATACAGTTGCAGACCTGTATCTGTATTTCTCCAGCCAGTCCCTGCCCTGACACTGCAGTAGCTTTTATTTGTTTGTTGTTAGAGGTGTTCCACTTGCTATAGTGACAGCGTGATTTCTCATGAGACCTTTTAACAGTAGCTACTTGGTGGACCTTTTACTGACTCTGAGTGGTCTTTGAACAGCTAACAGTCAAATCTTAATTAAAATAAGGCTTGTCTCTTGTCCCCTGCAATAAATGCATTATTTGCTCCTCAGACAGTGTTCAAACCAACCCTGTTTGACCACTGAGAAAACAGAGGAGCTGCAGCATCTGCCTTAGGCCTGCTCAGGGAGCTGATCTCTGGAGGAGCAGTGATCTGGGCCATAACCACAGTGCCCCTTCGAAAGCAGACTGCCTATGGCCATCTCAGCAAACGGGTTTCTCCTAGGAGGCGTTTCAGGACTGCCGTCTTAATCAAGGTCACTTGATTTGAATATCAGGTGAAGACCAGTAAGGAATTTACCCCTTCCAAGAGGAAAAGTGGTTGAAGGGCTTTTGCCCAGCAGGGCATTCTTGTAAGAGCTTATCTCTGAGTTGAGACAGAATGTGTCTCCTGTATTTCTAGGTGTTACTATAGCCTAAACTCAGTGTAAACAGGATCACATACTCTCCCAGGCTCCACTGGGTGAAAGGGAGGCAAATGAAAGGCCCCAGCATGGCCTTTGAACCTCAGCTGGTGGTGGAGAGCCATGAGAACACTGACATAGAGGACAGGACATTCTTCAGTGAGGGATGCACAAGGCCAAAGAGCGCTTCGTTGCACCCCGTGTGCGCAGCAGTATTGTAACCTTGAGCTTGCAAAGCAGAGCCCAGCATCGCTACTAGAGGTGGGAGCTGCTCTGAGCTCCCACTGTTACTGTTCCAAAGCAAATAAGTCTAGAGCTAATGCATCTCCCAAGGAAAAGCCACGCAGATTCCTCACTTGAATGTGACTATTGATAAGTTGTTGATATTATTAATTCTTGTTTCTTTTAGAAAAATAATGCCAGGCTTAGCCCTTTCTGGGAGACAGGCACTTTCTTGTTTCTATTGCTTTTGGGTTCTGGAGTTTTTCTGTTCTAGTTTTCATTAAGTATAACAAAATGTTGCCTGAGCAGTACTGTGCATAGCTCCATGGACTCCAGTGGGATAGTGTGACATGACGTATCAGAAATTATTTTCCAAAGGCAGAGGCGTTAACCATATTGTTGCATCTGTGGGGTTCTTCAGGAGCAGAGCTGGGCGTTCATAGGAACAATGTAGCATGTTCTTTGGATGCAGTCAACAGAAAGATATTTGAAAACAAACGATGCAACTCTTCTTTTTAAGTTATTACTGACTGATGTTTGAAGCACAGCCCTGATGGTTCCTTCTTCCAGTAAGGAAGAAAAATTGCCTCAGTCTGAAACAACCTATACAAACTTTGTGTCTTCAAGGCTCAAAACTGCTGTCATAGGTACGTGGTACCTACTGTGTCGCTGGTACGTGGGCCAGCTAGACTTGTGTGACTTTCCCTGCAGAAGTGAAGCTTGCATGTTCCTCTGGTGGGGTTTCCAAACCAGGGATGCAAGGCTGCGGTTACCCAAAGTCTGCTTGGATGGCTGCTGAAGGCAAAGATGGGGGGCATTTCCAGGAAATACTTGGATGGTGGGTAGAGTTAAGTTAGCCTGATGCAGCAAGGCTGAGTCTGACGGCTCTGCTCACTACATGCAGGGAATACTGGACTGCATGGGGCAAGATGCATCCAAACTCCACTTCTTGCCTATATGACACATGTTTAATGCATCCAGGCAATTTTGATGAGAAGGTGTTTCTTGGGTATGTTAATAAGAGATCTCTCAGGGTTGTCCTTGTCCAGTTTATACCTGTTAGAGCTATTGCAGGAATGGAAATTGGGCACTCTGCATGGTGCGTTGAGGCCAAGAACACAAAAAGGAATTGAGGAAACGGAGAAATAAAAGAAGTTCGATATCTGCTAGTAGTGGGCTGCTTGTTTTGATGCTTTGCCCTGGATGTATCCTGCCTGAGATTTGACATCGTAGTTATATTCTGTGGGCCCACTAGACTGCATCTCTCATCTTACAAGGAAGTCAGGGGAGCTTTGAAATATATGGCCTCTTCTAAGCTAGCAGAAAACTGAGGTTTTGTTGAAAGCTTCAAGTTTAGACAGCAAAGTGGAAATCTGGTCTGTTGCCCCTTGAAGGGGACAGAGAGAGCTCTTGGAAGCCAGTGGCAGAAAGCACTGTGTAGCCTGAAAGCTGGCTTTCACCGGAGACTTGGGAACTGGAGAAAGTGCTTCTCTTCAGAATTACCCTTCTCGTTTGTGCCCAGCCCTTAACCCTTTTAAACACACATGTACAGGATGGAATTGACTCACTTACTTTATAAAGCAAAATGAGAGTGCTTTCCAGACACAAAATATCTAGTGTGGGATAATATAACAGTGAGGGCTAGAATTGATAATGACCTTTGATGTAGAAATTAATAGCTGGAGATGGAGGAACTAGCAGGGAAATGGAAGTAGTGTCTGGAAATACTTGAACAGCGAGCTGAAAGACCTGCCTGTTACAACTGGAGGGCCTACAGAAGTGCTCAGTTGACATGGAGGCTGCTCAGCTGTCCACCCAGATAATCTCAACAAGGAACATCACCTTTTTGGTGCCTGAGTACTGTCCATGTCTTCCTGCCAACGAGCTCTCACAGTCTTCAACTTGCTGGAAGTGGATCATTTAAAGAGCAGTGGAGCCTCTTCCACACCAGAGATTGTGCTTACTTAATGTCAGGAGGTTTTTTGGGTACAGCAGATTTGATCAGGTATCACTGATCTACCAGATATGGATACCCCATCACCACAAGAAGCTGAACCACATTTAATGGGATGCAGCAAAGTGCAGAGCAGGTGCTGCCAGCACTGTCACAGCATCTCTGTCCAGCTTTGTGACTTTCTCTTCCTTTCTTTCTCCTTGGCATAGAGAAAGGGGCATACAGAGAATAACCATGAGCTGAGGGTCAGAGCACTTTACATTGCAAAACATCTCTTGCTGCATCTCCACTGTTAGGACATTTTTGAATTAGAAATGAGCTTAAATGCCTGGTGACTTCCAGAACTCTGAGCTGCTGAGTTACACTGAACATATGTTCTGTGGACCATAAGGGAGGGAAGCAGCAAAGCTTATCTTGGGGATCAATCCTTTCCTGTTAAGAAGAGGGTTTGCCTTTCTGAAGCAATGTCCTTGGTGAGTCTGTCATAAAGAGAGCTGGCTGTTCTCCCCACACACAGCCACTTGCAGAATGTACCTTGTCCTGTTGAGCTGATGAAGGGGTAAGGTGGCAGTTGTAGCTAAGGCAGAATTACAATTCTCCATTCATTCTCTGAGCACCATTGTGCTTTGAATGGTTTGTTGCAGACTGCATCCATCTCCAGAGCCTTCATGCCAGTGCTCTTGACTCTTCTGAGGAGCCTTCTATCCTTTATCCCTCTGCACTTTCTCTCTGGCTTGCTGAGCTTTTGCACTCTCTTACGTATCTGAGCTGAAAATAGATTTTCTTTTCTGCTTTAAGAAATAATTCTGAATTGCTACCTCTACATTGGTATTCTGTTAGTGTTTACAATGGGAGTGGCTTCTGGCTTAAAGTAAAATAATTTTATAGGTGATTTATAGATTATTTTCCTCTAGATTCCAAAACAGTTTGGAAGCCTAGAAAGGTTCCTGGCTTGAGTTTGGACCTAGGAGCATAGGCATGATCAGAGAAACAAAGGGTCAGTGACTGGCCATCTCTCCTCCAGACCCACCAAAGTCCTACTCAGGTGCTTTCACAAGTGCTGCTCGGACACTGGGGTTCCTGCAGTACTCCTGAAAACAGAGCATTTCAAGGCCAGCCCCTTGTGCCCTGCTGACCACACTTTAATCAAAGAGTTGGAATGTGATCTGTGTTTTGGACAGAGGAGATCCTTTCTTGCCAGCTTGTGGCAGTTGCCACTCCTGCACCTAGTAACCTTGGACTGGTTTCAGCTCCCTAATGGGCTGTAGTTCTTTGAGCTCTATGAAAGAGGGAAATGAGGTAGAAGAGGGAGATCTACACACTTAGCTATGTGTATGCACGATGTATTGTGCTTATGCCTGTTACTAGACACTGGAGAATCTGTATGAGCAAAGGGCCTGATGGTCTCAGAAGATCTTCACTTGAAGATCACAGTCAGTGGTGAGGTTGTACAGTGTTTGTACAACTTCTCAAGCTTTTGTGCACTGAAATAATAAGTCTTCAGATCAACTTACACTTTCCAATTTTGCAGATCCTTGATGAATGGTTTGGGCGGACAGTCATCTGCTCCTGCATGAAGCTAAGCTATGACCATGCACAGACTATGATTGAAAGCCCTGGAAAGATATTCTCACCTGAAGAACTACCCCCTGTCTCCCCTCAACACTCAATAGCTGAGATCCAGCAAGCTGTGCTGAACCTGCATCGGATTGCCCAGCACCTCCGCAAACAGCGCTTCATTGATGGTGCTCTGCGCTTAGACCAGGTGGGTAAGTCCAGCCCCTGTCAGGGACTCCTGCTACACTGAAGCAATTTCATGCTGTAGTCCTTGAGAATTTCCCGATCTGTCTAAAAACTTGAAGGGGAGAGTCAAGGCTGGAGTAGAAAGGCAGGTTTGTGTGCAGGTGTCTTCTTAGCATCGAATTCTGTACCAAAAGCACTGAGTGAAGTTGGATGAAAAGAAAAAAGTTCCTGTTTTTTAAGGAATGGTCTATCTTTCAGCATTTTTCAGAAGCCTAAACCCCTGGTAGACTGGGTAACTCATCCAAGGAAACAAATCATGACGGTGTCATCCATTATCAAGCAGTTCAGATATCCTTAGTGCACATTTCACTGTGAAAGGCTCATCCTCCAAATTTATTTCTGTGCTTGCAATACTCATGTTTTCCACACGTTTTGTAGCAGTTCTCTGCACAGGGAAGATGACTAAATGTTATCTAAGCTAATATTTGTAAGTGTTGGGTGTGTTTCAGAGAAAGAAATGCTAGTGAGGAGGTTTTCTGTCTGGCATAATTTAAATAATCTTGTGTCATTTGTGGTATGTGTCCCTTCTATTTTACAAGTAGATCCAGATAGTTTAGACTATCACAGCAGAAGAAACTTTTGCATTTGAGGTCCAGCTGCTCTGAAGTGGCTTCTGACGGTTTTGTTACAGTAATTTATAGAACCCAGTGGCCTTCCTGAGCAGGAGACAAAATAATCTCTTAATATAAGGAAACTCCATTGTTTCATTTTGCAAAATGAGCATGAGTCAACATAAGGATATTGCTGAGAAAGAAGCTAGCCTATGGAGATATGTAAACAGGACTATTGTATATAAGAGGTACGTTGTAACCCTTCCATTTTACTCGGCATTGTAATCTTGTCTCTAGTTGCAGGAAAATCTAATTTTAGAGAAATCGTTGCAGAGCAACAAAAGCAAAAAGTGTCTATAATATGTGACTTCCCTGACGGAGCACGTGGCTTAGTCTGGTGAAGCTGCTGTGAAGAGGAGGCAGTGTGCTTTTCCCCATGTTTGTGGTAGACGGGATGACATGTTTGTATCTTGATTTCCAGCAGAGGAGGCTGGGGTGATACTTTAGGATAAACTTTCTGGTGTAGGCATTGAGGTGTCTGAGACTATTGTGCCTATATCTGTTGCAGGAGGACTTAGAGGACCAGTCAGGCACTCTTAAGAGAGCCTGGAGCAGGGGCCTTTGCTCAAGGTCCTTCCTTGCTCAAAGGAAATAATAATTCTTAAAATTATATTCAAATAATTTTTGGAAATGAGACAACCACTTTGAAGTCCTTTAGAGTTTTCTTAAACCTCCTTTGGAACAGAGGCTTCTCTCTTTGAGATTTATCATACAATGGCTAATAAGCTGGGCTTTTGTTCCCAGGCACACTCTGAATGCTAGAGAAATGTTTAAAAAAATAGTCTTTGTGCTTGATGAGCTAACTGGGAAGTCTTGGAGATATCTGGATTGGAGCAACGGTCTATGAGCTGTGGCCCAGAACTGGGAGCTGTGGCCCAGGAAGGTCACCAGGTGCTTTCCACAAGTCACACACTACTTCCAGTGTAGTGCTGAGCAGTCACTCTGTGTGCCTGAGTTGAGTACCTGTTATCAAACTAACCTCAGGGAAAATGTTTTAAATGCTGTGACATTTTCATTGGGAGGATTTGGCCAGGGAAGCATCCTGTTCCACTGATACCCCATAAAAGATTAGCGGTGTTTTGTTTTGCTGTGTGCTGATACAGAAGAGCCATTGAAGAGAACAAGTTGGAGCATCCTCTGTGAGACTGGAGTTAAAAGTCCTGATCTGCAAAGGGCACCAGAGAGGACTGATTCCAGGTAGTTCCTAGCCGACTTGATAAGATGGGTTAGATGTCACAAGTGGCACTTTATGCTGCGCAGAATCTTTCTCCCCTGGCAAGAGTGTCAGAGCAGAAGTAATGGTCTTTGAGAAGGAAGTGCATTTTAGTTCAAGGGACACTTTCACCATACCTACTCTTTTCAGGTACTGCCTTGATAGTTGTATTTTGATAAACTACACCCTTCCCAGCTTGTGGAGCGAGCGATTACTGTAAGGCTCGAGCACAAACAGTATGTGAGGAATGGATGCATGGACATGGCCAGCGGCATATGGCCAGACAAAGCAATCTGTAGCTTTTAGCAGGAGATGAGTCCTTCTCCTGTTGCCTTTGCTCCCCCACTTCCCTGAGTTCCCATGGATGCAGTTGTGCACTGGGTCTGACTTCCAGCTCCAAGTAAGTGAGCAAGGGTGGGTCTGAATGGGCAACACACCTTTCTAATCACTGGACCTCTCACTGATTTCCTGTTGAGTAATAGAAATCCTGAACAATGGAAGACAAACTCCAGCAGGAAACTAGGGGCAATGAATTATCAGATTCCAAATAAATATGCGAGTGAAGGAAATGATCATCCCACCATCTTAAGGGAGGGGGTGGCTGGGCATGAATGACTCCTGTGCTTTTTTTTCCAAGGGATGTGAGCCCTCTTCCTATACGTTTTTGAGAGCTTCTACCTTGGGGTCACTCCTGATTGAACAGTGATGACTATTTTTTTTTTTTTTTGCATACTTCTGCCCTGCCATGTTTCATTGTAACATGCTCTTGTGCTTCTTGTTGGTATCAAGAAAATAATGCAGGCAAAAAATCTCCCATCCTGCTTTGCCACTGGCCATGGGAGCCTTGGGATGATGCTCTCCCTGTCTGCCTGTTTCCTCTTTGGAGTGATACTGATCTCCTCCATAGTATCCATATGATTTAGGATTTGTTACCAAAACATAAGAACGTCTCTCAGGTGAAGTCATTCATGGACATACCTCTATAGTAGCAGAAATACTGGTTGGCCAGAAAACTCCTCACATCTGACATAGGATGGCTCCTGTAAGGTGCAGCAGCGTCAGGCCGGCCATGCTGTGGTGAGAGGGATGTTTCCTGTTTGAATGTCGCTGCTGAATTATTATGTCCTAGTGTGAGAGTGGCATCTGGTTGCCCAGGGTTTTCTCTTTTAGCAGTAATTTTAGAAGAAGGAATCTCTGTAGCTCAACAGGTGAAGAATTTATTTTAAAAAAAAACAAAAAAAACCCCGTGGGAATTGCATATCTGGGTCTCACAGAAGACCTTGAGACAAATTACAGGGGTAGCACACTGACTTTGAAACCTTGGGATTTGTGGATTCAGTGTCAGTATATACATGTCTCTTCGGGGCTGTGTAATTTTGAATTCCTGCTTCAGAAATCTGTAAGGGAATCCTGCTGCTTTAGAACTTGCTCTGAGGACCTGCTTTGCAACCAGAGCCACACATAGAATGGTTTAAGGGACCTTAAAGATCATTTAGTTCCAGCTCCCCTGCCATGGGCAGGGATACCTTCCACTAGACCAGGTTGCTCAAAGCCCTATCCAACCTGGCCTTGAACACTTCCTGGGATGGATCTTGCTGTCATCATAGGCCCCTTCTGGGACTTCTTCCCTAGAATATGGTTTCCTGTGCTTCCTGCCAGCTTCCTAGCTCCAGATGGCAGCTGAGCACTGAGTTTTAGAGGTTTAAAGTCTCTTTGCACCTTCAGCAGCTAAGGAGCTTATGCAACTTTGTCCACACAGAGAGAGATGAATGTATTTCTTTTCTTTCTCATTTGGGGCTGCAGCTTTTAGAAGTAAAGGCAAGAGTTATCTTCCCCCCCCAACCCAGGACCATGAAATGCCACCCCTGTGCTGTCCTCTCCCAGCTCATGGTGCACCCGCGCTACAAATTGGAGCAGGGATCTGACCTGGTTTAAAAACCAAAAGTGAGCACAACCCACAATTTTCCTTTTTTTTCCTGGCCAGGTTGCTTTGAAGCTGGATCACTTCCCCAAACCACAGCTTTTAGAAACACTAGCCAGAGAATCAGATAGGAACTTGCTTTCAACAATAGCCATCAAGTTTGCAGAAAAGCTCCTTAGCTCCAGCCTGCCTAGAGGAGACCTGCTGATAAATGATTCTCTTTTTGGCCTCAACAGTTTATAAATTAATCACGAGGACAGATGCCTACAAGAAGACAGGTTAAAAAGGATTTCTGTGCGTATTTAAAATGAGACTACCCCAGGATGCTGATCTGTCTCTATGACAACTGTCTGTGAGCTGAGCGGTGGCTTTTGTTGTGCCGATGATTCTGCCTTTGCCAGCGCACTTATACCTGGGTGCTTAAAATGTTGGCATTGGCCAAAGTTCATTGTGAGAACAACCCGAAGTGCATTTGCGTTACACCAATTAGTGGCATTCAATTGTTTGCTAGAATCGTTTTTCTTCTCGTTTTTTGCACAACATACATTCAGCTTCGCAGGTGTGTGCAAAAAGGGAAGAAAAAAAAGGATAAAAATGGCAAAGATGAGAATGTTATGCAAATCTAAGGGTTGAATTGCTAGTGAAATGGTTTCACTTCTACGTGCTCCCAGCCGGTGTGCCGTGCCACTGTCCCCTTGTCTGAGTGAGGGTTGCTTTTTCCTGTGGGTGTCTATTGTTTTGAATAACTTAAAGACAGTAAAAATTGTATTGTAGCTCTGTACCACACTGGAGACCTTAGCTACAGTCCTGTCCTCTGGCTGCCGGGGATAAAGAAATAAGTGATCTTTGAGAACAGCTTCATGTAATTAAGGTTGGTGGGACTCCTGAAGTATTAGAGTATTTCTGCTGCAGCAAGCAAAGGTAAACAAGCACAAAGCCCCAAACAGCAGAATGTGTGCCGGATACCAGCACCAAACCACCCAGGTGTATGGCATACTGGATGTATTAACCAGCTCTGTGTGGTTTTTGAAGCTCTCAGAACTGACTCTGCTTACTTGACGCAAACAGCTTTGAGCTGTTGGCTCAAGCCATCCACACATGGGAAACCGAGTAGGAAGGACACTTTACATGCAGGATGTGACACCCTATGTTGGAAAGTTTGTATTTAGTTGTGGCTAATGGAATAGGACAGAAACACGTATTTTTAGACACTGGCTGCTGCTAATGCCATTTAATTGGAAATCTCAAGAGCCACAGATTAATTACTGTCACCATTAAAATTTTCCGATATGAATGACTGCTGGAAATAATTATGGGAAACTGTTTTGTCATATTTCCTGCCTTATATCTCTAGAGTAAGTATTCAGGTCTTTTCTTCTTGCTACATGGAAGTAATAAATATTTCTACCCTGGTTACAGTCATTATGCACGAGATACAGTATGTTAGTATACGAATAGCAGGGACTTTGGGTTGAAAGAACATGGGGCAGCAAAGGGGTATAACAATCTGTAGACCTCAGTTAACTGAATACACCTGTGTTTTCTCTGTTAGCATGATCTGAGTTTGTCTTAAAGTGCTGTTGGGGCAGGAAGACCATCCTGGCTTGAGTGCTCCCTGGTGTGATGCATAGGTTGTCTAGCCACGGCTGCTGTATGGGCTACCCCTGCCCACTCTTGGTGCATGCACCTTTCTGGGGAGGAGTAAATGGCTTTGGTCCAGCACCTGGCTCTTGGCTGCAACTCTCCAGGGAGCGTTGCTTTGTTGGGTTTTTGGCTAGTGTCAAAGAGAAAGTCCCGGTGCTCGTTGCGTAAGGTGTGCCATTGGTACCAAATTCATCTTGGTTCCCTCAGGGTAGGTTGTGGTGTGTACCTGCTTTGGCACTTGCTTTGGCCCAAGAGAAAATCCAAAAGGCTAACTTATAAAATCCTGAAAACTGCCATGATACCTCCCTAAAGAGGCCATTATAGCAACAGTGCATGAATGTGACAGCAGAGGCAGGGTGGGCTGCATGTATGGTGCTGTAAGATAAATGGAAATGCAGAGTGACAAGAAGCTTTCACTATTCACTTCCTATCACAATTCCACCATTGTCTGCTCCTTCTCTTTGATGTCTGGTTAGAGACATCACTGATACCCAGAATGGGGACAGCAGGTGCTATATGATCATTATGGACAGTTGCTTATACTGTGTGATACATAAGGCAGCTGGGGGAATGTTGGATGTATTTGGAGATTAATTTCCTTTGGGGATTTTATGTCTTTTGCATAGCCCTAGTTAATACGTCAAAACGGGCATCTAAGGCTGCGGCTTCCTACTGGGGGATACTGCTCCTCCCCGCAGGAGTAAGCGAAATGCATTTGCAAAGGTGCGTTAGCGAAATAGGAATAATTTTCAAAATGTCTTTCCTTCAGTACCACAAGGGAACATGGTACTTTGCAGGCAATTATGAAGTGTCATTGCTGTCATCAGGAGCAGCTAATGGCTCAGGTCGGACAGTTTGTGTTCGCACCAAGGATGCGCGCGGGAAGGAGGCGTTGTGGGACCATGCTATGGAGAGGGTCTGTGTTGGCTGAGCATCTTTCTGCTTGCATGGAGATGTTCGCTTTGCCAGTAGGTTTTTAAGTATTTTGATTAAATTAGGATTTTGAGTGGAAGGCCCCCCAAATCTAATCTTTTGCCCTGGGATTTTAATGAAGTCCTCCCAGGGGTGTGAGTAGGATTGATGTCGTCGCACATGTCCTGCCGTTCCCTGATCGTTCTTTTACAGCTGAGCAGCTGTGTCCCAGCAGGAGCAGGTGGTGAAGTGGTCGAGCTGGCTCTGGCAGGAGGGGGGAGTTGGGCGCTGGAGCACAGGGCTTGGCTGTAGAGCATCGTGCTGGGAGCCACTGCAGCCAGATGTCTGGGCAAACACGGCTGGGAAGGAGCTCCCCACACAGTGGTGCTCTGGCATTAATTTACCATCAGTAATGCAAGAGTGGGTTATGACTTTATTCTTCCTGGAGTAAGTATTCCAGCCACTAGCTTGGTTATTCAAGTTCTCTGGTCATGTACAAGTGTTTTTCTTGTAAACAAATGCAGTTTAACCCTTGAGTTTTAATAAATCTACCACAGACCTGCACGCATAGAAACTTGTCGGAAAAAGAAAGGGGGGTATTATGCTTTAGTTTTGAGATGCTGTTTGACACAGCAACAGCTTCTTTTGCCTGCCAGCCTCAGAGCAAGTATCAGAGGGGAGGCCAGCTCCATCCTTCCAGGCGATGGGAATGGCATGAAGAGGTGAAGCAGTTGCCTGAGCTCACATGGTGAGTCAGTGGCAGAGCTGGCAGGACAGCCTTTTTCTGATTCCCAGGCCAAATCCAGTGCCTTAGGCCAGCACTGACCGTTCTCTTCCTCTCACATTTATTAGTGACAGCTATTGAATAAGAATTGGTGCTTTTTTGTTTCTACTGTTTATTGCCAGCCCACTTAAGGTCAGGTTTTTTTATCCCAGTTCCCCAGCAGGTACTTTTCACAATGCAGAGCAGAGAAACAAACCACGTCAGCATGAAGGGTTGAACAGTGGCCAGCATGTCTGCAGTGCAGAAGCAGCCAGTGTGTTTCACAGGTGGTCTTTCTCCCCAGTCCTTTCAGTTCTCAGGCTTTGCCTGCATGCACCAGGACCAAGCCAGCGTTCTGCTATCCCATGGAAGTCTCTCTTGCTTGCACAGGACAGAGTTGCAGTGGGCAGTACTTTGTCGTACCTCCCAAATTGCTTGGCTTTTTCTATTGATTGAATCCCGTTGGTGATCAGCCTTTGTAGAAGGGAAGTGAGCTGGCAGTTATCACATGCTGACCTGCAAGTAGGGTTGAAAGTGTTTACAGATACTCCAAATTCACACATGAAGTAGACATCTCTTGGTTTCCTGGACTAGCTGGACACAGATGGGTCTTGCCCATGCTTATGTGATAAACAGCCTGTGGCCATTTGCTCATAGGGACCTCAGGCAGTGCCGAATAGCATCTCTAGGGGAAAGAGAGGGCACCTGTGGCAGGTGGTGTCTTAGTGTGATGGAATGTGTCCAAAGTAAGGCAAACAGAGAATTCAGTTCTTGATCCAGCTGAGCAAGCCACTCACTGGTATTTTTGAGGTTGGTGGGCAGAGAAGTAATGACTTCTGCAGGTTATATTGAAAGAGGTTCGGGATGGAAAAACTGGTTCTCAGTGGAGCAGAAGCAAACTGGTTCTTCAGTGTCCCTGATGGCAAGACAGATAAAACTCAGGAAAACATGTGTTTGTGTACTGGAGCATGTGGGGTGAGTGCTGGGAGGAAATCTTTCTTTTACATTTTCTGCTGAGGAGACAATCCATGCTCCAAGAGTCTTGCCCTCCAGTTGGTGGTGGTTTTCTTCCCTGGCAATGAACAGTCATCATCAGAAAGTCTGTTGTTGTTTCAGGTTCCGTTTATCACATATTTGAACAGAGACTTGACAGGGTTTTTTTTTTTTCAGGTATTAATTATTGCTGACTGCATGGCTAATCCATCATTCTCTTTAGATGGAGCCACTGGGCGTTGAGTGATGTAACTTCAAATGTGATCAGTCTGCCATAGGTGAAGATGTAGCAGCTCTTTTTCAGAGGCCGTTCTGTTTCACCTAACAGTAAATGGAAGAAAGGCTGATTGTATAATGACAAAAGACAACGTTTGGAAGGAGATGAAAGATTCAGACATTGCAGTTCTGTGATTTCTCATTTCAATTCCAAAGTGAGGAGGGAAAAATTCTTGCTTTCCATGACCACGACTCATTCTATCAGGTATATCTGAGCATGATCACACCTGAGTCCTGGGATGTTTTATCTTTTCTCATCCATAGCATACAGGTACTGAAGTACAAAGGAGCTCAGAAAGCACCTGTGGTTTCCACAGCCCTCTGAAATGAGGGTTAGCCAAGATACCAGGACCTGAGCTGAGGACGGAGCTGATTGTGCCCTATCTGAGGAAGCTAGTGACTGCTGAAGTCCACTTTCAGGTTTATCTTTAAACATGCCAAGTCCAAGCCCACATCTCCTGAAATTATATGCCCTGCTAAAGTTTGCAGTGATTCACTGGGAGTACATTTTGTTGAGCAACCTCTTGGTTTTGTTTTGAAAGCAAGTGGCTTTGAATCTGTCTTTAGTAGTCTAGATCATTTATCTTGCCCTTCTCTACATCTTCATATGGTAATAAGGAAGTTGTTCAAGCATACAGGCATAATTCAGAGTGCAGATTTCCCCTGAATACATAATTGCGCAAAATGGGAGCGTGAAGTGTGATATCTTGGATAAGGTTGTTGGTCCATGTTGCACTTGTTGCTGAGATTTGTCCATACTTGAGATTTGACCCTCTCCCTGAATGTGCTCCTTCTTTGTGCAGCTGTGTTTGCTTGTGGGAGATGCTGTGATTCCCTGTTGCTTCCTGCTTCCTCTTGAGGCACAAATACCCATTCCTCCCCAAAGATACATATTAACGTTGTTGCATTGTCAGGGTCTTAAAACCTGACAAGACTATTAAACTTTACTCTCTGAAGGGAATGCATTCTCCAGTTTGGATCTAGGCTGGTAGCAGCTATATTGCTTTTTTGCTAATTAGTTACTAATCAGGCTGGTGACAGTCCATTGCCCGTCTGTGATGGGCTGCCATTAAATTGATGGTCACTTGAAAACTAAGCAAGAGGCAGTGAGAAAGTAGCCTCAAGAGTTTGCTAGATTAAAGTGGTTTGAGAGACTTCAGACCTCTGGAAGAAGCCAGCCATGCAAAATCACTGTGAAGGGGTTTTTGTGGGTAGTTCCTTTAACTGGACTTGAAAAACTCATTTCTATCACATAAATACAGACTAACCAAGCAGTCACTATTGTTTGTTTTTTAGAAAAACCAGTCTAGCCTGAATACAACAAAATTTAATTTGTGCCTTCCTTGACAATTGAAGTAAACTGGCCACGTCATGGGCTTGATCCCTCTGATCCTACTGCCCTTGGGGACTGCAGAGCTGCAGCTTATTGGGTGTCTCACGGCAATGCTGAGATCAGCCCTCCGACTGAGAAATTCTCAGTGCCATGAATCAACAGGAGGTTTTGCATTAGCTTGAAGGCTGCAGCTTCACCTCAATTTCAAGGTCTCTGTTTTAATCTCAAGACTCTCCTTGTTTTTCTGAGAAGAAACTCCATTGATCCAGCTAGCGCTTTACTTCTATTAGCATGTTAGAGTAGAATCTGATCCACAATACTAGGAAATAAAGTGCTTAAGTAGCTAAAGTGGGATTTAAGAAAAATGCAATTTATTAAATGATTTCTCTGTCAGTGATGTGTTTAACAGGTATAGAAGACAGAATGAACTAAAACAGGCTTTGGCATTTTGGAAAATGAGTCATTTTTTCTGTTGCATCATGTATAAACTTTTCCCTTCTCATGTATGTATGGTTGAAATTACTTTGAGGTTTTGAATTTTCACTTCAGCTCTCTGTTTTTTATTATTTTCAAAATTACTGAAAGTGAAGGTTGATAGTCTTTAATACTGTGCTCACATTGCCTTGCTCTTTAGTTGTTTTTTTTAAACAAGCCGGTGGGCAACATATAGGTGGTTAAATGAGCTGGGGAGTTACTGGTTTCTCATGTTTAGGTAGGAGTAAGAGGTGAGTGTATTGATGGATCCATAACGTGGTACCAAGGGGTGCTGCTGTCAAATAGCCTTTACGCAGGGGACCAACCTTGACATCCTTGTGCCATTTCTTTTCAAAGTGTCATTTCTTTTCAAATTCTCAAGCATTTCTACAGGTTCCTTGAAATCAGTTTAAAGCCCATGAACATGGTGCTGTTGCAACCAGCTGAGATAGCAGAGAGGTGTGTCCTTTCTTAAAAGAGGACAAAACAGTATTAAACCCTCTGAGGTTCTTCTTGCTGGAAGAAGGCTTTTGCTCAGTGCCCAGGAGTTTTAAGATAAAGTCTAGAGCAGGCAGTGAATATTGAGAGAAGACAGATAGAAATATGGTACCTAAATTTAGTTTCATAGGTCAGACCCCCCCCCCCGCCCAGCACAGAAGCCAATTGGTCTCCACATGCCAGGACCAACAAGATGTACATGCTTCTTGGGATGAAGAAATCCAGCAGATGGTAGGAGTGTTAAACCTGCCATTGTGTGCTCGCTTTTAGGGAGAAATGGCTACTCCTCAGGGTGAACTTGATTACCTTATTCATTTTCAGTTCATAGCTACTGTCTGCACCTTAGCACTGCAGGAGAGAGAGGACTTGTCCTAAACCCCCAAGCAACTGGGCAAAGTTAGTCATCTAGGTTTAATCTCTTCAAGAAAATTGTCAAAAGGCAGGCAGCTTCTACAACTGACGACTTTGGGCTGGTGGGTTTCTTGCACAGCATTGGCTTGGTGTGCTACCAGGTCTAGTTCATCCTTGCTCTTACTCTTTGGTAGGTCTGTAGCTTGCTTCGGACCCAGCACTGAGGAACAGTGCTTTTGCTGCAAGTAGCCTTCGTAATAGTGGTAGCATAGCAATAGGTACAAAATACAACTGAAAGGAGGAAGAGTTGCTGAAAAAAGCTTAAACAGCCAACAAATGGGTACCACCACAGGCATTTCCCCTAACCACCATTAAGTTTCATTTTGAAAGAGACACATTTGGGGAGGGGTTTTTTTGTTTGTCTAAAATAAAAAAATCTTACCCTCCTTCATGGAGCTGCTGCCTCAAATGTTTTTAGAGCTAGCATGCAGCCGCCTGGTCTACCTTGTCTCAGTAGAAACTGGCTTGATCTTCAGTCTTGGTAGATCCCATGAGAGTCTATGAAATCTATTAGAAGGGTCCAAGGTGACTTTGGGATATGAGAGGGCGGGCATTTCACAGCTTGCTGAACGTTGGCTCTGACATTGTGGTGCCTGGGATGTGCTGTGTCAAGGCTTGAGCTGCAGTTACGGCATCCTGGGAACGTAAAGCTGGAAGGGCCTTTAGGAGATGATGCTTTCCTTTTCTTGGCAATAGCAGGAGCTCAGCTGGTAGCAGTCCTGTGCCACGTTTGTGGTTGCTTTGTCACTGAGCCATTGTAGCTGCTGGGACCTGTGTAGTCAGAGCTAGTTCCTCCTGGGGTTGTCACCACAACTTTCACCCACCCAGCCATGCAGATACAAAGTGTGTGGAAGAAGTTTGTGGTTGGGCCTGTCCCTCACGTGTCCCTGATTAGTCATTGCCTGGAATCTGAAATGCTAAAGGCCTGCAGAAACCTTGGGAGGAGCTCAGCTGAGCATGCCAAGGTCCTCTGGGGTAGAGTTCAGCAGTCTGAAGGGCTCACCTGATTACAGCAAGGTAGTCATGCAAGGTGACTCACACGAGATTATCTTTAATGTCATCAAGTGTTTCTTCCCATTACATCTGACAAGAGAACCTGCTGGGTGCTGTTGTAGTGGGGTTTTACTCATCATGGCTGCAGTGTTGTGTGGTGTAGAGAAATGCCAGGGTGCTGGGTGCACTCTAGTGCAGTCCACTCTAGCTGGTGGCATCACTGCTGTGCCAGGGGTGAGTAGCATGGCTGGATGATAACCAGAGTGGGCAAAGCCTAGCAGGGACCTTTGCTCTTCAGCTTTGAGTGGGGATTTCAGCCTTAGATTGAGTTTATGGAAAGCAGTGTGAGGTTTGGTTTAGGGAAGGAAAAAAAAAATAGTCCTTTCGAAAAGCAATTTGTTTCTGCTTTCTGTGAGCAAGGCTTCCAAAGAGACTCGGTCAGTTCTGCAGTACGATCAACAGGACTGGAAAAAAGTACCAAGTGAACTAACACAGTGGCTGTGGTAAACATGAACTGAGGCCTTGGAAGTAGCTAATGGCATACCACAAAAGAGTCTCCTTTCACCCACCATGGGCCGTGCCAGCAGCAAGCACTGCCAGTGCTGGCGTCTAGCAGAGGAAAGCATCATTTGGCTCCCTTTTGATTTTCATTACTCTTCCTGCACTCCCTCCTGCTCACAGCAAAAGCCTTTCCAGTTGTAAAGAAGTGAATTAACTCCCTTCGTGTCAGTGATGGATGAGGCGCTTTCTCCCCCTTCAAAGAGGCGAGCCGTGCCGGTGAATGTGGGCCAGCGGAGTTGAAAAGTCCAAGCGGAACAGGAGAGCCCATGGGGTGACCCAGCTGTCAGGCAGGACACCCTGGGGATGGCTCCCGCCAGTGCCCTGCAACTGGGGAACAAAAGCTGCTCTCAGTGCGCTCGCCTGGCTTTGAGGCTCATTTTTTTTGTGTCTGGCTTTTAATGGACTTGGGCACATCCCTTAACACACAGCAGCCGTTTGTGTGGGGTTCGTGGAGCCTCAGAGGCTTTCAGAGGGTGCTTCTCTGCCCTGCACAAAGGAGGGTTAACATGCCAGTACTTGGGAGATCTCCTTTCAGGCGTCCATGGCTAATCATATTAAAGGTGACCTCGTGGGCAGCGCTTTCCATTGTTGCCATATGTTTTGTCCAGTGCTTGAGTGATGTTGCACATTGGAATGTATTCATGCATTGCCTAATTTAATCACCAGGCTTAATCCCCTCTCCTGTTCTACACCCTTAGAATTTACTGGCTCTTTTCTAGCCTCCCATGCATTGTCTGGGTCTCCCTCACAAGCTAATACCAATGCCTGGAAATGTTTTTATTTCTTTATTTACTTTCAGAGTTTATTTTAAAAAAAATCTCAACAACAAACCCAGCAACCTCTCCAAAGGGTGAGTGAGCGCAGTGGATGCTCTGGGAGGCTGATCCTTCATCCCTGTGTTCTTTTTCTTCCAGCTTTTCCATAGAGAAATTAAGGATTAGGCTCATGGGTTTAAAAAAAACAAAACAAAATACTACAAATGGAAAAGTGACTGAGAAAGCAGTGTGTCTCCTTTTCATATTATTGGAATAAATAACTAATTTTAAGAACTTGACTGTCTCTCTAAAATATGACGTTGATTTCTGCCTTTAAAACTTACCACTTTGGTATGGACAACTCCGATTCCAGGACTGACCAGATAAAATTAACCCAACAAAGACCCAAGTCCATCAACCTAGGAAACTGGAAAGTCTGACTGATGCAAAACTACTGTAAAAGCCAGAGAGCTCTGCAAGAGCTGCCATGCTCTGCAGAAGCCAGGCATTTCTAGGGAGTGGTGCTGTCTTTTAAGAATGATTTCTAAAGATTTTTCTAAGGCTTCCCTGACCTGGTCAACTCTGCTGTGTGGAGGGATCTTTTAAACATGGGAATTAGGGATGCAGATGTGTTATGACTTGCTTTAGGAGTGGATGGGGTCAGTCCCGGCAAGGGAAGGCAGTGATGAGATTTTAGGATGATACACGATCAGGTTGCTAGTATGCTGAACTCCCAGGGGCAGGAAACCTTTTAATTTCCTTACACTTACACTTGTTGAGGCGGATTGTTAAATAAATACCTCGTGCTTTGGTTCAGCTCTTAGATTCTTCTTTTCTGCCTATGGCGTGCTGGTACCCACAACTCTAAACAGCGGACTACATCCCCAAAGTCTTTGAAGCCTTAAACATAGCTTGTACCAATTTAACTGAATTACAGCTTTGAGTTTCCCTCTGTGTATGTGCACACATGAGTTTCTTGCAGCCAAGTTCTCACACGTGAGCTTGTGATCTTCTGTGACTGTGTGTTATGGTTTGGGTTTGATAGGAAGGAGGAATGACGTAAAAGATTGCAGATTTGTGACTGGTTTTAAAAATAGTTTTAAAATATTATGTATCTTCATTTTGAAGAAATGCAATACTGCTTGGAAACCACAGCTACCAAACATAAACCACGTCGAGCCCCTTACATATGTTAAATAACAGTGTGGAGTAGGGGTTATGAACAGCCTGCTGTGCATTAATGCTGGAAGAAGATCAGTGATCCTACACCCCACGCTCCAACCCAGGGATTGACAGCAGCATCGTGGGCTCTGACATCAACTTGGCCCTACAAAAATAATTTACATTTTACCCCCCACCTTTTCAGAGTGAACCTTGCCAGAACCCTTTTTGAAGCATCTACATGCAGAAATTGCTTCCCCACTGAAGCACAGCCGTGTTGGAGCCAGAGGAAGACAGCTGGCTGCGGGTTAGCTGGAGGGCAGGGTGTCCTTCCCGCTGCCAGCGGGCTTTGGGCTCACTGGGACAAGTTGCCTGGCCCCCATCCACTCCTGCTTCCTTCTTTCCCTGTGACAGAGGAGCTGTGAGGTCCCTAGGAAGGCGGGAGTGGGAGCAGGTTGCTGCCAGAGGAATTCAGCTGAGACACAGCCAGCCCCTTCCCAGGGGAGCCCAGCGGCTGTGCTAACAGCAGCTCTTGCTGTCCATGGGAATGGGCAGGGATGTCCTTGGAAAGCTTTGGATCTCCTGCTTATGCACTGAGCAACTGTCCTTAGACATGCCACAAGATGCAGTTAGGTAAGGGAGAGGGAATCACGGTACACAGCCAGCCTCTGCCTGGGGAGGACAGAGCTGGCGCTGCCATGGTGGGATGCTGGGAGGTGTTTTGTGGTGTGCAGCTTGTGGAGAAGATGCTCTGCAGAAGCAGCCATCTGAGCATGGGGGAAAGCTCCTTTACTATGAGGGTGACAGAGCCTGGAACAGGCTGCACAGAGAGATCATAGAATCTCCTTCTCTTGAGATATTCAAAACCTGCCTGGATGCGTTCCTGTGCAACTTGCCCTAGTTGAACCTGCTTTGGCTGAGGGGTTGGACTAGATGATCTCCAGAGGTCTCTTCCAACCCCTACCATTCTGTGCATGGCAGAAGATCCCTTCCCATCCTGTGCTGCTAACAGTTTCAGGGGGAAGAAGATTTGGCCAAGGACACAGCACAGCTGCCTGTAGTTCTGGCAGGTTGTAACAAGCTGTGAGAGAGTCCAGATCATGCCTAGAGAATGAGCAAAGCTCGTCTCAGCAGTGCTAGGGCTGGGCTTCGGGACTACCGAGTATTTCACTGCAGCAGCCCAAAGGATGGGGGAGAATGGTCTGGCTGTCAAACCGAGTTCAGTGTGGTGCGATCAGGGGATTCTACAGCTTCATAGTCCCAGCTCCAGTTTAACGGCTTGTAGATATAACTAAACCTAGAAATACTGTTGTGATCTCTCCTGTTACCTGGCAGAGCTCTTATCATGTCGACACAGGGGCTGTTCATATTTTAATGGGTTTATCTCTTGCGTGGAGGGTATTACAAGCTTTCATCTGTCTTCCAGTCCAACTCTACGGAAATCCCTCCAGGCATGAGGCAGTACCTGGGCACGGAATTAATCTGTGCTCCTGGGTTCTCCCAGCTCCATTAGTGGCTTAGCAGGGGAAGCAGTTAGCATTAACAAATTTAAGAAAATAGGATTTGCTGTGTTTGATCTGCCCTCGGCTCCTTGTATCCTCCCAATAACAATGACAAAGACTGGGCACATTACGGGAAGACACAAAATAGGCTGAATTTTAAGTGTGTATCAGCATCCTCCAAGGCTCGTGGGGGTGGGGGGAAAGTTTTGCTATAGTCACATGCAATAGAAGACATGTTTTTCCTCCTGCCCCATACACAGACACATCTGCACCCACAGCTCTTACCTTGCCTTTGCCTGTGACTTGAGCCATTTGAAGACAGCACGGTGTCCTGTCCTCTTTCAGGTAACTCACTGTTGCTGGCGTGAGGCTGGGACAGCTCTCAGAAACCATCCGACACTTTGAGAAGGGCTCTTTGCCCCCTTGTTTTTCATCAAACAAACCGTTTGATTGTTACTGGTGTTCTTGTTCCGTTTTCCATTAAAGAAGCGGCCTGCAGGCTGCCTGCTCTATTTCACTTGTGGTGCTGTGTTCCTTAGCAGAGCTGCACATCCATCAGTGGCTGGATCTGCCCTCTCTTTAGGAGCCGCTCACTTCTGCCACGTTGTTCTCTGCTGACTGTGGGCTCTCACGAAATAGCAGGGCCAAGCGTGAAGCTAAACTTCAGGCTGCTTAAACCTAGGGTCAGTAAGTTGAGACCTGTTTTCAGATATGACTGTCAGGTGTCTGAAATAACAGCAGTCGGGGATAATGACCTGTTGTTACCTGTAGTACCCTCTAATAATGACATACCAAGCAGTGAGTTTAGAGAGGATTTCCCCTTGGTCGTGTCACTTTTCATCTAAAGCAAAAAAGGGAACATACCAATTGCTTTTCTTAAGTCTTTCAGGCTCCCCTAGCATTTTGGGACAGAAACGTTCCAGGGATCCCTTTTTGATCAGACTTTGCTTTCCTTCATCAGATCAAGATGGCATATACCTGGACTCCCATTCCACCCAACCTGTGAAAAAGCTGGTGTCAGTCCCTCAGAACCCCTCAGGTCGCAGGTACGACTGACCAGCAGGCTGCAGGTGCTGTGGCTGCACAGAAACGCCTGTCGGTTTGGCTGCTAACACTTGTCAGCTTAGGAGAAGCTTTACGTCAGCCGTACGCTTAAAGTTTCTCTCCTTGTTAATAGTGAAAAATATTTCCTTTTCTTCATGGTTACTTTAACTCACTTGGTTGGTCTGTTTGCTCCAGGATTTTCAGAGCAGTGGACGCATTTGCTGCCCTGCCAGGCCCTGTTGTACAGTGAGCTTTCTGATGAGCTGAGGATTATGAGGCCTGGGGTGTCTCTCAGTCCTGGGTGGTGATGGCTACTGGTGCCATGCTCCCCTTCTCCAGGCTCTGCACTGGCTGCTGGTGCCCGTGGGCTTTAGCAGTGCGGTGTCAGCTGCATTTTCCATCTCTCTTCTCATGCAGCAGACCTTGGTCTTCCCTGCTCCTGTTCACACCAGTTACAGGTCCCTGTACTGCTCCTCTGGCCTCTGCCTGTTGGCCTCTGGTCTCTCCTGGGGAATTTTAAGTCTCTGATGAAGTACATGACGTCTGAGTGCCGCCCTTCAGCCATCAATGTCTTCATGGACAGGGAAACTTCACTTGCCGACAACTCTAATTGCTTTGAGAAGGAGTCTCTGGGGGTTGTTTCAGATTAATAATTTCAATCTAGCCTCCTCTCCCCAGTTCCTGTTTTCCAAGTGGGTTTCTATATCTCCTAGGTGAAGAAGAGGCCATTGGGACTGGGCAGGACCTAACTGTTCCCCAACATCCCATAAGGCCTGTAGTCATCACCAGTCTTCAAAATGCAAGAATTTTTTGCAGCCCAAAACCTCTTGTCTCTATTGAGGCTGGTAAAGCCCAGCTTGTGAAGACTCTGTTATTGCACAAAGTGAAATCAGTGAAATTGTCTTTTGTCAGAGCACTGGCTGGGCTGGGAGAAGCACAAGAGCAGAGAGAGCTTTCAAAAGAGGCTCTGAGTAACAGAAAACGTCCAAGCAGTGAAATTTGGCATGCATCTTGTTAGTGTCACGGTTTTTTTATGTGGCATTTCCTAGGGATGTTTTGCTTTTATTTTAAAATTGATGTATGTGTAGAAAATACTTCTAACTTCATTGACAGTTCCCTAGTGGTCTAGAGCATGCGGTGTGGTGTCACAATTCGTTAGCTTCTGAAGAAGGTATATTTAATCCACCAATGTAAACTCTTTGGAGTTGTATAATCTGTCCTGTGGTTTCCTAATCATGCATCTAGAGAATGAGCTCATCCAGTTTATAAATTCTGAAGTGAACAGAAGTATTCAGTTCTTCTTTCTAAATAAATCTCAATCCATTTCTTTGAGGAACCTCCAATGCAGGCAAGTATGAATGCTTAAAAATAAACTCATTTGCAGTTTGTATTTTTGCTAAGTGATGAAAGTTGTCTCCTGCCTCATCTTTCCAGAAAGGCTCTTCAGCCTTGACTTGCAGTTGTGAACTAAAAGCCAAGGGTATGATGCCAGCTTGCCATTTTGATGACAGCATCTGTGTGTCTTTGGAAAGGATCCAGCCAGACTTCTTTCTGGTTTTGCTGCACTGCCTGACCACCTGTAGCAGAGGTTTTGGGGATCACTAGGCAACAGAGCAACCCTTGTATCTGCCAGGAACGTGCATTGGTGACTTCACTCCCGTGATGGGAAGACCCCAGGGTCCTTGCTGCGTGCCAGAGGAGATGTTTGGAGAGAAGTCCTGCTGCAGCCTGTGGGATAATTTAGTAGTAGCTTATTGTGGCAATGGGTCCTGGGTTGGGAACCTCTGGTCTGAGATATTAGTTAAAGAAGGGGGAAAAGCTATCAGCTATCTTCCATCTTCCCGTGTCAGGGATTCACTGGCTTTGCATGTATTTTATGCAGTTGTATAATGCAGGCAGCGGCAGAGGAGAGGAATAACATTTGAGTAAACTATGGGATTGTAAAATAGAAATGAGCAGAGGGATTCAGGCCAGAGTAATACCCCAAATGAGTTTCAGCTCCTTCTCCTAGGCTGGATTGGGTTTCAGGTTGACATTGTCCTTTAGCCACATGCATGGATCTTGTAGCCTCTTAATAGAGGTAGTTTGCTGGCTAATGTCCTGAGAGGAGGGAAGAGACATTAGAGGGATGTGCAGATTCAGTGGTGCAGAATGAGTAAAACTCAAGGTGATGTGTTGTACTGTTGCAAGTAACAGAGAACCCTTCTGCACAGGAGACCTCAAAGCTGGGAAGTAAAGCAGGAATGGAGCAGAGGTCTCACCCCAGAAATAAGTCAACAATAAGAAGAGCAGCTGTCAGTGGCATTCCCTTCTGAGCACCCTTTCCTGGAGGAGCAGGCTTATGGGACAGCTGATTTTATCTCTCTGCTTTTGTTTGTTTCCTGGGGATCGGGGCAGTGCTGAGGACAAGGCAGCAGGGAGAGCTTCAGGAGCCTCCTAGAGAATTTAAACCTTCGCTTGGAAAATGTGCATTTAGGGATGGGGAGAAGGGATCTCACTGAGGAGGTAATGGGTGAAATGGGACCAGTTTAGGACTGGTTCAGGACTTCCAACTGGTAGCAACAGCAGTCCTGTAACCTGATGCAGAGATTGGCCAAATGTTTGCGGTCTACAAAGCCAAAAGGGAAGGACCACCCTGGCCCAATGTGAGAGATAACTAGTTGAGCTGGTAGCAAGTTTCCTTGTCTTTCCTCTTTTTCCACTGTAGGACTTTTGGTCTCTCTATTAATACCCCCATCCTGTCCTCACCACATGTTCTTCAGCATCTATCCAGGGTCTTTCGCCACCAATTTCAAACTGCAGCACAAATAGAAAAGCTCGTGGAAGGAGAAGTGCTTTGGTCTCCAGAGCAGCTTCTCTAAGTGAAAACACAGCTGTGAGGTTTGCAGCCTGCGCTTCTGTAAGGGCTCGGCCAGCCGGCACAGCCAGCACTGCGGCAGTCCTTCCAGCACGCAGGAATTGGGAAATCCATTGTGAACAAGATTGAGTTTGATGGCCTGCGTGGAGGCAGATGGATGTATTTTTAAGAGACAAGGTGCCAGAAAACTCTGTGATTACGTTAGTGGAGCATGGCTCGTTTTTTGTGGTTTTAAAAGTGAGTGTCAGGACTTCAGGGCTATTTTTTTTTCGAGTAAAAACTGAAGTTTGAGCGGGGCATAAAAACCTCCTTGATGACTAAGTTTATTCTTAAAAAGCTTTCTAGAGTTTGCTGGAGAGGGCAGCCTTTATTCTGAGAGGGAGCTGATACCAGTCTTTTTGGACTTAAGTGGGGTTAAGTTTTAAGGTTTTTTTAAAAGTTTTTTTTTTTAACCCCACTTTCGGACAAGTGGGGTTAAAATTGAATGAGTGCCAAGAGTAGAAAACAACCCCTGCATCTCAGGAGACTGTTCTCAGTGTAATCTTTAGATCCAGTCCCCTGGTTTTTGTCTTGGAGGCTTGCGTTCTGCCTCTCCTCCTTGCCCTGGGTGAACTCTTTCTGCCTGAATACCCCACCACATCGGTGGAATTACATTGAACAGTTATAACCAAGGCTGGCCGAAACATGCCCTTACATTGCCCCAGAACTGGGACATCTGAAATCTTTGACCGGGTTACTCAGCTGAACCGATAATACCTCTCTGATACAGTGCATGTGTGGAGAAAACTTTTCATCTAATGACAGAGGTTTACTTTGCGGAGCCAAGGCTGGGAAAGAGGGGATCCAAGCCAAACCATTTACTCAAGGGCCATGTAGAATTTGCCCAGTCAAGTCAATATAGGTACTGGCAGCATTTCAGCAGCCAGAATGCTGCTCCTCATCCTCTCTCCTTGTTGGAGCTACCAGGCTTTATCGCATGACTGGGCCCCTAATTGCTGCAGGGCTAAAACTTTCTTTAAAATGAGGACAGCTGCTGGCTACACTGAAGCCCAGGCAAACCTGGAAGTCCATGACAGCATTAAGCACTGCTTCTTCTTTCTGAAAAGCCTCTTTCTGGTCTTGGTGGACGAAGCCCCAAAATGTATGCAGCTTCTCCAACACCTCTCACCATGACCTGTCTGCCTGAGCAGGGCATCAGGTCCCTGCAGGGATCAGGCAGCACAGAGCTGTCGGTGCACAGGGCAGCTGCCCTGAGCCCTTCTGCTTTTGCTCATGTCTGTCTGTGTGTCAGTTTGGCGTCTGCTCACCACTGTCACAGGGATGTGTGGGAGCCCTTGGGTGCAGATGAAGCACATAGGTGTCTGATGGATGGAGGAGCAAGGAGGAGCAGGGAGCATCCCAACTGTATCCTCTGCTGGATTTAAGGATGCAGGAATAGCAGGAAGATGTCACTAATCCAGAGTGGAGTCATTGCACAAACAAGTGTTATGTGCACACAGCCCTCAGTGTCCAGAGACCACTGTGGGCAGGAGGTGACTTTCCTCGAGGTGGCATTGCCTTCATCTCAAGCCTGCAGTATGTGCAACCAAACATTACCAAGGATCAGCCACGTGCTGTGGGTATGTTCTTGTGCTCCTTTGACCAGTCACAGATAGTGTGTCCACACCCACTTGGTACCTGAGGTGGAATATTCCCCTCCATGGAGGCAATGACGTCCTGCCCATCAAACAGCCTGCCCCAGCTCCTTTGAATTTCAGCACCCTGCTCCTCTTCTGTTTGGGTGTGTTGCAGTTGTGTCTGGTGGCGAGCGAGCCTATCCATCACTGTATCCACACAGATCCCAATTACTCCTTTTGACAGCTCTTATTCACACACCTCCCTGTGCCTCTGACATCTCAATTATTGATGGGGCTTGCCTGGTAGGCAGCACTCTTCTCAGCATGGCTACGTTCCAGCTCCTGTTCTCATTGAGTTCACGCACACACCATGCCGAGCGTTTCTTTATGCGCAAAGCTATTGGAGTGGAAAGGGATCTTTATTAGCATGTGAGCTCCAGGGCTGCGCAGCCAAAGGGGCAGTGCAAGCCGAACTGTGCTGCAGTACAGCGCTGGGAAATTTCCTCGCCCCCTCCTCTCCCGGTGAAGCCCAGCAGTGTCTTCTAAAATGAAATGATCTTCTATGTTTAGTGGTGAAGATCCCTTGATCTGATGAGCCTTCCTTGTGATGGGGTCACCCTGCACTTGCATTTCTGTAAGAAACCTCAGTCCTCCATTGCCCTGGCAGGCATAAAATCTGGTGTTTTGGAGAGCAGTGGCCTCTCCTTTGTCTTGCCACTAGTTTGTTTGCTGGCTTTACAGCAAGCCCTTGCGTTCTGATGAAGGGCACTGACATGCAAAAAATGGAGCTTCAAAGCAGCACGTGGTGTTGGAGCAATGTTGTCAAATTGGTTAGGAGTTAATGCTGTGCCAGAGGGACAATTGCAAAAGCCTGCTTGTTTTGTACGGCTTCGTGTATCTGGGAGGCTCTGGATGTCTCGTGACATTGCTGTAGCAGAAGTCAGGTAGGAGGAACAATAAAGTGGTCAATCAGCTCCTTGTGCCCTCAACCTTGCCCTACATCCTCCTTTAATTTGGAAGTAACCAGAGGTTTTTGTGCGTAGTGAATGAAGGCAAAGGGAAGGGTGGCTGCTGGAGAAGATGGAACCAGAGAGAAGCAGCAGAGCAGGGTGTGCAGAGAGCTGGGAAAGGACACTTAAGTTTTGTTCTCAGAGATCTGTGGCAGCAGATGCCTTGTAGATTAGCTTTAGCATGAGAAGATGAATCTGTGGAGCAGACCTTCCAAAGCATTGAGGTGCCGGGGAGTGTAAGTGCCTTTGCGGATAAGCATGGCTGTGCAGACGTGAGCATGTGCCCAAGGGTGGTCCATGGAGCACTCCTGTGGCTCCAGTGGCAAAGAGGACCCAATTATGTGATATCGAGTGGATGTGGACAATGCTTTCAAGCTTAGTAGGAAGCTTACAGTCTCTGTATCCCAGAGTGCCTCCTGGCAGCACTCAGCTAGTCCTTCTCTACCTGCCCTACCTGCTCTTTGCTCTTCATCTGTCCTGTGATGAGTACAGACCCTGGAGGTCTGTACTCCCTGCAGAGACCAAATGGCACCAAATGAGCAAGGGCAGCCAAAGCATTGCCAGTGGCTACACAGCCAGAGCTTGACTGTTCTTTCAGGTTCTGTAGGAACTTCTAGCCTGGGTGACAATCACAGGTCCTCTCTTCCCCCTCCTGGCTGTCCATGACAGTGCATCAGCATGGCAGATCTGCAGAGGAGCAGGGTTTTGTGCTCCAGTGACAGCACAGCTGCCTTGAGCTGTGGTTGCTGGGACAGACCTTTAGTTACACCTCTCTCTGTGTGACAGCCTGACCCTGGTATTTCCTTGTGTGGAGTCCTCTTGTCACGGTGGGTGACAGCAGCATCCTCTTGCCTGACGGTATTGCCCCAGATGGGCAAGGCACATATAGTCCATGTTAGGCACGCCTTGCTGGCACTGGCAGGTAGCAGAGATGGCTGAGCCTGCTAAGCAGGGTGTGTTTTATTTGTCTGGAATATCATAAGCAGACAAAGAAGGGTAAAAATAACAGAAAGTTTAAAACCTGCTATCTTCAGGAAGTATGATCTTTCTCTTTTGGGTAGACTGGTTCCATGGGACCTCGTTCCCCCAGATAGTGAAAAGGTCACCCTCCCATACCTGATTGCCCCATAGCTTTCCCTGGCAGCGTGTCCAAACAAGGCTGTTTTCCTTCCCAGCCCTTTTCCTTCCTTCCCTTCCCCTGGACTTACCTCCTTGTGCAGAGCCCAGGTAAGCTGTAACCAGAGATGCTCAGTTACTGCAAGCCCAAAGCCTAGCTGAGAGCTGCAAACAAAAGACTCAGGCACTCCCAAGTTTTTCCTGATCAGAATTATTGTTGAAAGTGGCTAAAGCCACACTTTTGCCCAATTTTGCACTTTCTTTTGTGTTTCTTCTCTAGTGACTCTGCAGTGCGGTGCCTGTTCCTCAAAGCACAGGACCAGGTAGAGCTGTGCCCGAGGTAACTGCCGCCCCTTTCACCTCAGAGGTGCTTCCTGGTATTCTATCAGGAAAGCTTTGGAAAACCTGGCCCAGAAAAATGGCTTTGAGCAGTTCCCAGTTCCTCCTTCAGTTCCCCAAACCAGGGCAGCTCACTTGGGAGGACTTTGGTTGTGGACCACATACGGCTAGCAAGGTGATCGATTGTCTCCATTGAGGTTACTTGTTTCTTGCTGACCTCCTGCTACTATGGGGTAGCTGCCATGTGCCGTCATAGCATCTGGAGAGGCTGGGCCACATCCGGCTTCATGGATGTCGGCCAGAAGAAGCATCACCAGCTAGCCCTACTTGTCCTACCTTAGACACGAGTCTCCAAAATGGATCTGAGTAACTTGCTAAGCTGTAGTAAGATCTGAGCTTGCAGGAAGGGGGAGTTCTGGAGAGTGCAGAAGGTTGCTGTCTGGACAGCAGTACAAACTGTGGTACGTGTGCCACATGCAAATCTCAGACACATGTATGGCATGCTGTTGCAGGAGCATGTGTTTCAGAATGGCTTACGAAGTTAGGGGCATAGGAGTCAAGGGCGATCAGCTGGATTTGGCCTCAGCCTGGTACTCAGTTCTTGACTTGGTATCCAAGATGGTGAATTTTTCTATGATTTCATAGTATGCAGTTTTATTTAGGTCAGTGAGAGCACAGCATATGACTTTGCTACTCTTTAGGGAAGGGAAAATCAGCACACCATCTAATGATTCAGCACACAGGGTTTCTTAACGGCCTACAGAAGAAAGATGTTTTAATTCTATGTTCATTCCTGAATGAGTTGTTAATTTGAGTTAGCAATTTCCTCGGAGCCCAGAGGAGAGGAGTCTGTCATCAAATGGAGTGGCTCAACGCTGCTCTCTCCCCCTTTCCCTGTTTAAAAATGTTGGACTCATCATAACAAACCTTTGACTTTTAGCCCTTGCAATGGTCTTCCCAGTCTGTTTCAAGAGTCCTGCATGATCCAGCAGTGATGACAGCTCTGCTGTTAGTAGTCGCTCTGTCCCTAAAAAAGCCAAAGCACTCAGAGCATAAAGACCATATCTACCTCCTCTGAAGGCTGCTGCCCCTCTTACCCAGCCTGCTGGCTCCTGCTCAGAGTCTGCAGCCCTTTGGCAGAACCATGAGGCTCATGGCTGTGGGAGGTGGTGGTCTGGGGGCCAACAGCCTTCCATTGGGCAATGAGGGGCTGCTCGGGTGTGTAGGGCTCTCGCAGGGCTCAGCCTGGTGCTGTCTTCTAGGCAGTTCAGCATATAAAATCACTGGAGACATTTTCAGCAAACAAGTCTCTCCGCAGAACTGTTCTGTTGCTTGTTGAAAGAGAATTAATTTTTCCCCCTTAAATAAAATGAGCCGTGTTTGAAATCTGAAAGCCCTTGCTGAACGCCTTCTTGGAGCTGCAAAGAAAGCAGCTTCCAGGTCACATCATAGCCTCCTGCCGGACACGGATCCAAACTGCAAACCCTTCTAACAGCTCTTTAATAACTCTGTGCAGAAGGAAAAATCTGTCACCTTTCCCTCTGTGGTTTCTCCTCTATTCTAATGCACTGGAGAAACGAGATGGAGCCGGGAAAGTTTTCAGAGAAAGACTCGTGGGAACTACAGCTGCCGATGGAGAAGGCTCATTTCTTTAGTGTCTGAGGGGAACCGCAATCGCTTTGGTGAAGGGTGGTGTGTGTGGGTGGGTTTGGAGGGGTGAACCGTTATGACCCATGCATTTCAGAAGAACCACAAACACTTTATAGTAACAAAGGGTGGAAAAAGCGAGAGGTTTCTGCAACGCATGTGACTTTTCCCTGAGGTTTGGAACCTTGCGGTATGTTCCAGGCCACAGTGTTTGCGTGTCAGTCTCGGTGAGTTAAGCTTTCTTCCACAAGCCTTGCTTGAAGTTGCTGTGATGACCGAGAGCCTAAAATGTTGCCTTTTTTTTTTCCCCCTCTCTCTCTTTTCGTTCCCCTGCCCGGCCCTTCTCCGTGCAGCTGAAGCTCTCGTTTACCTTGGACCAGGAGAGCGGGATGCCTCAAGGCTGTTATATCTATCAGTACCGGGACAGCAACAAGTAAGTGCTGCGGAAGATTGCACACAGCAGATAGGGGAAGGTGCACTGAAATGAGACTGCTCTGCCTTCTGGCAGAGGGATCGCAACTGCTTGTACCACTTAAAAGCAGATTAAAACAGGCTTCAAGCTTGACCTGAAACTGGGAGCAGCTCCTCTAAAGGCCAGATCCTTTAAAATGCACGAGGCCCTGCAGCCTTCTTTTTTCTTCAGCATTTAAAAGCTGCTTTTATTTGGCTAAAAGGCCGGTTCTTGGGTCCCACGGGCTCTGGCAGAACTCACCCAGGCTTTGCCCAGGGCTGTTCGCAGCTCAGACCCTGCACTGTTTTGTGCTGCATTGACTTTGGGAGCGTGGGCTGGGGGTAAGCATCCAAAGGCTGCAAAGCACCGAAGAGGGCAGTCCTCACCTGCTCAGCTAGACACACAGCACCCCATTCTCTCGGTTAAAGCTCATGTGTGGGTTCACTGAGTGACCTTTCATTTGTGGTACTGTAGACCCAGTGCAGCCGCACGCCCAGTTTTTATAAGGTACCATATGATATTCAAACTTTGGATGTGTTTGGAGCACAGAGTCCTCAATTTCTAGGTATTCTGCCTATTTTTACTAGCTGCTGTAGTGAATTGGCACCCAAGATGTTTTTTTTTCAAATCACATTCTCATTATCAAATTGACAGCAGCAGCACGGTTCAGATGTTTCTGTGTTTGCACTGGGTTACTTTGCCTGAATACCAGCATGTCATAAATCCATAGTCTGTTACCTCCACCCATATAGTTCTGCTTCTTGCCAGTTATTGAAGCTTAACCTAGAAAAGGAGGGTACGTGAAATTGTCAATGTATGGAACAGCCTGTAATTAGATCTGCACTGAAACACTGACGAGAACAGTCCCAGTGAGGAAAGGGGACATTACAAACAACGCCTACCCCTCTCTAAGCGAGAAATCTCAGTGTTTAAACAAGACGGGAGATAATTTCTGGGAGAATCCTTCCCACTTGTGGATGGGCAATTAGCACATGGCACACAGTCCCATCCCAACTATCCCAGCCCCAGAGGTGTGGATGAGCAGAGCGGGTACCTCCAGCACCACAAGCGAATGGGGGAACGTGCAGTTCAGTGCCAAAGCAGTAAATCGACAAGGGAAGAGTGTTTGTTTTTGAGGTTTTTAAAGGCAGCAGCACACAATGGACAGTGAGGAAAAGAAAACCCCCAGACCTATTGAGTTTTGTTAAGGATGTTTATAGGTCCAGCATTTCTAATTGTGTGGTGTATATCTCAACAGTTAGCAGTTGTGGTTTTTTCTGCCACTGACTCTACTCTCCCCAGGCTCCGGTGGGTGTTTTGTGCCATTGTTTGAGGAAACTCCAGGAATGGGAGTGGAACTATTTTGTTTAAATGCTAAGGCCGGTAGCAATTCCACTTGGAAACCTTGCTTTTAGCTGTGAGTGGTCCAGCAAGTGACAAAGTAGCTGTGGCATGTTGGCAGCTGTTGCTTTAGAGATGTATGGCTGTGACCTGCGTTTCTGGCAAGCGTGGGAGCTGAGCCGCCTCGAGCCATGCCAGCCGAGATCGGGGGCTGGAAAAATACGGTGCGGGCAGGATGAGTGAGATTGTGAGTAAACCCAGACTCTGTGCATGTCTGATGGATCAAAACTGAGATTATACAAAGCACGGCCCTGTGCTTTTTATTTTATAGCTTGCTTGACCAGCCTGGGGGGAGCAGGATCCCATTTCCCAGGGAATGCCTCACTAAGTTTGCGCATACGCGTATCCCCCTAAACCCTGTGTGTGCAGCCCAGCACCTCCAATAATCCTTGGCCAGTGAACTGAAGCGTGAAGGTCTGTACTAGATCTGAGGTGTTCTTGCAGGTAGAGTGCCCTTGAGCCAAACGTGTGCTCTGTCCTGGTTGTACCCTGGGTGATTTTGGAGGAGCTCAAGTGTGCTGCACCTTTACTGGCAGCAGAGCATTACATGTGAGTGTTGTAGTGAAGCACTGAACATGGCTTCTGCTCAGCCAAGCAGAGACCGTACGTCTCAAGCATGAGGCCTTTCACAGGGTTTATTTGTCATCCATACAACAGCGTGGCAGTTGTCATGATAATTTTTCCTTAGCAATTTCCCAGGGTAAATTGCAGACCCTATGTTCTCCTAAGTCTAGTCTAGGCTTTGACGATACTCATCAGGACCCAAGGGAATAACAACTCTTCTGCAGCCTTCCAAAGATGGATCTAGAAGTTAAAGCAATGCAACATTTGTGTCTGCACCATGTTTTGGAGCCTTTTAAAGCCCAGAGAAGAAATGCTGCTGACACACTGCAAGCTTGTGCATGGGGAAGACTGGAAATGTGCACCCCGGAGCCCAGCGTCCACAGCAAAGCATCGGGGCTGAGACTCGCGCTGGGGACAGACTCGCGGCAGGAGCGCAGATGTGTGAAGATTTCGAGCAGCAGCTTTAACAGGAGGAAGCTGAGGTGATGTCGGTTTATAGGAATCCATTCTGGCCTTGGGAGTGTGCCTGGTGCCCGGGAGATCTGTATGAGCAGGGTTGTGTGTGGCAAGGCTCCGTGTCACCCTGGTCACTGGAGGAGTGTCCCTTCCCCTCCAAGTGGCAAATGCTGTTCCAAGCTGCAGCCAGATGGGGCCACCGGAGAACAGCAGATACTGGCCTCCCACTTGCAGAACAAAGGACCGCAGTATTGCTGAAAGTGTAATTACTAGAGCAATTAAAATTTCTATTGCTTAGGCTAGAAGTGCAAGTACCATGCAGGCTCTTACAAGGGCAATCAATTGGAATTTGTTCCCTTTAAAATGATAATACCCTGCCAAGGAATTTTTGCCTGCTCCCAGCAGCTTCCCGTTGCCTGCCTGCCTGCAGCGGCGTTCACAGGTGCAACACTTGCCAGGGTGCCCGCTCCGCTGTTGCACCCTGGGTGCCAAGCTCTCTGGACTCAGCAGAACCTTGGGAGCCTTGGATTGAGAGCAGAAAAGGTGCTGAGCAGCCCCTCTACCCTCTGCTGTAATATTTTGGTATCTGATGGCACTTGATAGTCCCAGTAGTGATCCAAGTGTTATACTTGGAGCTGTATGGAGGAGAGAGGCTGCCACTGGCCCGGCTGTCACAGGGATGAGACCAGGTGACACCACTTCTCCCCTTTTTCATCCCTCAGCCAGGACACTTGCACCCTGTTGGCTGCCTGTCCTTCCCAGCCCTTCAGTCCTTCCTGGCTCCAGAGGAAATGACTGGACCTCACGCAGAAGCATGCCGGCTGCTTTCTCATTTTTAAGCCACATTACTTAAATTCTCCCTAATGGGCATCAGTCGGTAAAGTCAACAAAGCACCAGGCTGCTGCCCTGGGCTGTTTTGCGATGGAAGCGCTGTGCCATGAGACGGGGACAGCCGGTGACGTGTGCTGGGTGACATTTGGAACAGGAGCTTGTTGTCAGCCTTCATGTGGTCCCAGATCAGTCCGATCCAGGAGAGGATGGCCCTGCCAACCTTCCCACGGTGTGTCTGCAGCACGAGTCGGGTGTTGAGGGTGGGGCTGGCGTTTTGCCTCTGCACAGTCTGAGTTTCTCTGGCCCTGCACAGGTTCCAACTGCAAAACCCAGCCAGGCTGTAAAAGGCCATCAAGGCCATTCACATCCACCATGGCTCATGAATCCCATCTTACAACATGTGCTCACCAGTCCCCGATCTAGGAATATGATACTGGCAGTGCTGAGGAAGCACCAGCTGCCCACTCTGAAGCCAGCCCAAACGGCTGCGGCTGGTCCTGCTCTTGTGGGCTGCCAGGCAGCAGGAAGGATGAGATCAGTAAAGGTTACAACTGATCATGAAAGTCTTCTTCCAGCTCATGTGCAGGAAGAGCCAAAGCCATCTTGAGATCCCCTTGGAAGAAATTAATTGCAAGAAGTTTAGTATCTTTTGGCTGTATCCAAGATACAGAAAGTTCAATCTGTTTTCTGCATTCACTGTCACTATCCAGACACTCTCTGGAGGCCTTCAAGGCCCTGCTCACCTACCCACAGCAAGTCTGACCCATCAAATGCCTTTATCTTCCCTCCCAAGATTCTCTGATTACTGTCACCTTTCTCATATGATGCCCTGCTGTCCTAGACCTCCTGAGGAGCTATAAATCCCTGTCAAGATTCATTCTGTTATGTGGGCCATGTTTGCAGGGCATTGCAATGCTTCCTTGTACCCAGCTTGTTCTCCTCGATCATGGTTTTCCTGCTCCCTTAGCCTCCAGGTATTGGTCTCTTTTTGAGGTCCCTTCTTCACATCACAGACACCGCCTTTGCCGATAGACCAGCCTGCAGCTCGCCAATGAATTTCATTTTCATTCCTTGCTGCAGCTGGTGTTTGTGTCAGGATTATGAATTTGCAGTGGGGGCTTTCATGTTCTCTTCAGAGTAATTTCTAAACCCAGAGGAGCAGCATCTCGCATGGAAGCACTTAGAGACCTCTTACAAAAGCAGCGTTGGAGTATTGATCATTTTTTCTCTCCAGGGACCTGGAGCTCTACAGATAGAGCTGCCGTGCAGTGTAGCCACTTGCGGGCAGCACCACACAACTCTTCAGGATGAGAAGTGAAAAATAGCTACAGTTGAAAGGAAAAGTGGTGCCCCCTTTTATATAGAGATCAATGATGCCTGGTACATTGGATTATCACTTAAAACACCAGGACTTCAAATGCCAGGGTGCATGCACCCCTGATGCTGACAGGCTCGTGATATATAATGCTGTTTGGGTTACCAACCGAGCTCCTCTGTGCAATCTTTTCATAAGGTGAATGTAATATCTGCAGTGATGGATCCAACGTTACATCAGGATAGCCAGCCTATAATTATGCGTGAATTTTTTGAATGGGTTATTTGTCACTAACACATTAGCTCACTCCATTTATTGCTACCATTCAGGGCTGCAGCAGGTTTGGTGTAAACAGAGCTCGGGTGGGGGCTTGGGGGCTGGGGTGGGGTTATTTTTCTGAATAGAGAAAAGCAAAATTGTTTGGAGTTTGTTCTTTCTTGCTAGGAGAGCTGTTGACTGGGAGTGCTAGGAGCAAAATATGTAAAGCAGCTGACACAGCATAACTGATTTGTTTTCAGATGTACTTCCCAGGTGTACAGCTCATGTGTTGGACTTTAGCATGGCCTTGGTTGCTTTGCAATGAGCTGACAGGTTTACCGTAGTCAGTTGTGTTCCTTATGAGAAATTGAGGCTTGCAAAGTGGGTTGTTTGTACAAGGAGCTGCTGCACAGGTCACACAGTTCCTGGGTGCCTGACCTGCCTTATTGCATGGTTGTTTCATGGCATGCATCCCAGCGAAGCATGTGAAGGAAGTGGTCATCTCCCCTGCTGGCTTCTGATTTTTCTGGTTAGTGGTCAGCAAATATGAGCTCTGCCCTACTCTGACCTGCATGGCCAGGGAAGTCTCTGAAGGTGACATCTTCTCTTGTTTGTCTTGTCTGGTGGACTGGGATTTCATGGGGCAAATCCATATGTGTGTAATCCCTTGACATCACAGGCTTGGGTGGATGCTGTCTGGTAACAGTTACTCACCTGAATCTCATGAAATCATAGAATGGCTTGGGTTGGAAGGAACCTTACAGATCGTCTAGTTCCAGCCCCCCTGCCATGGGCGGGGACACCTTCCACCAGACCAGGTTAATCAAAGCCCCATCCAACCTGGCCTTGAACATCTCCAGGCATGGAGCATCCACAACTTCCCTGGGCAACCTGTTCCAGTGTCTCACCACCCTTGGAGTGAGGAGCTTCTTCCTAGTTTCTGATCTAAATCTACCCTCTTCCAGTTTGAACCCACTACCCCTCATCCTATCACTACAAGCCCTTGTAGAAAGTCCCTCCTCATCTTTCATGTAGCCCTGCTTCAGACACTGGAAGGCTGCAATAAGGTCTCCCTGGAGCCTTCTCTTCTCCAGGCGGAACAACCCCAACTCTCTCAGCCTGTCCTCATAAGAGAGGTGTTCCAGTCCTCTGATCATCTTCATGGTCCTCCTCTGCACCTGATCGAATGGGTCCGTGTCCTTTTTGTGTTGGGAGTTCTAGAGCTGGACACAGTACTCCAGGTGGGGTCTCAGGAGAGCAGAGTAGAGGGAAAGAATCACCTCCCTTGACCTGCTGGCCATGCTTCTTTTGATGAAGCCCAGGATATGGTTAGCAAATGGCTTGTTTAGATTTTGGATCAAAATAAAATTAATTCCATTTCCAGAAATGGATCTGCCAGCCAATGTCAGATTCTCCAGAGCAGGATTTTCACTTTAGGATGGCTTGTTGGACAAGGTGTCTTAGCTGGGATGAGGCATGTCCCACTGCACTGCAGTTCTGTGAGCTCACTTCTGCATATCACTAGCTTTCTGTAAGCATTGTGGAAGTCTTGTTGGATTGCAGGTAGCTGAGCTGCCCTGCAACTCTTTCCTGCTGAGCTGTGGGAGGGTTTAGCTGTCTTTGAACGCCATAGAAAAGCATCAGAGGTGGCTGGGGTAAGTAAGGCTGCATTTTCATTGCTGAGAAGGAGTACCACCTCTTTGATGGTAGCCACCTCATGGGTTTAAAACTAAGCGAGCTGCTCTCTGGGTTTAAAACACTGCCGAGCTCTGGTGGAAGTGATGTCTATGTGGATGAGAACAGGATTAGAAGCAAAATGCAAGCCAGAGAACGAGTTAGCACTGCCCAGAAGATATGGTCTATTGAAGAGGAGACTAAGCAAGTTGGAGGTTTTCTTATGGTATTGTGTCTTGGTGTTTATTTGACTTATTGACACTAAACTTCACCCAAGTCAGCAGGTGATGTCTGTCCTTCACCTGCCCAAGGGTAAGCATTGGAGTTGGCCAGGCAAGGCTGGTGAATTATTCTGTTGTTGTATGCGGAGGTAAACCAGTCCTCCTGGTTTTGGGATTGGTTCAGTCTGGCATAAATTGTCCAGGAGAGTAAGTCCAGAGGTTGACCTTTAAAATTTGAAAAATAGGTAATCCTTCCTGCCTAGAGTATGCGCACCGTTCTTTGTATGCCACAGCCAAAAGCTGCTGGGAGGTAGGCAGCAAAATAGCCTTTGTCAGTGAGACTTGGAGGAGTGGAGAGTTGTTCTTCCCTCACAGAAGGGACCCTATGGCCATGTCTAGTTGAGGAAGATGGGCTCTTGCAAAAGGCTCTGCCCAGGTACTACTTAGCTGCTTTTCTTGACACAGACCTGCCTCCTCCTGCCACCCTCCTGCTTGATAACAGGTTTCCAGTCCATCAGTGCTGTAGAAATAGTAAATTCCAGCTGCTTGGAGTGTCACTGAGATGTGGGGGCTGCAAATGGAAAAGGTGATCAAGGGAACTCGCCTTCCCCCTGAGCGAGCAGACGGGATTTGAAGATAACCTGACCCCTTCCAAATGAATCTTTGAAGCTTTCTTTGGTGGTCTACACAACATCCCACATCAGCCAGTAGTGCCCTGTCTAAATCCTCAACAGGGTTTCAGGACAGTCAGCGTGTGGTGTGCTCCCACCCTCACGGGGCAGGAAGGACTGGGCTCTTACACCCAAGTGAGTGTGGGACCTTCCTGCTCTCCTTGGGTTGAATCAAGCAAGTTTGTTGTCTTACCTGTTTCAGAGTGTTGCACTTGGAGAGGAGCTGTAAAACCTCCTTGTGTTGGTGTTAGATGTCTGGGTGACAGTCAAGTAGGTGAGAAAATCAGCTACAATTGTAATTGTGTCATCCCTGGGGATCTGTTTACACATCCATTTGCTTAACAATATGTTTGGAAGCCCTCAGCAGCATTTCAGCACCATTTCCCTGGCCTATGTTTGTCTGACTAATGCCCAAGGCAGTGAGCTATATCTGGACTAGAACTGCTAACCTGTGGATCTGGGTTTTCTTAGTAGCCCTGAATCATATGGGTCCCTGATTATCCCTTAGGTGCGTGGGAGAGGACAGATCTGATGTAGGGGTGAATAACCATCCTTCCGCAGGAAGCACCTCTCAATTTCATCTTGAACCCAAATCACTGGATTGATTTTGTGCCAAGGAAGGCCCTCTTGTGAGCTGAGATCTGGCTAGGAAAGTCACTAGACCCCCTAGCCATCCTTCTCCCAGCAGGATTTCTAAGCATACTTTCTCATAACAAATATGGAAAAAGAGTCCCTGTTTCAGCTCAGTCTCTGTGTCCTTGAATGTATAGTCATAGTGCGGAGTGACTTCCCTGCAGGGATAGGTTTTACTGTCCTTTCTGTGATGTTACAAGCAGCGAGCACTGGCACCAGTGGGCAGGTGCATGTGCCACCTTCTTTTGCTTTGTTAGGATGTGCTTTAGGTACAGACTAATGGTGGAAAGTTGCATGCAGCGGCAGACAGTGGGGTAAGACTAAAGATGATGAAGGCGATGGTGAGTACTTGGAGAATGTGTTGTGCTGGCGGTGATGAAGGATGCTCTGAGATGGACCTTCCAGTCCTGCTCACCAGCCTGCTGTTTGATCGGCACTTTCTGCCTGGAGAGAGCAAGGGCTTTCAGTTTGCCGTGGACAGGACCTCTACAGTCTGTTCAGCGCTCAGTACCTTGGTTCCCCGGGGGATCAGTAGCGTGAGTGAGCTGGAGTAACCAGGCGGATTGTCAGCCAGCTGGGATTGCTCTCTTGTAAGAAGCTACTGGCTGAAAGCTGAAGCATTCAGACTAGAAATAAAGCACACATTTGAAAGGCAAGAGAGATTAACCACTGGCAAAGCATCCCAAGAGAAGACTGGGGAATTCTTGATCTCTCAAGGACAAATGCACTTCTGGAAGGTGTTTTAGACCCTACAAGTCAGTGGATTTAACAGAGCAGTAGCTACCTGAAGTCCCCCAGGAGGTCAGCTGCTGGATTAATCTTCCCAGCCTTTAATTCCTGGCACACTGCTCTGTGTACAGGATGAGCTTTGCACTGACACCACTTGTTTCTTTGTAAAACTGGATTTTGCCAGCTGCTGGGCCTGGAAGAACAGGACATTTGCTTTGAACTCTGCCACCTCTCCATGTACTCTGCTGAGCTGGACATTCAGTGTACTGTATTGTTTGAAATTACATCCTCACAAATCAGAGGGTGAGAGCAGAAGCAACTCTCCTTATCCCTTCCTGAGCAGAAGGCTGGGCAGTTCCACTTTTCCAGCTGCTGCCATGCTTTGCTGTGGGTCTTGCTGCTTTTTCAATATTTTTTTCCACAGCTCAGAGCAGCTAAATCAGACTGGCAATGGACTCGGTTCCCTCCACATCTTCTGGGTTCTTCCCCATTGGAAAAAGGAGCTTCCAAGCATAAGCACGTTTTGTGTGCTCAGCTCCTTGCCATGTCAAGGTCACCCCGAGTGGGGTTCCTGTTACAGCTTAGCACTTTCACCTCTTTCAATTTGCCATGCATTAGTCAATCTAGACCCTAATGGATTTGTAACCTGACTTTGCCTGTATCGTCTGAGATGTTCCCAGCAATGTAAGAGGATTTAGGCACAACTTCCTTTCAAGTTAATGGAAAGATCTTGCTTGGAAAGAACCTGCTTGAGGATCTGAGTGTACTTTGCATTAATGATTCCATTAATTTTAATGGGAGATGGTTCTGAATTCCTCACATCAGCTTTGAACATCTTAAATTTTGTGTCCTTCACCTGTCTGGGCTGATGAGCAGAAGCACCCTTATATGAGCAGCATCGTTATTGGCCAAGATGTCCTGCAAGTTTTTCTGCCTCTGTTGATCTCTCTGGAAATGTCGTGCTCCCTGGTGACCTCACTGGACCCCTCACCAGCTCAGCCCACGCAGGGCAGGAGGTGCAGGGTCTGCTCCCAACTCAGAGGCTGAGTGGTCTCTGACAATTCGCATCATCTGTCTCTGCTCCACTGCTGTCTGTTAGCAGAAAAGAGCAAGAGTCCTCTGGGACTCTTTTATTAGCATTTATAAATCACTTTGTAATCATCAAACAGGAGGGAATAGAGGAAAGTGAACTTTTATCATTGCCAGTCAAGTCTCAGTTACTGCAGAGCTCTGCTGCCGTGGGCACAGTCACCTGCCACACTGCGTCTGGCTGGTACAGGTGGTGCCAAGCCCTGCCTGGGTTTTAACCTGATGTGATCTTGTCTGGGTTTACTGCTTCTGTGGGGCCATGCTACTCTTGGCACTGTCCTCGTGAGCTGAGCAGCTCGGTATCCCCCGCTTCCCCTCCCTCTCTCCTTGCTCTCTGCCCTCCTGCTCCTCTGTTAACTTTGCTTGAACAGAGCAGTGATTAACTGTTACTGAGCGTCTCTTGCTCATTGGGTTGCTGCTCGCTCCTGCCTCGTTCAGCAGAGCTCTTGCATCTTCTGGGCTGCCAGTAGATATTTTGTTCCATCTCCTACTGAGCTGAGTGGAGACCGACATCTCAACTGCTCATCACATCTCCCGACCTCCTGGGGAAAGCTGGCCTTGGCAGAGCTCTCATACATGTTGCATCTCTGGCATAATATCATTTTGCTCAAACTGTCCAGGTTAAACAGCCTGATATAGTAAAAGAGTTGATGCAAACCTTACTCATCTCAACATAATCAGGTTAGCGAGCACCTACACGTGCAGTTGTCCTGGCAGACAAGAAAGGCCACGTTGGCTTGGCCCCACTGTAAGTACCCCTGGGAAGGACTTTGTGGTCAAATAGGACCTAGAGAGGTGGGGAGGCAGCTCTGTTGCAGTAAAACAGGGCACCTCTTGGAGAAGTCACCTTATTAATGAGGTTTTAATGCTTTGTTTAAGCTCAGTGCTCATTTGCAGTCTTGCTGCCAGACAGGCACCGTCTGGTGTGGTGCCACTTGGCTGGTGATGTGGGTCTGGGCACAAGTGTCCAGGTTACAGAGGAGCGGGCAGGGTCCACCATGCTCAAAGAGATCTGGTGTGACTTGTTTGCAGCATAAAGCAGGAGAGGCTGGGAGCAGGCTGCCGGTGCTCGCGCGCTCGCTGCCAGCCGGGCCAGCCTGGGGTCACTTCCAGCCCCCAACAATTAGCGAGACAGATTGAATCTAGATTGATCTGTCTACTTTTGCAGAGTGAGACGGTTCCAGCAAGAAATTCTCTTTTCCCTCTGTCACTGTGTTAAAAGGAAGGAGACCTTGTCAGATTTCTGGATAAATGGGAAGTACAGGGCAAGGTAGAAATAAATGTTTTGCTAATGCGTAGGAAGAATCATTAGGACAGAAAGACATCATTGATGCGGCCAGGCTGCAGCTGATCTGCGATGCTGTGTTGAAACTCTGCCTCATGGCACAGCTACTGCAAAAGGCACAATTCTACAAGGGCTCTGCTATTTATTGCACATTTGCAGCATGTTGCAGAGGAGGGCAGAGAGGCAGAATCTGGCTCAGAACAAGAGTTTTTGGCACCACTAACAGCCTGGACCAAGCACAGTGATGTTTGCTGCAGGGAATTCATAGGAATTGCCTCCTGGTGCAGTTATTTGACAGATGCACTTGGGTTGCTCAGATCTTCACAGCCGTTATCTCCATAGAGAGAAAACTGAGGTTGCAGGAGGACAGAGGAGAAGGGACATGTTGCTTCAGTGAATGTACAGGAGCAGGAATATGGTGCTGAGCTAAGCTGGGGCTTATGGGAGTCTCTGGGATGAGTTTTTGCAAGGGTGAATAGGACAGTGAGGAGCAGGGGATCAATCCCTGGTAGAAGCCAGTAGAGGAAGATTGGACATCTGCTTCATGCTGTGTCACACCAGCCATTCCCAGGCTCCACAGCCAAAATATGGTAACAATAACAGGGACACTTAACTGAAGGAGCACTGGCCTGCCCTCTCAGCCACATCTTTGTGCTGTGCTGTGATCAACAAGGACAGCAAATAAACCAAAAAATTGTGCAGGGCGTTTTCAAGGAGGGTAGTTAACCCCGAAGGGTGCAGTGCTTTTATTCACATCAGGGCTCCATAAGCTGTTCTACCCACAGAGGACCTTTGTAATGAGGCATCTTTCTGTTGCACCTGGAGTGCTCAGTTTTTAAAGGACACCATAAAAAGCAGCCTGAGGAGTAAGGCAGAGGACAATGGCCAAACCAGTTTGGCTTTACCACTGCAAAGAGCAGCACGCAGGCCTGGAGAAGACAACCTGCAAGCTGACTGGCTGCTCCGGAAAGCAGAGAGAGACAGAGGATCCTTGTCCTGAGGTCCATGGTGGGTGCAGCCATCCCGGAGCTCCCAAACGTGCATTGGGATGTGCTCTGAGCTGGCAGAGTGGTGTGGCTTTGTGCGTGTTTATCCAGGGCTTTCGCCTGCACGGTGCCAGCGCAAGAGCCACTGCTTGCAGTTGACAGCTCAGCTATTGTTGCAAAGTATGATTTAATAGCAAGACTTGATTACAACATGCAAATGTAGCTGCTGGGGGACTATCTCAGAGGTTTGTGGAGATTAGCTGTTAAATTGGCCAGTGCAAAAACATTATTAAGCAGAGAACATAATTACTCATCTTCTGCTTCTGTAGTGTATAGAAGAGACAGATTTGCTTAAAAGCCAGCAAGTCCTGTATAGAGAAAAGACTTGTGTAAATGCCACATCATGTACTACTGTATGTTGCAGCATATTTTATTAGAGAAGCAATACTTAATAACAACATTTGGGAACTTGTGGAAGGAATCCATTATATTATTCTGCCTCATAAAAGCAAACCTAATGCCTAGTCTGTGTGAAGGCTGTGCAGATATTGAAACATCTCCTTTTGGTGGTGGCTGATTGCTTTTATGGAGATTGTATCGTATGGATATAAACAAATCCAGCACTTGATATGAAATCTGGGAGCAGGGTTTTAGACTCATTGCATCTATCTTCTATCCGTGCACGTTCCCTCTGAAATGCATCAAGGTTCCCATTAACACCTTAAACGTGCAAAGTAGGATTAAAGTGAGACTGTCAGCACATACAAAATGAACATCTGGGTGTGCACTTGCTGTTGTATTTTTCCCTTTCAGTCCTAGAGTGGTCTGTGGGTTTGCTAGAATTAGAAAGCTCATCTGTGTGTGTGAGGATGTGGGGGAAGGATCAAGGTGTGGGGAGCTTGTTAGTGCTGCAGACCTGGTTTTCAGAGCAGGTTGTGGTTCAGGGGTTTCCTCCTGCCCTGTGGCTCTCAGTAGCACAGGCTGGGCTTGCAGGGAGTGGTGCGGTGGCAGCTAGAGGACTGAGGGCAGAGGTAAAAGCGCATTTGCCTAGTCAAAAGCCCAGACGATTTCAGGATTCTTCTTTAACAGAGAAGCTGGGAGGGCTGAATTAGAGGATCAGCTTGTTCCTCACGGAGCAGAGTTTCTGCAGTCACCAGTGCTGGCAGGGGAGCAGGGCGATGCTGGCAGGGCAAACCTGCTGTGCCATGGTGGCTGCTGCTCACCCCTGGTTCATGTCACTGGAGGCTTCGGAGGCTTCGCTTGTCTAAGCAGGAGGAAGTATCCTCTTAAGCCTAAGTGGGGGAGATAAATACTTCAAGGATGTTTGATGGGAAACTCCTTGCCATCCTTTTGGGGCAGCTCAAGAGCATTTGTACACCAGTAATTGCTCCCCAGGATGGTTCCTGTGTGACTCAGAGCATGGAGCTGCTGATGGCTGCAGCTATGTGAACCTCAGCAGCCCGGCACAGTGTTTCCCAGTTACTCTGAATTCGCAGCCAGTGCTCCTTCCTCCTTTACAAACTGTCTGTGCACACACAGGCACCCCGCCTTGCTCCTCACCTGCTCTATAGTGGTAAATTTGCCACAGTTGAAGCCATCAGGTGTCCCAGGCAATGGAGATGGGGAAACAACTGCCTTGCTTGTGGCTGGGCTTTTTTTTAGCTCAGAGCCACAAAGCACCTGAAACCCAAGACAGCTGCTCACCATTATCTCCTCCTGGTGTGATTACAGGATGGCTGGGAAGAGCTCTGTCTGCATCCAGCAGCAGCATCTCCCTCTTTTTGTTATTCAGTGCCAAAGGGTAATCCTAAAAATACCTGTGAGCATTTGCAAGCCACAAGTGTCAGAGGAGGCAGCTCTGCAAAGGTCTTGTGCCACCGGGGAAGGGAGAATGAAACAGCTTGTCATCACTGAGCATGAAGGGATTAAGACTTTTGGGCACCACGGAGTAAGAAGGACATTGAGATACTAGAGCAGGTGCAGAGGAGGGCAATGAAGCTGGTGAGGGATCTGAAGAATATGTCATTTGAGGAGTGCCTGAGGGAACTGGGATTGTTTAGCTTGGAGAAGAGAAGGCTGAGAGGACACCTCATTGCTCTCTATGACTCCCTAAAAGGAGGTTGTAGTGAGGCTGGTGTTGGTCTCTTCTCCCAAGTAACTAATGACAGGACAAGAGGAAATGGCCTCAAGCTGAGCCAGGGGAGGTTTAGATTAGGTATCAGGAAGAAGTTCTTTACTGAAAGAGTGATTAGCCATTGGAACAGGCTGCCCAGGGCAGTGGTGGAGTCACCATCCCTGGAGGCATTCAAAAAACGAGTACATGAAGCACTTTGGACATGGTCTAGGGGTCAGGGAGATGTTGGGATGAGGGTTGGACTTGATGATCCTAGATGTCTTTTCCAACCTAAATGATTCTATGATGGTACCTGCAGCCGGGCACAGGGAGTGGGTGGGAACAGGGGCTGGATTTTGTGACCAGCCTAGGGTGGATCAGCCCCTAGGCAGAGGAGCAGGAAGGGGCACGGGGCAGTGTGGGCTGAAATGTGGAGCTAGGCCATGCGTAGTCCCTGCACAGGCACGTCTCAGTTACAGCTATTTTTTTATAATGATCTTTGATAGTTTGTAATTAAGCCAAGCAGTGGGAGAAACAACATAGCAATATTTCATCATAATTTTGCCCCAATTGTATGAGGGCTGTGTGCATTAAAGATGTCCATGCCTCCCTAAACACCTCATGCACACTTTCAAGCTGTATATCCAATGAGTAGTACTGACAAATGTAATAAACTTCACGTGGTGGCAGAGTTACAGCAGGAGTCTCTGACAGCCAGAGAGGAGGCAGAAGTGATGTATTCCTCTGTTGAGCTCTTTTTTTGGTGTGTGTACAGCTTAGGAGTACAACAGATCTGTCTATTAAACGGCTCTTAACCTGTTCTCAGAGTCTGGAGTGCAAGAAGTCATTTGTGTCATCTGTTTTCTGACAGTAGCGGTGCTGCCTACGGGACTTGCCCTTGGCTGCAAACTACGGGACTGTCGGAAGAGTCGCAGTAGCTCTTGCTTCTACAAATGACAGAGCTTTACTGCACTGAGCTGAATAGCACAATTTGAGGCAGGACCTGCTCCTAACTGGTCCTAAGAGTTTGCCACTTCTGCTCTGAAGCCCTGGGCTGGAATAAGGCTGTGATAATTAATGGAGGTTAAAGTGCTCCTTCTGCCTGTGAGCTCGTTGGAAATGGAAAAGAAGAACCTGTCACGACTGTGACTGGCTCTAAACTGCTGTCAGGCTCTCCTCCTTCCCTTCCCCTGCCCCGAGTGGAAAATTGTATTGGAAAGCAGCAGTTAGAGTACTTAAATCTTTCCACAGTTCATTTCAAGCTCCCTTTCTTCTTCCCAACCATTCCCAGGCCAGTTCGGGACGCGGATAGAAGACTGCATCTCTGGCTGAAACTTGCAGGATGTTAAATAACAATGGGAGAGTGGCTTTCAAAGAGGGTATAATGTGCCTGGATTGCACGTACCATAAGCTATATTTCCCATGCTTTGACATTCAGCCCATCCATGCCTCGCTCCTGAACTGCCTTTCGGTAAGGGATCTATCTCTGTGTTATGGAGCAAGCACAGGCTGAAATGGGGTTCATACCTCTTCTGCCATGGAGGAGCATGCTCCCAGGAGAATTCACAGAAGTTTCTGGTGTCTGTACAGTAAGTCTGCAATAAGTGAGCATGTGAGTAAAGCCAGAAGCTGTTGTATTCTCTGTGGCGAGTTACCAAGTTCACATAACCCCTGCCCTTTCCCAGGTACTGGGATTGTCTGGTTTAATTAGTGTGTGTGTCCCTTTTATCACCTCTTGGCACAGTTGTGTTGCTGCTGCAGACAGTGGTTCTGAGTGGTTTTGTCCCCTGCTGAAACTGGTCAGTGAAGGGCATCTGATGCAGTTTCACTGGTCTTCTCCCTGGCTGTCTGGATTTAACAGGTTGATCAGTTGGAGGAAGCGCCCAAAGCTTCTACTTTGATGTTATTGAACAACTCTTGGTAGAGAGACAGGCAGCTGTCTTGGTGTCAGATGCCAGGAAAGACATTGCACTGCATTTGGCTTCCCCAAGTGACCTGAATGTGTGCCCATCTCTGTGACTAGAGCATCAGGGACCTACTGGGAGGCAGCATTCATCATGGTTGCTTGCCCTTCTCCCATCTCACAGTATTTACAGAGGTTGGGAGGGACAACCTGCTCAGTATGGACCTGGAGGTTACAGTGCACCCCAGCCACATGGGCTGTTTCAGGCTGGCACTCAGATTTGCGAATGGTTGACCCAGCATATAAATTGGACTGCTGAGTATGAAAGCATGACAAACTGGGTTGCCTGGAAGGAATATGGATGGTTGGGGTCCAACCACCATAAGAGATCCAACCACTGCCATCCAGAGCTGGTGCCACCGTGGTGCTTCCAACAGCAGGGTCCTTGCAGGTTCTAACTTGCCCTGGTGATTCCCCATGTGGACCGACAGATTTGGGCACTGGGAAGGTGGGTGGGCATTGCTGTCTGATCCAGGATGATGATTTGGAAACAAAAGGCATATTTAATGTTGTGCTTCCTTCTAAATGTACAGAGCTACTCTATTCATTCAAGGGTTAAGCAGTCTGAGAGATGCAGCACCCAGAGCCAGGTATGTGTCAGGCCTGGCCTGGAGGCTCACCAAAACATGAGGAAATATGATTTTATTTCTGTTTTGTCATTTGGAGATTACTACTCAATGTCTGTAGGACAGGAAAGCTCTGGGGCATCTTAGGATATGCCCTGTGGTCCAAGAGAGGTTATTGTTTTGGCTTTGCAACACTCATATGCAAAAGCAAGAACTGATGCCTGAAATGCTCTTTTTCCAAAGTTTAAAAGGCACTGCCAAGGCTCTGCAAGATGACAGTGTTGCAAATCTTATCATGATCCAGTGCTGAGATCCATGGGTTTCAGCAGCACAAATGTGCTGACAGATTCTGTGTGTCTGCTTTTTGGTGATCATAGATTTTTTTCAGGAGGTTGTTCTGTGCTGCTGAACTCTGATTGTAGTTCCCAGCTCAGAGCCTGGAAGATAACATTGCAAGAGTTCTTCTTCATTACATCTGGGTCTTCATTTTAACCAAACTTCCCTTGATCTAGTAAAACCCTGGCTCAAAGGAGCAGTTTCAGGGTATCATGGTGGATTTAGCTTTGGTTCTTCTGCTCTTAGATGCAGCTGGGGAACTTGTAAAACTGGAGGAACTAGCAGGAGTAACCAGGTTAGCTTGTTGGCTGTGACAGCCAGGAACTGAGACATTTGGTACCTTCATCCAGCAGCATGTGAGGTTTTGCAGACCTCAGTGTGAACAGAACTTGTTCTCTCTTTTACACGATCTCAGCAGAGGGACTGTGTTTTGAAACAAATCCAGTTCTGGAGAGTCACTGTATCCATCTCTGGGCTTTAAAGATATGATTCTTCCTTGCTTACAGCCATAGGTCCTGTGCCACCCATCCTTACCTGCTATGGTCTTATTGAAAGTACCTCATCTATCCTCATCTACTGTCTGTCTGTAAGTGGCTCCAGCTGGAGATAAACAGCCCTCTGTCACCACAGCCGTGCACCCTCTTCTCTGACAGCAAGCGCTCTTCAACACCAGCTCCCATGCTGCTTGGCTTGCTCTGTTGCGTGCCGAACTCCGGTAGGATGTTTAGCCGTTTCTTCTCAATCCCATTGTGTAAATGAGGCTAATTTCAGCCTGCAGTGATGTGTGGGCTCTCTGGAACGTGACTATAAATCCAGACCTGAACGTTTTCTTGTAATGGGCGGGGTGGTGAAATTGCATTGCTGCCTTTAACCTCAGGCTGTCTGTAAGACCAAACCAGATTCTTCACAACCCCTACGCCAGTAAATCAAATCGCTTTTGAATCGATGCACATAAAAGTCCAGAGAGAGAAGTTACAGATGGAAAAGACCTATTGTACCTTGAGTCTGTCCTGCTGCAGAGGGGGTAAGACGCTCTCAGGAATTTACGGCGTAGCTCCAAGCCTGCCCGCTGAGGCCAGGCAGGGTGAGAGTCGTGCCTGGGGGAGATGTGGGGTGAGAGGAGACTGCCTACATTTCCTGCAGCTTTTCCATTCTGCTCATCTCTGCATTTCATCCCCTTGGCGTTATTTTTGGGAAAGAAAACTGTTGTTGATTGTGTATCCAACAAACCCGATATGTTCATTCTCCTGCTCACTGTTTTTCACTCAGCGCTATGCCTGACTTTTCTTTAGAAGCATGTTTTTCTCACCTAATATTTAGTTTAAGATTGTAGGAGCTGGATATAAAACCTTCTGGGATGTTTTAATCTGCCAAGAGGCTGCTTGAAAACAGAAGTTATCCAGAGTGTTTCGGTAGTCCGTATTTAGAAAACATCGCCCCCAAATCCCATGTTGCCCATTTCGCTTTCATCTCCTTGCCAACTTTTACTGGTTGTTTTAACCCCTATCTGCTGTTGGTGTCCCCTGTACCTTGCTCCCCTCCTCCTAGGGTTTCCATGTCTTTGAAAGTCCTGGTAACCAGAAGGTTCATGTGTTGTGCTTCACAGTCGTTTCAGACCAAGAATAATACAGCTAGAGCCAGCTGGATCCCTCGCTCCGTATTGATACAACTATTCCCCTTAAGCTGCCCACACTCAGTGCTACAACTGCAAATCTGAGGTTGAACTGGAGCAGTGATGGACAGTGCTGTGAGCCCACAGCCCTGCCTGGAAAGCAGCACCCCCAGCAGAGCCTCCCACAGCCAGGGAGCAGCTGTGTTTGGGTATTGTCCGCAGGGGACCTTGCTAGGTTGAGTAAGTTTCCTGACATGGATCTTCTCAGAACCAGTGGTCCCAGTGGTCACTCTAATTCCCCTGACCTGCAGCCAGTTTCTCCTGAACAATCCTCCTCTGGCAAGGCCCTTGCTGAAGGCTGGCCAGTCGGGGTGATTGCTTCTCCTGGAGAGAAGCTATGAGCCCAAACAACACTTATGAGCGTGGTTAAGAACTGGAACAGGGACCCAGAGGGGCTGCGAGATAGTTGACCTTGGAGGTTGCTAGAAGTCAACTGGAAACTTCCGAAGTTACCCTGCATTGAGCAGGAGGTTGGACCAGAGACCTGCAGCAAAAGAGGGCATTACTTAGCAAGTCAGTGCCTGGCTTTCACTTCATGAACATCAGGGGTCCTCTGCCTTTTGCTGCTGGATTATTTAGATTACTTTCCATGTTCTTGGTCTTTTAAACTTTTTTTGCTAGCTTTGTTCATCTCTTCATGAGCTTCTGCAGACCCCCTGCTTGTTTGTCCCTGGGTCACATCCTGGTTGGTAGATGGATGCTCTCCCCAGTCATTGGCCATCTCAGGGTATGCTTCTAGTCTGGGATGTTCGTCCCTTCTTTATTTCCCCCTTGTCCATCAGTTTGTCTCCTGCTTTGGAAGTAAGCAACTCTTCAATGCCAGGTAAGCTGGGAAAAAGCAAAGCCACAGACTGAAGGGATAAGCACACACAGAGTGTGAACATCTCCTCAGCTGGAATGTCTGGGAGAGCCTTAGCTGGTGGGAAACCTGGTGCAGGATGGCTGGTTCTAGCAGTCTGTGACCCCCTATGGCACTATCAGTTCTCCAGGTGATTAACTGTTTGTTTCTCCCTTCCTGAAAATTTTCTCAGATTAAACCCCTGTAATAGAAATCTCAGGTTCTGGAGCAATCCCAAGAGTAGGTTAATATTTACAAGCTATCAGCTTCAAGTTTTATCTCCATCCCTTGCTAGCATAGAGATAAAATCCTTTTAAAAATCCCTTTTGATCTTTCTGGTTCATGACATGGCTTTGGTAAGACATTTTTTATATGAAACTGGCAAATGTCTTAACGGAAATGTAAGTTTTTTCTCATCCTTTCAGGGACTAGTAACAGATGAGGAGCCCTCTCCATACAAGGGGCCATGGCTTTATAATGGAGCGTAGGTGATGGACAGTATCTCTGCAGGATACTCATGCTAGGAAATGTCAGAATGTTATTTCTGCCTCAATAGCTTAAGATCATCTGTTTACCTAATGGACTTACATTTGCATTTTGCAGGTGTTGTGTTAATATTAATGTGTTGTGTGAATTGTTAATATTCCTTCACTTCAATGTTACGTTAATGAAGGCTGCAGGGGATGGAAAAAAGACCTGGCTAATTAATTAAATGGGCAAAAAGCATCTTTAACTTTCCATCGTGCTGCCCTTTGCTTCCACCTAATGGGTCTTGGCATTTCTGGTCGGCAGCCATGTAACACATGCTGCTGTATGGAGCACTCAGCAACAGACTTGCTAATTTTTCTGACCCATAAATCACTTGCGTAAACTTTTAACGGTGAGGAAAAGTGCCTTTCATTCCTGCTTCCCCCTTTCAGTGGGAAATGCAGCCTGATAACAGGCGGTGCTGGCCTGATGTGTGGGGCCAGAGACTCTCCCGGCAGGAGAGGGTCTGTCTGCATTTCTTGAGGAATTCTTTCCATTCTCTTCTTAGCCAGACTCTGGATGACATTAATATTATGTGTCTTGTCATAAGCTCTGCTTTTGGAGCCAGTGGCGTATCAGGCTGCACGTCTCAGGAATGTGAACTGCCAGTCCGGCTTTGGGCGCGAGTTGTGAGGATCTCCCCTCTGTGTCATCCCAGACCCAGCTTGGCTGGGTTTTTTGCCCACCAGGAATTCCCACAGGCTGGAGGAAACTCTCTCAGGTCCGTGCCCTGACCCTGGGTGGCTAGGCAGCACCCTGGGAGCGTCCTAACGTATTCTCAAAACTAAGGCTTGCCAGCCCAGGCGGTGATTGCTCTCGTGAGACCCGTTAGCTGAGCACGGCATTGAGCTGTGTGCATTAGTGGTCACTGCTTAGCCCTCCCCTGTGGCTCTGCGGAGAGAGAGCAGGGCCTGGCTATCATAGCTCCCTCTGAGAGACAAGATCTCAGTGAGACGGTGGCTCCCTGGAAAGACAAACCAGGTCTGATACAGATCCGTGGGAAGCCAGGCTGGGATTCCCAATGGCACAACTTCTGGAGCTAAACGCGAGGATTGCAAACCCTTTGCAGTGCTGCTGTTGTCTTCCTCACAGAGAAATGCTTAGACAAGGTGAAGGGGCTGCGTTTTAAAGGAGTGGTTTTGAACAATGCCGTCGCCTTGGTGCTGATGTCCACCACGAGTGGGGAGGTCTGTGCAGCAGCACCAGGCAGCCCCAGCCACTGGAGGCCCTTCTAGGAGGGGGTGTATGTGGAGCTGTGTGCCCACATTGAGTGAGTGGCACCCAGCGGGCGTCTCTGGGGCCTGTGGAAAAAGGGATTTCTTGACCCAGGAAGGCCATTCCTGGAGACAGACCTCTGTCCCAGGCTCAAAAATGTGATAGTCCTGAGAAAGTTGTGGAGAATGCTGGAGCTGGGACCAAGGGAGCCTGCTGAAGTTGTGCCTCTGTGTCCTGTGTCACCCAGCACATGGGTGCAAGTCTAAGCTTTCCTCCATGGCAGCTGAAGATGCTGTTTTGGCACAGAGGGGCACTTCAGCTTCATGCCAGCGTCTGAAGGTTGTCGACAATTTGCGTGAAAAGGAGCAGACTGCAGTCATATTAACATTTAATGAGGAGGCGCAGCCCGCAGAGACTGTGTCCTCTGCAACCCTTGCTCTTCAGTTCGGTGACTTTTCCTTTGCCACTTGGATGAGGACAGGATGGAAGGTGGTGGAACAGGCAAGTGTTGACTTTATCACTTCCATACAAACCACAGATGAGGTCGAGGAGCTCCAGGCCAGGCAGGGAGGCATTGACATCCACACAGCAGAGCGTCAAGAGGCACCAGAGGTTCCATGGCCACTTGTGCTGTCTTCAGCACCCTGACATCTGGCCTGATGTCATGCTGCCAGCTTGAGTCAGCCTTTCTATGTCACAGGGCTGCAAAGTGGCATCAATAATTTCAAAGGAACTTAGGCAAATGGTTGAGGTTTTTCTAGCGATCTGAATCCCCACATACAAACCCAGTACAACAGGCTTTAAGCAATTAATTCCTAATCATGCCAAATGCCTTCAGTAGCATAGCTTTAATATTGAGAGCTTAAAACGGTTTTCCACGATACCACAGTTAATTTGGATAAAGCAAAGAGAGTGCTCTCATGGCATTTCCAGCCTCAAGGTGTGAGAGTGGCCAGTAAGTGACATTTGTATTCAGAAAACCCTCCTGTGTATTTGTGTTGTAGGCATCTATTACTGGGAAGGCACCATAGCTAATAAAAAGGGCATTCATTAAACCCGGGAAAGGGAGTTCATTAGAGGGAAAAGCCATTCTAGCTTAGTAAGAAATGAATCTAAAAGTGCCTCAGAGCTGCTATTCTCATCAAGTTTCAGTGTTAACAGTTTTAACCAAGAGCTAATTGAGCAATCTCCAAAAGTGGAGTAATTCCATTATTCAGCTATGCTTTGTTCAAGGCTACCGCTAGCTGCGAAAGGAGCGCAAATGACTTTCATCAAGCCAGGAACTGCCAGTGTTCTTGCCTTTTACTACATTTTCTTTCAAAAAAAAGCAGGGCTTTTGGTCTTTTGGCAGCTGTCATTGGCAAAGGGAGCTCCACACCAGCATTACAAGGCTCATATATAACACTGCCATCCAATTTCTTGGATAACAGCGGATCTGATTTTCATAACTCTTCAGGCAGCAGAGCTGTTCCAGAGTGGATGGCTGAAGATGCTCCTGTTTGTTGGATAGGCAGAGTGTCACCAGGAAGACAGTGCACCGTTCTTGCAGGGTTTCGCATGGAACAGAGCCATCGCAAGCGCCGGTCCAGCTACTCGCCAAAGAGCATGATTCTGTCATTGGCTGCACTCTCAGGAGATGCGGGATTAGCTAATGTTGCTTTTAGAAGAGCTTTTATAGAAACCTCTCAAGTTCCTTTGCTTCATGGAAGAGCTGTAATCAAAAATAAACGTACATGATTTAAAGAAAAGAAGAAAAAGTCGTACCACATCCAGCGTCTTTGGACTTAACACTTTGGAGAGAGCTTGTGGGTTGAACTGTGGTGCTGTTCCTTTACTGTTTTCCTTCAATCAATACTGCTGCTGCTGTTGGACGTATGCAGGACTGTTTGCAGCCTTTTGTGGAAGGTGACTTTCTCTTGGTGAATGCAGCAGGATTTAGAGTCCCATTCCCAGGAGGTGGCTGTAGATCTCTTGTTTGTTACGAGATTGCGCTGCAGCAATAATCCCTTTCAAGCCATCAGAAGTCAAGGGCTCTCAGCAGTGTACTGCCCTTAACCAAGGGACGTACATCCATCTGTGTCTTTAGAGCCCCTCAGGTACACACAGATCAGGGCTTCCTTTTCTCAGCGCTAGCCTCCCTTGGCACTGTTAGGTTGAAACACAAATGAAGTGTGATTATTTCAAAGCTAAGTTGTCCTAACCCTATTTGGACCCAGCGTGGAGCTGAACACCTGAGGTAGACATGTAGCTATGGGTTGAGAAACCAGAAGCTTTGACTGCTGTTTGAAGCACAAACCCATGCTAAGCTGAGATAGTAAACCCATCTGGAGATGGGAAGCATCAGCAATGCCTTGTTCCCTATAGAGGAGGAAGCACATGCTTTGGGGGGAGACAAGATGAAGAGGAGCAGATGGAATTTTGTAATGGATTAGGGAAAAAAAGTTTGGTGACCATTGCAGAAATGATTTGATCACATTTGGCTCAAGTCTGAGATGCTGGAAAGATGCTGGGATTTACCTGGTGGCAGCTCACCCAACCAGAGGGACCACTGTTGGGTGCTTGCGGGGCACAGACTCCAGCTCAGGACAGTTGATCTCTGTCCCTTTGGGAGCAGATTTCCACAATGAGCCACATGTGAAGAAAGGACCAACTTCTCCAGCCTGTCAAAAACAAAAAAAACCTGCCATGGGCAAGCAATGCAGTGTGTTGGGTTTATCTCTGAGTCCATGCCTCAGCTATAAGAACACTTCCAACACCTGGATACACCCAGTGATTACATCTTGCAGGAGGGGCTGGGGGTGAACAAGAGAGTGTGGGGGGAGAGCTGTGCTTGTCTGTTCAGCCCTACTTCGCTGCTGTTCGCTCTGAAACCTGTGGGTCTGTTACACTGGTGGAACAGCAGATGTTTTAGAGTCGCCCCATTTTAACCAAGCTGCCTTCCTCCTTCCTGCACTTACTGGACTGCAAACAAAGTACTCCTTGTCTCTCCCTTGCAGCAAACCTCGCTAAGCTAATGTCATTTGTCAAGTTAATCAGGGAGAGTGGGCACTTCCGATGGCTGCTGTAAAGCCTGGCCGCATTGCCATGGAGACAAGCAGCCAAACAGGCATTTTACTTGCCCTGCTTCACTCTGAAGAGATTTGGCATGAGAAGCCGATATTTTATTTGCTGTCAGCCAACCATCTTGCTGAGGATGTGAGTGGCTTTTCAAGGTTTTCGCTCAAGAGATTGGGAAGGGTCTAGCTAACCTTTTATGGAGCAAATAGTAATGCTGCTACTAAAGCAATTCCAGGGTCTGAATGTGCAGCTCCTCTTCCCGTGTCCCATGGATGTTTGGTTCTGGTAGGAGCTGTGTGAGAGGAGACCCAGTAACATGGGTTCAGGGCTGCCATCGAGATGTCATCAATCCTCTTCACCTGAATGGATATTTGTCTACAGGAGCTGTGACCATCATTTAAGATACTTTGAAAGGCACCAAGCCCTGTGTTTAAGAGCATCTCAGGAGCCTTAAATGTCCCCGGCAGTCAGTGGGATTTAGGAGCCGGCATGCAATCACATTTGAAACTTGGAGGCAAGTGCTTTTGAAAACCGTACACTCCAGTTGACCTCTTGCATAAGGCAGGCTATAGAGTTTCACCCGCTAACTCCTCCACCAAGCCCCATAAGTCATAAGCAAAATCTGGGTATTGAAAGAGCCGGCAGAAGATGCTTACGCATGTTACACAGCTCACAAGCCATCCCGCCCCTCCCTCTCCTCCTTCTCGTGTGTGCACATGTTAAATGATGCATTAAACAGGTTTGGAAATGCTCCCTCCTGCAGCCCCGGTGAGCAGGACAGCCGGGATCTGCAGGCACCTACGGGAGGGACAGCCACCTGCTGAGCCCCAGTCCTCTCTGCAGGGCACCGGAGGAAACCTCGCATCAGCACAGAAAGGGCAAAAGTTCAGATCAGATTGTTTATGGGATTTTATGGAGCCAGCAGCCAAGGATAGCTCAACTAATCCAGAGGAAACTGTAGCGATGGCGTTAGAATGCATTTCACATGGGATTCATTCAGCGCGCGTTCAGATGGACCAGTCTTTCTGTCTCCATTTTTTTAGCCATGAAATATTTTTCTTTGCACTCCCGTCTGCCAGCCACACCGAGCCAGACTCCGAGCTAGGCTGTTTTAAGAAAAAAAGAAAAAAAAAAAACCCACCATCTTGTCGTTTGACCTGCCAATGAGTTAGCAGGGCTTCAGTGCAGCTCCCAGTAACACCAGTGCCAGGCACTGGTCTGGCCACTGCCAGCCAGCTTCTGCTCCCTCCTGCCTCATCATCCGTTCCTTTTTTCCAAGCTGTGGTGTAGCACTTGCTGAGCTGAAGCCCTGGTAAGGACATGAGCTTAAAGTGCTGCTAAAAGGCCACATGAGGAAGGCAGCAGCTTTGCTGCCTCCTCCTCCTCAACACCTGAAGCTTCATGGGCTGTCCCAGCCCTGGCTTGTCCTCCTGAGTCTCCAGCATCCCATGCAGTCTCTGCATGAGCCCCTCTTGGGAATATGGTTTTCCTTTTACGTGCAATGAGATCACCACACTAAGCCATTTGTTGCAGATCTTGGCTCCCTCCTTGTGTCCTGTCCTGAGCTACAGACCCCATTGCTCTGCTGGAAGAGGTGACCTGGCTTAACTCCAGGCACAGGTGCCCACTCCTTCACTGTCTCCAGGCCATTCACTCTGACACAAACTGATCCGTCAGGTCCTGAAGCTTCTCTTACCCTCCAGATACAGGGCAGTGTCCAGCCTCATCTGTATCATTTGCTCCTGGGAAGCCCAAACCGCAGCTGCATCTCCCAAAGCCTGCCCTGGCCTTTGGGTGAGCAAACAGGATGAGCAGCTTTTCAATTCTGAGTATCTATGGTTGCATCCTGTCATGGGTGCAAAGCTCCTGGGTGCTTTCTGATAGGATTTTCCTGCCCATGTGGTCAGTCCACGTATGTGCCGGGTACCTCTTCTCAATGGAGGCTGTCTTTGATGCCGTCTGGGGGCTGGTGCTCCATGTGTGGACATGTTGAAGGGAAAGAGGATGGGATTTTGCAGAGCAAAGCGGGAAGTGTGTGCTGTTAAGTTTTCCTTTGGGTGTAAAAGCTTCCCAGGCAGGAGGGTGCTTAGGTATTTGCTTCAGTTCAGTACTACCTACAACATCAGAACAAGGATATCTTCAGAAAAATGGAAAAGCCCAAGCCCCAAAATGGTAAAACAAAACACAGAATTTAATAATTGGGTGGAAGTTGCATCCAGCCCAAACTGGAGATGTGGTAAAGGCTTCACTCTCTGGTGCTCAGCAGGACCAAGGATGGTCTCTAGGACAAGACAAGCACGTTGCTCCTGTCACAAAGAGGAGGTGCTGTTCACAGCTGCTTACTGCCTTGTCTTTAAAACTGGGTTTGCACCTCACTCTGTAGAGGCCACATTTTGCGGGAGGCACAGGGACTCCATGGCCAGCCTTTGCCCGTGTATGCCTCTGTGTAGCTGGGGGTGGCACTGGAAATGTTTCCCTTTTTCTTTGCCCCAAAGCCCCCAGGAAGCAGAGGCGCTGCCTTTTGCAGCCTGTGCTGTTTGCTCTGCTTTGCTGGGAGCTGGCTTGGGCAGAAAGGGCTTCCCAGGTATGAGCATCATAGGTGTCCTCAGGCCACCGTTCCCCACATGCCATCTGTGAGCGCTGCAGCTGGATGAGAGCTGGTGGGTCCACCTGCACCCAGGAGATGGGGATGGCTGTGCCATAACCTGCTGGGTGCTACTCGCTGCCCTGCTGCCCACCCCTGGGTGCTGTGCAGCCAGGGTGCCCAGCAGCCTTGGGCTGTCCTGCCCTGCAGCCCCCAGGTGCCGGTGGCCATAGAGGGACCGATGTTGCCATCTGCTGGTTTAGCTGCACAGGAGCAGCAAGGGCTTGGCCCAGCCCTCTTGGAAGTAGCCCCTGGTGTGTACTGACCCTGCTCCCGTGCCGGGCTACAGGAGCATTGTCCACCCCTTGACCCAGCCCTTGGCCTTCTGGTAGCATCTGCCCATCAGCAGGCGTTTTAGGGACAGGATGGGTGGCCAATTCCTGCTTAGGCTGTGCTGCTTCCCACCTGCCCTTCCTGCAAGGTCTGAGGTATTGGCCTCTGGCACAGCATGCTCTGAGAGAGCCTACAAGGTTCTTGTTAAGGAAGCTCCTTCCCATTAAAGACCAACATTTCCACTGCTGATTATCACCATTAGGTGCTTATTCCTCCTCTGGGCTTGTCTTTATTTCCTTTCTCCTTCGAGTTTTTGGCAAGTACTCCCAGGCTGGGAACGTATCACTGCTGTAGCAAGTACCCCAGGAGCACAGCATCCTGCGCATCTCCCCTGGCCGGTCCTCCCAGTGATGACCAGGGCTGGGAGCTACAGGACCACCAGCTCCAGCCCTGCTTCCCCAGCTGGCCCCGCAGAATCGCTGCTTTGCCTGCAGGAGCAGCAGGGCTGAGCCAGTGTAATCAGTGACAGCTCGCTCGGGCATTGCTCGGAGGATGAGGTTACTTCTGTAAATCTATTATCTTTTTTGCCAATTAGCACTGGTTAAGAGCCCTGGGAATACATGCAGCAAATAGCAGGAAGCCGGGTTAAGCACATCTCTCTGCTTATCTAAGCCCAGTTAAACAAGTCTCCTGTGGCACAGCCCTACAGCTGGTAGCACAACCCATCAATGCTCCAAAGATGATCTCTTGCACTGGGATTGTTTTCCTTTGCAGTGTGCAGCCCTGGAGATTCCCATTCAATGTATGTACATTCACAGGTGGAAGGTGAGGGGCTCACCCCAGCCTGGGATAGCCCCAGCAGACTGTGGGTTGCATGGAGGAGCCCCCGGCGTCTTCCTGTTGCCTGGATGCTGGATGCTGTGCTGGTGGCTTGCCCTGCCCAGGGTCTACGCTGCATCTTGCTCTGGGTGGAAGCCCGGCGTGAGGCAGGGCTCGGTGGCTGGGCTTGACCACACATGTTGAGCTCAGGATGGGGGAGCGAGCGAGACACTGTTTTCTCTGGCCAAGGAAGACAGCAATGTGTGTTTGTTTTCTGTGCTATCTCACACACAGCGTTTGTTTTTCTTGTCGAGCATTTCAGGAGATAAAATGACCTAAAGGGAGATTATTTTATCCTAATTTAAGATGTCGATTTATTACTGACTTCTGCTTCTCTGCATCAGCAGGACGGATTGCTCTGAATCCCCAGGGAAACCTTAGCTAGAAAGTGAGAATTTCGGGGGGGATTTGCTGCAGTCTCATATCTAATCTGTCCTTATAACAGCAACTACAAGCTGCTCCCCAGCCCCTTGTGTCGTATTAGTTCCCATCACTATGGACCGGCCTGGCTTCCCAGGGGATTCCCCTCTCTAACTGGGGCCTGGGGTTGTTTTTCTCCTGCTGCAGGCTGGTGGAAGAGTTCATGCTGCTCGCGAACATGGCCGTGGCCCATCAGATCTACCGCTCCTTTCCCAAGCAGGCCCTGCTTCGCCGCCACCCCCCACCCCAGTCCAAGCTGCTGAAAGACCTCATGGAGTTCTGCAACCAAGTTGGCCTCGACATTGACTTCAGCAGCGCAGGGACCCTGCATGTGAGTGCACTGGCCTGGTGGGGAGAAGGGCCATGGGGGTGAAGGGTGGGCAGCTACGTGATGGCGTATTTGCAGCAACGTCTGGTTTATTCCCTGTCACACTCTGCCCAAGCAGAGCTGACAACTATCCCATGCCAAAACAAACACCTCCCTCACTCGCTCTTGACCCCAGCAGCACTGGGCAAGGGTGGCCCAGCCTGTCATGGCCAGCTGTGATGTGCGAAGAGCTTGGAGCAGGGTAGGGAGGACCTTGCAAATGACCCCAGTGCTGCCCTCTCTGCAATGGGAAGGATGTTTCAGTGCAGGAGCACTCACTGGGACGCCAAGATGTCCTTTCTCTGCCTGCTCTCAGCAGGTCCTCGGCAGAGCATTTGCTCTGTACTGCAGGAAAAGTAGCTCTGCAAGGGGCTGTTTCTGTCTGGGCTGCTGAAGGTCTCAGGGAGGGCAGACTGGGGAGTGAGGTGACTGGGAAGGACTGGAGAGTGGTGCTGGGAAAGGTCAGACGCAGCCAGCATCTGACCGATCCTCCACTGAGTGTGTCCTGAGGCTGAACTCCAGCTGAACAGCACAGCACAGGTTCCAGGATTTTCTTTCCTTGCCACAACTGGACTGTGGATAATCCTCTGTTAATCCCATCCCCACTGGCCTCCCGCGTGCCCCTCCATCAGCTGGGACTGCTCTCCCTGCTTGCTGGCTGCACCGAGGCTATGTCAGCAGGCACAGGGCTGTGCACTCAGCCCCTCTCCTGCACTTTGAACCCTCCAGCCCTTCCTTGCCACTAGCCCCAGGCAGCGACCTCCCTATCCACCTCTCCTCAGAGTCCCATTAGTCCACAGACGGAAGCTCCCAGGAACTGGGTGGGAGCCAGGCACAGGTCAGGAGAAGGGTTCCGAGCACTCTTGCACACTGCATGTCTGGGGATGGAGCCAGCGGTCCCCATGCCTCGGGTGCTCCCTGCTGTTGAATCCAGGAGGTGGGCCGATGCTCAGAAGGACTGTGTGTGCAGTCCTGTCGGGGCTGTTGGAACCAGAGTAAAGCCCGATTTCACATCCCCTTTTTTGGCTGACAGGGAGATTTGCAGGGAGAGAAGGAACTTGGCTTGATGAGCTGCTGTTTGCCCTAGTAAGGTCTGCCTGGGTCCCCCTACCATCATAGCTTGCCAACACTGAAAGCTCTCTCTTTCTTCTCCTCCAGAAAAGCTTAAGTGAAACGTTTGGTGCTGACAAATACTCTGAAGCCAGGAAAGAAGTGCTGACCAACATGTTCTCCAGGCCCATGCAGGTGAGAACAGAACTTTTAAGAAAGACATGTCTGGCTGTAGCTGTCTGCTGTGGCTCCATCTTCAGCCCTCGCCCCATCTGTGTTACTGCAGCTGGTTGTTATGCAGAGGGAGGGTGAATGGACCAGAACATGGTGCTATGGGGCTACTGGCCCCTCATCATGTCCCTGTTATTACTGGTTGGGACATTTCACCCTTGAAGTTACATGCAGGAAACTCACAAGGACCTAGCCTGCTCTGCAAAGAGCTGGTGGTGGACTCCATGGTTCATGTTTGAACTGTTTCTTTATGTCCTGGTATCCCAACTGGTCCAAAGAAGGAATCGAGAGCAATAATGATGTAGGGGTATGGAACTGGCCAAAAGCACAGTCTGGTACCCAGACACATGTTCTTAGAAGCAGGGAACCTCTGGAAACCTTTTTGTTTCCCTCCAGACCAAGAGCCTTGTGTGAAGGTCTGTATGATGGGGGCTTGTGCTGCTCACACTGATTGTCATGTTTGGTATGTTTGCAGCTCAGGACACTTACTTAGGTGCTTATCACCATCAAAAAGACTTTTTGTGAAGCATCTACCTTTCTATGTTTGCAGCTGGGCATAGCACAGCCTCTTCTGTGGGAAGTCCTACCCCACAGAGAGAAGGGGCACACTCAGGAAATGGTCTCTCTGCTTTGGCCTGCTTATTGCTGCAGGAATTAATCATCTTCACAACATCACTCATTTGACTGTCACTCTTCTAATTAGCTTATTTGCTCTATTTACTCATTACCAGTTGCCTGAAGTCCTGCTGTACTTCAGTGACTTAATGCTTGCTTGCGAGTGGGACTGGGGATGAAGCCATTTAGTAAATCACCCCCTTGTCTACGTGTCCAGCTCAGGAGTGCTGCTTTGTGAAGTGCAGGGAATGTCCTCTGGAGCTGGCTGTGTTGTCCCAGATCTCATGTCCTGCTTTGGCTTGTCCTGGTCCCTTCTGTCACATCTTCCTTTTTTGGTGGAAGGAGCACTGGTGACATGAATTCCTTGGGGTCCCTCACTGATCCTGCTGCTGTGGCACAAGCCTGAGCTTTGCCAGCAGCAGCATGTGGAGCAAGCCTGGCTGCTGGCCAGGAGGGATGAGCAAGGAGAAGTGACAGTGGCACCAAAGAGGAAATGAGCTTTGTAGGACCCACTGACTTGCTGAAATTTTGCCACTGTGGTCTCCTGAGGCTGTGGTCAGAGAGGTGGTGGATGTGCTTTGAGATATCTCCCAATGCCTCTTGTTAAGATTTAGCCCTGTGGATACATGTTAGATCTGTACATGAAAGAGGTATCAAGGTTTTGAGAATAAAGTCTTCTGTGGAGTAGGTACCAGACAGAGAGTTTGGGGAAGAAGATATAGGAACTTTTAAAGGAGATACTCCACGAGACGTGGTTTTGGCAGGAACTAGGCTAATTTCATTGTCAGAAGACCAAGATGTCCATGTGTTCAGGTATGCTGTGCAGCCTACTCACACCTGGCAAACCTGCTGCCTGGCACATTCCCATACTAGGCAAAACTCAGTTTAGAGCTGAGCCCATGGGCTCTGCAGGGCAGCCTGTGCATGGATGGTGGGCAGCGTTCCTGGCTGCTGGCGTTCCCATCTGCTGGGGTTCCTCAGCAGGCTGGTACTGCCGTGCATAATGGGGTGCTCTTGTTGTCAGGAGTGGTGCGTGAGCCAGGAGTGGCAGAAATCTGTCTTGATTCCAAGATGAGCTTATGCAGTTGGCCACTTGCTGAACTGTTGTTCAGTTTGTAAATGGAGTTTCAGAGTTGCCCAAAGCCATTGGCCAGGGGAACAGATGCTCCTGTCTTCAAGGCCACCTTCCAATCTGACCCAGGATGTGCTTGCAGTGGTGGATCCGTGTGACCTCCAGTCCATTAGAAAGGACCACAGCACTGCAGGGGTGAGAGACATCAGCGTTGTCTGTGCAATCTCTGGTCCCTGACCACAGTCCTTGCGGATGGACTCACAGTTCCCCAGAATCCTGAGCGGTTCAGATTCCCACTGTTGTTCCTGCTGCTAAATGCAGAGGACGGGTAGTTTAAAGCCATGTCAGTGCCCCTTGGAAAGGTCAGACAGCTAGCGAGTGGAAGGAGCTTTGCCTGGGAGGAGGGGTTTTTGCAGTCTACCACCACTATTAGAGCAGATGGAAGAACTGGCTCCATCCCGCCTGTGTTGCCCCTGGATGATGTCCCTCATGGGGGAGAGGACAGATCTGAGTGTGGGCAGCTGCAGAGCACAGCCAAGAGGGGCCCATGCTGGTGTCAAGGGCTGGGCCATCACTCTGGCAGATGGCGTGGCGAGACCGTCTGGTCAGGGTGCAGTGGAATCACCCGTATCCCTGCACACATCTCAGATCCCAGTGATAAAGCTGGTGTTTCAGGGACAAGGCTGCAGTTAAGCCAGCCAAAACAAGCTGCCCATAGGTTTAACCCATGGTTGCACCAAGCCTGCATCTCCCATGCATGCTGGTGGTCAAGACATCAGCCTCTTGGAGGAGGACGGAGATGGGAAGCAACTGGTAATGTGTGTGTCTGGGGGGGAGCGCCTGGATTGCCATGGCAGGAGCCTTGTAACAGGTGAAGGAGCAGCGACATACCATTTTTCAGGGGCTCAGTCACTCGGGGATTCAATCTGTCCTTGAGAGCAAAGCCACCCCTGGTTGGCTGGGGTTGACTTATTTCCAGGCTCCTTGCAGTTCTCTGAGGATTGTGACAAACCCTGGGGATTTAAGACCACTTGTGAGTCAAATCTGTTAATGAGAAAACATGTCCTTTATGACAGGCTGATGTCACTGGGTAGTGCTATCATGGTGGCGAGGATGGGTATCAGATACATGTCAGACTGGGCTCCCTGCAGCGTGTAACCATACCACAGCCCAGAGAAGTACTTTTGCTCTGATACCCAAGCTGGTGCCAACCTCAGTGAGGGCCGTGAGCTGCCAAAACAGTGTCAAAAGTGGTGCTGCGCCCAGCAGCAGCTGGGTTTGGCCAGCACATCTATCAGGAAAAAGTGCCTCAAGCACGGCAAAAAGCACAGGATCTTCAGCATCTTTTCCAGCTTGAAACAAGGCAGGGGCTGCCCTGCGCTGCTGGGCATAGGGAAGGGATGAGCCCTTCCCAGTGGCAGGGATTTTGACCTGTGCTCTGCTACCTACCTGGCATTGCAGGGACCTTCTTCCCTTCTGCCCAGGAGCCTGGCATAAGTGCCTATAAACCCCCTGTGAGTTCGTGCTGTCTGTCTGCACAAGGGCACTCATCTTCTCCTGCAGCAGCCTCCAGCGCTTGACGTGTCTCCCTGCCCAACCACGCAGAGCCCTGTTCGGTGGGAGCCGAGCTAATTGAGTGGAGAGCGTACTTCGTGGAGTCCATCAGAAACAATTTAATTCTGGGTTGTGGAAATTGGCAGCCGCCACGGCTCCTATCCCAGCTCTTGGGTCTCATAATAAGGCCAGGACTGATGCTGCTTTTTTTAACCTGCTCTGTTTACTTGCCCAGATCAGTGCGTTTCTGCTCAGCAGGAGCTGGCTGTGCTGCTGGGCTGGAGAGTGGAGGATACAGCTGCCCAAACCATGGATCCCAGGACGGCTCTGTAATCAGAGCTGGCTACTCCTGTTTTTTTTAAATCACTTGCTCTTATTTTTAAACGGGTTCATTCAATCGCCACTGTGCTGTGACCCCGCCACAACCCCCCTGACCTGCACAGCCTCCCCTCCCCGCCTGGGCTCAGCCCCCGTTGTTTTCCCAGCCCTGAGGGCTGGTGTTTCACAGATGTAAAAATAAAAGCTGTAACGTGGGATAACAGGGGCAGCGCAGCCGGGAGAGGTTCCTGCTGCAGAGGCTGCCAGGCAGCACGGTGCTGCCGTGGGCCCAGCTTTAGACGGGCAGTCCAGCCGCTCGGCTCCCCAGCTGTCATCGTGGGATGGAACAGTGGGGATCACAGCAGGGCTGTCTCCTCCTCCTTGGTGAACATTCCAGCTCCCAGTGCTCTCCAAGCAGCACAATGAGTGTGTGGAACCTGCACATGGGAGCTGCTCTGTGAGACCTCTTGTTGGGAGAGCACCCGTGGTGGGCACAGGACGGGCTGGGGATGGTGAACAAGCCCCAGGACCTGAGCAGAAGGAGGAGGTGGCTTAAACCCATGTGTGACGTGGAAGTTGATGCAATCCTCGGGGCCAGGCAGGGTTGGGCAGCTGGCAGCTGGCAGCTCCCTGCAGTGGCTTTACCCTCTTTGCTCTGTGCTCAGTTCCTGCAGCACCCACCTGGTCCCTGCGTCAGCCCAAACTGAATAGCAGGTGAAGCACCATGGGCTGCTGAAGCTCTGTCTCACAGACACAGACCTCTCCAGCCTCGTGCAGGGTCCTGCCACCGTCCTTGCTCACACTTTTCCCTCACTTCTCACCCCTTTCAGATGGCTCTCTACTTCTGCACTGGTGTCCTGGAGGACGAGACCCTCTTTCGCCACTACGCCCTGAACGTGCCCTTCTACACGCACTTCACCTCACCCATCCGCCGCTACGCAGATGTCATCGTGCACCGTCTCCTCTCCGCCTCGCTCGGTGGGTGCTGCCCAGCCAGGTGCTGCGAGGGGAGGGGGTGGCTGTGCCTGGCACACGGGTTCCTGCTTTGCCTGCCACGGGGTCTGGGTGCATGGGGTCTGGCATCTCACGGGGCAGCTCCCTGGCACATAGGTACCCTCAAATAACAGGGACATGGAGATAGCTGGGCCTCTGGGTCCAGGGTGCCTTGGCATGGTTCTGGAGCAGAAAGGAATATGGGCACATCACTGTCACTTGTTCCCATCCCAGGTGCCAGCTCCCCCATCAAGATGGAGAAAGAGGCCATCCAGAAACAGGCAGATCACTGCAATGACCGGAAGATGGCATCCAAGAGGGTGCAGGAGCTCAGTGCTGACCTCTTCTTCTCCATCTTTGTCAGGGTAAGAGCCAAAACTATCTTTCCCCAAGGCATCTCTGGAATTCCCCATGAAGGCTCAGCCTAGATGCCACCGGGCGGAGGACTGTGTGGTTACCCAGCTGGCCTTGGGGAAGGCAAACAGTGAGGGGACGCACAGAGCAACCATCACCACCAGAGCTCCAGGACCTGGAGATGCTAGCTCCCCTTGGGGACGGCTGGATAGAGGATGCTGGTGTACTGACAGCCCTGTCTCTTGGCAGGAGTGTGGTCCTCTAGAATCAGAGGCCATGGTCATGGGTGTCCTGAACGAGGCCTTTGATGTCCTGGTGCTGAAGTTTGGAGTCCAGAAGCGCATCTACTGCAATGTAAGTACCTCACCAGTGTGAGATAGTGCCAACGCTGCCTCACCAGAGAGGGCTGCAGCAGCCTGACATCATTGAAGACAGTGGCTGTCCTGGTGCGCTTCTGTGCCAGCCCTGCAGTCATCAGAGCTGCACGCGAGCCAGGCTAGCCCGAGGGGAGGGAGCCATCATGGGGTTTCCTCCTCATCCTTCAGCCCCCGGCAGGCACGAGGGGCTGGAGAGGGTCTGGAGCGGCCCGGTCTCTGAGGACCAGCTTCTCCCTGTGACATGCTAGTGGTGATCTAGTGTAGGTAAAAGAGAATAAAGGCAGATTTAGGGGGACAGAGATCAACATGGAGCTGAAGCAAGAAAGGGAGCGAGGCTGGCTTTCATTTCAGTTAATCAGACGGTATATCTGGGGCTGTGACAGCACCACTGTGGGCTGGCACCTGCAGTTAGTGACAGCGTCTTCTCGTAATAACCTGGCAATGACATCTTTAAACAGGACATACAGTGTGATATATGGGTTGTTTGTGTATCACAGCAGCCCCTGATTTACATGCCATGCTCAGGCTCACGGGCTGCTGCATCCTGGTTGTTAAAGAGCTGCAGAGGCAGCGTGCTGAGCAAAAGTAGCATCATCCCCATCCGCAGGCAAAGTGGAGGGGGAGAGCGGAGAAGGGGATGTTGTCAGGGCCATGAGTGGTTCCCAACACTGTCCCTGACTGCAGGCGCTGCCCTTGCGGGGCTTCCACTTCCGGAAGGTGGGGAAGAAGCCGGAGCTGACGCTCATGTGGGAACCAGAGGAGCTGGAGCAGGAATCTGTGCCCCAGGTAAGAGCCCCTAACCTGGGACAAGCTCACAATGCCATGGGGCCGGCATGGAGACAGTGTGCAAGCTGTGGATCTCGTGATCTCCACAGGCACAGGTCCGGGAGACAGGACTGTCTCGCAGGCTGCCAGGTCCTACTGTCACTCTGTGTCCCCTCCCCAGCAAGCCCCACCTCAGCCTCAACCTCCTCTGCCATCCAGATCTGCTCCATCCCATTGCCCTGCATCTGACCCCTCCATGGCCTTCAGACTGTGCCCTGACTGCTATGTGCCCTGCCTCCCAATTCAGTTTCCTGCAGGAATTAGATTAACATGCTGTTTACTTCCTTATTCCAGATCATCAATTAAGCTATTAAGTAAGATCAGGCCTAAGGCAGTGCCTGTCTAGACCCTTCCCCCATCCTGGCATGCCTTGACCCCTCACTGGCGGGACTCTTCCTTCAGGTTTCCATCCCTGTGACAGGGTTGAGACCCAATTAGGAGGAATTCTTCAAGTTAGGCTTCCTGAGATGCAGTGTCAAACGGTTTAACAGCATCTAGAAATCTCTCTCTTGTATCCCTGTCATCTATTAACTTGGTAACTCAATCAAAGGGAGCACTTGCATTTGTCTGCCTTGATTAAGTGGTGCTTCTTTGCCAACTTCTGTCTGGCGTCACTGTGAAATCACAGCTGTGCTCACCGCTCTGATCCCTGCCTGCTGCCTGGGCGGGGACAGGAGGGCTGAATCCCAGCCTCTCCCTGCACTGCTCTTGAACCCCATTTCCAACCAAGCCTAGCAAAACCCGTCCTTGTCCACCCAGGGCTGGATGAAAAGGACTCTTGATACAGGGCTGGGCTGACTCTCCCAGCTGATATGATGCATGTCCTGGGAAGTCCTTTCCTTCCCCGTGGAGATGTCATGGTCAGAGCCAGGCAAGCTCCCCAGCTGCTGCAGGCATTTCTCTCTTTGAAGCTGAGCTTTCCTTTCTCAGCTTGGCTCAGAGAAGCCCCCTGGATGTGGCCCAAAGTGGCCTCAGTTCTTCCTTTCCTACAGGAGCAGGTATCACTTATATCCCCTAGCAGAGACCCACATGAAAAATGAAGCCCCAGCATGAGCAGGGCCCATTTTGGTTAAGCAAACACTTAGCAGTAGGAGACACTCCTCCATGAACCCTCCACACCTCCTAAAAAAACACTGGAGTCCTCCCATGGGAGCAAGTTCAGAGCTGTCCTCTGAGCCAACAGATCCCTGAGTTGATAGCTCTCCAGCCCCAGGATGAGCCAGATCCCTGGGAGCTGTGCTAAACCATGGGAGATGTCATCCAGACACCCCACAGCACCAAGCACCCCCAACTCCCTGCCCGGCCCCAGCACTTGGCCTCTGCTTCCCAGTTCGGCTCAGCTTGGCCAGGCAGCGGGAACATCGAGGAAGGCTGTTTGTGGGGAGCTGTGCAGGGGTCTGGGCTGGCTGGCCCTGCCATGGAGGGGAAGTGTTGCCCCCACCTCTCCCTGAGCTCCAGAGGGTGGCCAGGATCTTAGTGGGACATTCCTCAGAGCTTGAGTATGGAGTGGATCTAAGACTCCAGGGGTTTGATGTGAAATCGTGCTGTTCCCCAGCTGTTCAGCAAAAACGGCTGAGGGAGGATGGCAAGGAGGAGCCCCAATAGTCCCCATTTGACTCCCCCAGATGTGGGGGGCTGCCCCATGGCCACTGAGCCCCACACTCCTGCCAGCTGAGGGGGGCGGGGAACGGGTGTGTGGTAGCCAGCAGCTATCTGGGCAGCTGTCTGCAAAAGGATTTCCCTGCAGTTTGCTCCTCGCTGGCCACTTTGATACATTTAAGTCTCAATGAGATTTTCCTGCTTTGATTAATCTGGAGCAGCCAGCACTGGATGAGCTGGGAAGGGTTTGACAAGGTTATGCTGGTGGCTCTGTGCCCGCTCCTCCTGTGGGCTGACCCTGAGCAGATGGTCCCCTTGAGCCCTGCCGCAGCGAGAGGCTTGGGGACAACCTCTAGCAAGCAAAGTCCCCAGATGCCTGGCCGTGGCCCTGGGGCTGCCCCTTCCCGGTGTCCCAGCCAGCCCATTAACCATGCCTCGTGGATATTGCTGATCAGTGCTTTATGCTTCTAATCCATGCAATTGGACAAAGAGGTGGAGTCAGAGGACCGAGGAGGTGGCATCAGGCAACAGCACGTTCCTGGATGGGAGGGATTGGTTTTCTGGGGTCTTTATTACTTTGCATCTCTCTCATCCATTGTGCTGCCTTCCTGGGTCTCCTCTCACTGTGGGGACACGGGGGAGGGATCATTCCCTCCTCGTGGGATACTGATAAAATGCTCAGCATCATGTGGAAAACCCTTCTTGCCGAAGCTTGCTGTTGGCGCTTGGCCAAGTTGCTTCATTAAGGGATGACGTGTTCTCTGGCTGGAGAAGGGAGACACGGATGGGCTTTAGGAGAGGTTGGGACCTAAAGCCAAGGGCATGATCACCTACACTCCTTCCTGGACTGTGCAGAGAGCAGAGAGCAAAACTGGGGCCTGGTTAGGCTGGAATAAATGAGGATGTTTTGGGAGGCTCATTTAGGTTGGTCTGGGTTCCCTTGCTGGCTTTGCAGCCCAGTGCTGTTGCCCTTGAAGATGCTGCATCCAGCCCCAGCCCCAGGAGCACTGTGGGCCCCAGCAGAGTTATCTCAAGCCATCCTGCCGCATTCCTGCTCCTGATGGGTGCTGCAGCAGAGGCAGCAAAAGCCGGTATGGCTCTGAACAAATCCCAATGTGATGCCAAGCCACATGAAAAACCCTCTTCTCTCCAACTTTGTCTCCCTCCCTGAAGGTGATCACCATTTTCACGCTGGTGGAGGTTGTGCTGACATCGGACGGTGTCCCACTCAAGTACAGCGCCCTGCTCAAGAGACCAAGCTTGGAGAAGTGAGCACCCCAGGATGTGCGTGCTCCCCACTGCCGATGCTTGCTCACCTCCCAGGCCCTGCACCGGCACCCACCGGGGACTGAGGGGACCCTTGAGAAGTTTGGGGATTTGAGTTTTAAAACCGATGCCATTTTATTTCTGGTTTGGATTTTAACTCTGCCTGGAAGCAGAGCTCGGGGCTTGAGGTTGTGCCAGGCAGAGCATTTCTACTCTTGGATATTTTTAGCTTGATGCTTTGGTTTTGTTTTTTTTTTTTAAGGCAGCAGTGCCCACCCCCAGCACTTGGGTGCCCGTGATGAGGGCCAAGAGGGGACACATGTCTCTGGGAGTGGAGAGGGGCTGGCTCCACCATCCCAGGTGGGATGTGGTGGGATGTGGCCATGGGGCCGTGCAGGAGGGTTTCTTGCAGGGTTGTGGGTCATGTAATAAAAGCTGGGTCAGCACCTGCATGGGGGGGCTTGTGTAGGTTTTATTCTGTCTGCCCCACATTACCCCAGCTGGGAATCCCAGCAATAACTCATCTTCTGGGCAGCCTCATGTCTTCCCCCGCCTGCTGCTTCCCAGGCATTGTGAATTCCAGGTGGCCTCAGTGGCTCCCCCAGCCCCACGCAGGGCATGGTGGATCTGGGGTATCGGGTGGATGTGTCCTCCCCAGCTCCCGCTCCCTTCCTCAGTCTGAGCCTTCACCAGAAATCATCAGGTGTCTGCTCCAGCCATTCACACCCTGTCCTCCAGCCTAACCCTGCAGCACCATGTCCTTGCTTCTCCTTGCAGCTCCCTGCATCCAGTCACTCGCAGACCAACCAGTCCCTCTGCATTCTTTAGGCACCTCTGCCTGCTGCCCATCCCCATGTCCATCACCTGTGCCATGCAGGATGTCTCTGGGGGCACGGGCTGCTCAGGCCATGTCCATTTCATCACCCCTGTGGGGACGGGTGCCTACAAGTGGTGACTGGTGGAGGGATTGATGTCTGGTGACAAGGAGTGGATTCATCGTGCCAGGCAGGAAGAGGGCCTGGCTCGTCAGTGGTGCCAGATGTGGCCCTGGCACAGACACATCTGCCCTTTACAGGAGCCAGGAGCTGGGCAAACCTGGGCTGCCCAGCTCAGGATGTGGGATTGGGCCCTAGAATGGGTCGGGGCTGGGTACGATATGCTCCCTAAGTGTCCTTCCATGTGGCCTGGTGCAACCACTTGTGGACATTGCCTTTGGACATGAGAGCAGTGAGAGCAGCTGGTGTCCCCCTGAGCCTCCTGCTCCTCACTGGGTGCTGGTGACGTGGGGCTGTTCCCTGCCCACAGCAGGTACCTTGCTGTGCGGGTCTGCTGGCACGGGCTTGTTGGGCACCAGCTGTCCCAGGGCCTGACAGGCAATGTATGACCGTGTCCCGTGGGATAGGGGACCTGAGGACACTGACACCAAAGGCAAGATGTCCTCCTGCTACCCCTCAGCCCAGCGTCCCCCTCCTTGGGTTTGTCTAGGGGAGAACAAGGTCAATCCAGCCCGGCCCAGCTCAGCCTGTCTGCAAAAACAGCACTTTGCCCTGTGCCCTCCCTGCCGCTCCCTGGGGTCCCGTGGGCAGCTGCCCCATGGGACCTGGGGGCCCCAGGGTGCCCTGGCTCCCAGGGACGGGCTGGAGGTCCTCCCTCACTGGTGGGGGCAGGGATGGCCCCAGGGAGGCTGGGGGCACTGAGAGGCCCCCGGGCAGGGCTGGGAGATAGTCCCTGAATGTTATCAGCCCATTGTCTCACCTGTGGTGGAGCTGGCGGGACAGGGCAGGGCCATAAAGGGCCCCACCGCCCTGGACGCAGTCAGCTTTTGAGGAGGGAGCTGGGATGGGCAGCATGGGTCAGCTGCTCTCCCCTGGAACCTGCCTTCTCTTCTGCCTCCTCTCCCAGCTTGCTGCTGCAGCCTCAGGTGACAGGGGACATGCGGGGTGGAGTGGGTAGGAGCCCTTGGTGGGGGCACTGGGGCTGGTGCCACTTCCCTGGGGATCTCCAGGGACCCTATCAGCTCCTCATGGGATACCAGCAAAGGCAAATGTTCCCAGGCACCTCAGGGTGTTTTGAGACCCCAGCCTTTCAATGGATTTGTCTCAGACCTCACCAAAGAAAGCCAGATTCCCTGAGCCCTGCTGCCCCCTTGGACCCTGGCAGTGGCTTTGGATCAAGCCAGCCATGGTTGCCCAGACATGGCGCACTCACCACAGGGGGGTGATGCTTGGGCACCTCATCCCCTCTGCCGAGAGCCACGATGAACTTCCCTGCCAAACTGTGCCCCAGTTTCCCCCTCTGCAGATGGGCTCTGGGCGATGCTGGGATTGCCAAAGACCAGGCTGATCCCCAGAGGGCTCCTGGTGCCTCCAAGGCCCCTATGGAGGGGGTTTAGATCAGCTAATTTCACCTTGGGTGGAGATGCCACCCTGATTCTCAGGGGATTGTGCCTGGGGACCCTTAGGGTGCCTTCTGCCCCCCCA
>VZZY01006320.1:481471-513229 GCA_013400335.1 Eurystomus gularis | reverse complement strand
ACCCTCAGCTCTGCTCTCACTTCCAGACACTGAGAAGACCCCAGGCTACTGGAACAAAGGGGCCAGGAGGAGGCTGGAGTTGGCCCTGGCATTGCAGCCAGCAGCACAACGGGCCAAAAACATCATCCTCTTTTTGGGTGATGGTGAGTCCCAGCCAGGCCCCAGGGCTCCATGGCTCTACGGCAGCCAGGGGACATGGCTGGTGAGAAGATGGGGCTGGTGCAGCTCCCCTCCTCCCCAGCTGGCCCTGGGCAATGCCTGGAAAGGGCCAAACTGTCCCTGGTCCCATCTCCTTGCCACCCCACAGCTCTGCTATGCCCACAGGCATGGGGCTGTCTACCATGTCGGCGGCTCGGATCTACAAAGGGCAGCTGGCCGGCGGCTTGGGTGAGGAGAGTGTTTTGGCCATGGAGACCTTTCCCCATGTGGCCCTGGCCAAGGTGAGTGGGGCAGTGCTGGGGGGAGGCTTTTCTGCCCCTGCCTGAAATCCCACTGGTCCCTGCTTGCTTCCAGACCTACACCATCGACCGGCAGGTGCCCGACAGTGCCGGCACGGGCACAGCCTACCTCTGTGGGGTGAAGGCCAATGCCAAGACACTGGGGCTAAGTGGGGCAGCGGTCTATGGTAAATGCCGCACTGCCTTTGGCAACGAGGTGGACTCCATCCTACACCGGGCCAAGCTGGCAGGTATGGGGCAGTGGGCAGCCCTGTCGCAGAGCCTGGCATGGTATGGCCACCCCATGCCGTGCAGGGCTGGACAGGCTCCCTGTAAACCCTTGCCCGCACTGCAGGCAAGGCAGTGGGCATCGTGACGACCACGCGGGTGCAGCATGCGTCTCCTGGGGCAGCCTATGCCCACTCAGCCAGCCGGAGCTGGTATGCTGATGCCAACATGCCCAAGGAGGCCTTGCGGGATGGCTGCAAGGACATTGCCTACCAGCTGGTGCACAACACCGACATCAACGTGAGCTGGGGAGCGGGCGTGGGAGGGAGGGGACACGGGCAACATTGGGAGGATCTGCTGAGCTCCCTGGCAGGTGATCCTGGGCGGCGGGCGGGTGTACATGACTCCCAAGCGGACCCCAGACCCTGAGTACCCGGAGGACTCGGCTCAGAATGGCACCAGGAAGGACGGCCTTGACTTGATTGCCAAGTGGCTGAGTGCCAAGCAGGTACTGCGCCGGGAAGAAGGGGACGTGATGCTGGGCATGGGGCACGTGCCATTGGCATCAGCTCTGTTCTCACTGGCAGGGCGCCCGCTACGTCTGGGACAAGAAGGGCCTGGATGCGGTTGCGGATGACTCCGTGAGCCACCTGATGGGTAAGAGCATCACTGCCTGCACCACCAGCAACACCTCCTCCTCCTCCTCCTCCTCCTCCTCATTACACCCGGGGTGCTGGTTGGGGCATGAAGCAGCCCCAGGACAGACACTCCCTGCTCTGCTCCCCCAGGCCTCTTCGAGCCCAAGGACATGAAGTACGAGCTGAACCGCAACACTTCCACAGACCCCTCCATTGTGGAGATGACTGAAAAGGCCATTCGCATCCTACGCAGGAACCCCAACGGTTTCTTCCTCTTCGTGGAAGATGAGTAGCCCCAGGCGGGCAGCATGGCTGGGGCTGGGGTGGGATGCAAGTTCTGGGAGCAGGTGAGCATCCCAGGGCACCAGGGAGAAGGTAACAGCTGCGTTCCCTGTGCAAGTGGCAGAATCGACCATGGCCACCACAGCGGCCGGGCCAAGCAGGCACTGATGGAGGCTGTCATGCTGGACCGGGCAGTGGCACGGGCAGGCGAGCTCACGTCCCCCTCTGACACCTTGACCGTGGTGACAGCCGATCACTCCCATGTCTTCACCTTTGGGGGCAACACACTGCGTGGCTCCTCCATCTTTGGTGGGTCTCAGGAAGGGGCAGCGAGCATCCCTGTTCCCACCTCCCCTTTTTGCTCCCACTGGAGGCTGAGCTGGCCAAGGCAGGGAGCTGGGGAGAGGTACCTGGCTGGGACCGGAGGTGCCAATGTCTTTCTTTGTGCCAGGGCTGGCCCCCAAGAAAGCCAAGGACAAGCGAGCCTACACCAGCATCCTCTATGGCAATGGTCCTGGCTACAGCATCCGCGATGGGAGCCGCCCGGCCGCCAGCCTCCCCGCCACAGGTAGGAGTCTGCTGGGGATGGGGTGGGTGGCTGGGGCAGCATCCCATGGGCACGGCCACGGCTGCACGGGGCCCCGGTGCCGCCACATGGCTCAGGAGTCACCTGGGCAGGAATCTCCCCAGTGCCGGGGTGATGGGAGCTGTACCCCCATCCCTGCGGCAGGTAGGGGAGCCTGCCGCCCCCAGCTCCATTTCTCCTGTCCCTCTTGCAGAGGACAAGGACTACAGGCAGCAGGCAGCCGTACCCCTGGAGACGGAGACCCACAGTGGGGAGGACGTGGTGGTGCTGGCCCAGGGCCCCATGGCCCACCTCTTCCACGGGGTGCAGGAGCAGCACTATATCGCCCACGCCATGGCCTACGCTGCCTGCCTCGAGCCCTACGCCGCTGAGCCCGGGTGCAGGGCAGCCCGCAGAGCTTCCCATGGCACCCAGTGCTCCCCGCAGCCCCTGCTCGCCCTCCTGGCCCTCTGCATGGCTGCCCACGTGGTGGGGGGCTGAGAGCCCCCGCAGAGCCCCACTTCAGCCTGGGCTGCCTGGTTTCCCCCCAGCCACCTCACTGAGCGTCTTGGCAGTTGGGTCCCTACTGTGACCAGGATCAAAGCCACAATAAAGGCAATAAAACACAGGTTCATTGTTTCCATCTCCTGTGGGGTGGTTTGCAGCAGCGGGTGCCTCCTAAGATGCTGCCCTGTGCCTCAGTTTCCTCAGCAGGTTGCAGCTCCTGGTTCCCCCCCGGGACCAGCACTGGAGGCACTGGGGTGAACGAGGTAGTGAAATGGGGGTGAGGAGAGGCCATGTGTCCCCACAGCTTTTCCAGGCTGGGGCGCAGTACACAAGCGTTGCTACCTTCCCAGCAAGGACTGCGCAAGGAGCAGTTTTAGTCCACATCCGTGGATTTACTACTCAAGAAAAGTGCTGGGCAGGGAGCAGGGCTACTCAGTGCACAAGTGCCCCAGGTGTTCCCAGTACCCCTGGTGCCCCAAGTCCAATGGCCAGCGCTGCCTGTGGCACCCTGGGCCAGAGCATCCACCCCTGTCTGGCACTGCAGCACGGTAGCCAGGGCAGGCAGTGATGCCTGCCAGGCACTGCCCATCCCCCAACATCAGTAAGGTAGAGTGCAAAGGAAGTGCCAGCAGCCCAGCCCCATGGCCTTTGTGCTGGCTGGGCAGCAGGACACCAGGCTATTGGAGACGTGACGAACCTCTACGCACCCTACAAGGGCTGATCCTGGTCCAAAGTCCTTCCCCAGATCTGCTAGAGCTGCAGACAGTGCCAGTGGTGTTGGGCTACCGGATCTCACCATGCAGCTCCTGGCATCCCTCACCCTCTGCCTGAGCCTCTGGGCAAGGCTCAGCACCACTGTCATCCCAGGTGGGCACAAGGATGGGGATGGGGTGGCAGTGGGTGCCCAAGAAGTGAGGCATCTGGAAGGGCACCAACCTGGCTGGCCACTGGGAGGGTTTGGGGAGGGGAGCAGGAGCTGCCCAGTTCTGCAAGGGTTAATGGGTGTTACCCCTGCTTTTCTGGGGTCCTTGAGCCAGTTTTCCCTTCTTGGATTGTGTTCCTGCTTGTTTTTGGGCTGAGGGGGTCTGGGGTAAGTACCTGTAACCTCCACTGCTCCCTGGCATGGATTTGACTCAATCCCACCTGCCAGATAGCTGCCCATCATGTCCCTTTTTGCTGTCCCCCACCTTCCCTGCCTCAGGACCCCTGGGACAGGCAGTGGGTGCAAACCAACATGATCTTCCACTACCCCAAACAGCACCCTGACCCTCTCAGTCCATGTTAGAGGACAACCCAGCATGGGGATACCCAGGGAGTGAGTACCCCTGGGCTGTGGGTGCCCCAGGGGTGCAGGTGCTGCTGAGCTGGGACTGATGGGTGCTTCCTTGTCCCAGAGGAGGAAGAGGATCCGTCCTTTTGGAACAAGCAGGCAGCTGCAGCCATTGAGGCCTCCTTCAAAATCCAGCCCAGGATAAGCCAAGCCAAAAACCTCATCCTTTTCCTTGGGGATGGTGAGTCCTGCTGGCATGGCCAGTGCCCTGTGGAGCAGGATGCAGGAGGGCACCCAGACGCTGACTGGGGCCCTCTCTCCTCACCCAGGATTTGGGATCCCCACCATCACAGCCACCCGTATCCTAAAGGGACAGGAGCAAGGGAAGCTGGGCCCTGAGACCCCCCTCGCCCTGGATGCTTTTCCCTATGTGGCTCTCTCCAAGGTAATTCCCTGCCATACTGGGCATGGAGCCAGCGTGATGCCCATGGGGCTGCTGGCACAGAAGTACCTCAGGGATGCATGGATGTGGTGCGCGGGGTCCTCGGGTGAGCCAACGAGTGTGACAAGGGACGGTGGGGGAGGGACCCCTCTGGGTGCCTCTGCCAACCACCCCCTGCCCTGAGCCCAGCATGTGTCCTCTGCAGACATACAACGTGGACCGGCAGGTCCCTGACAGCGCGGGGACAGCCACAGCCTACCTCTGTGGGGTGAAGGGCAATTACCAGACGGTGGGAGTGAGCGCGGCTGCCCGCCACTCACAGTGCAACACCACGGCAGGCAACGAGGTGGTCTCGGTGCTGGAGCGAGCCCGCAAAGCCGGTAACAGGGGGCACAGGGCTGGGAAACAAGGGGTGTCTTGGTGGGGGGCTGCCCCACCATGAGCAACCCAGGGCTTGATGATGGGGGCCCTTTGTGGGGCCTGATGAGTGGGGGAATGGCAGGGAAGGCAGTGGGCATCGTGACAACGACGCGGGTGCAGCACGCATCGCCCGCGGGGACCTACGCCCACGTGGTGAACCGCAACTGGTACGCGGATGCCAGCATGCCCACAGATGCCCGCGAACAGGGCTGCAAGGACATCGCCTGGCAGCTGGTCCACAACGTCGACATCAATGTGAGCAGGTGCATGGGAGGGGGGGAGCAGGGACCCCAGGCACCCCCGCTAACACCACACCCATCTTGTCCCTTCCAGGTGATCCTGGGGGGTGGTCGGAAATACATGACCCCTGTGGGGACACTGGACCCTGAGTATCCTACCTATACAACGGAGAACGGAATGCGGGAAGATGGGAATAACCTCATCGACATGTGGCTGGAGTCGCGGCCGGTGGGTGATTCCAGGGGGACAGTTCTCTGCCCACTGCCTCCACGCACGGGGCCAGGCACCCACTAACCCTCTGTGGGATTTGCCCGCAGGGTGCCCGCTACGTCTGGAACAGGACAGAGATGCTGGCCGCTGCTGCTGACCCCAGCGTGAATTATTTGATGGGTAACAAATGTCCCATGTGCTGGGACCCAACAGCCACCAGGACACATGCAGACACTGAGGCTGTCCCCAACACATCCCCTCTCAGGTCTCTTTGAACCTGCGGACATGAAGTACAACCTGGTGCGTAACACCAGCCTGGACCCATCGCTCACCGAGATGACGGAGGCAGCCATCACCATCCTAAGCAGGAACCCAAATGGCTTCTATCTCTTTGTGGAAGATAAGTCAGGGCTGGTGCCACTGGGGTGGGCAAGAGGGCAGTTCTACATCCAGGGGTGGGGGTAAGAGTTGGGGTTGCTGCCATCGGTCCCCAGCCCACCGTGGGCACCCATCTGCAGGTGGCAGGATTGACCACGGCCACCACGATGGCAAAGCCCATAAGGCGCTGACGGAGGCAGTGGAGTTCGACTGGGCCATTGAGAAGGCAGGCACCTTGACAGACGAGGCACAGACCCTCACTGTTGTCACTGCTGACCACTCACACGTCTTCTCCTTTGGTGGCTATACCCTGCGTGGCTCCTCCATCTTTGGTAGGGCTCTGCCCAGCTGCTGAGAATGGGCCATGGCCCTGTGCTGGGTGCTGCTGGCTCCGGGACACCCTGGCTGTGGCTGGAGGGGTGATGCAGGAATTTCTTGGCTGATCCCCACCTCCTTTCTGCTCTCCCCAGGTCTGGCCCCCAGCAAAGCCGCTGACAAGATGAACTACACATCCATCCTCTATGGGAATGGGCCGGGATACCCGGGCACCAACCGGACCGACATGGACAATGACACAGCCAGTGAGGACACAGAGACCGTGGCCAGGTGGGCGGGGGCTGGGGGCCACCACTGCTCCCCTCACCCTCTTCCCCCTCCTTCCCAGATCAGTACAACTACAAGCAGCAGGCAGCTGTGCCCCTTGACTCAGAGACCCACGGCGGTGAGGACGTGGCCATCCTGGCCAAGGGCCCCATGGCCCACCTCTTCCACGGAGTGCAGGAGCAGACCTATGTGGCCCATGTCATGGCCTATGCCGCCTGCCTCGAGCCCTACACCACCTGCCGCCAGCGGGACTCTGCCCCTGGCACCCGTGCCACCCCCTTGGCCCTGCTCCTTCCTACTCTCCTCCTCCCCCTCTTCCACTGATCCCACAGCCCCAGGAGACTCCATGGGCACTGCCTGATCCACATCCCCCTTGCCTCCATGGATGTGGCACCTGCAAGTGGATGGTGCTTTTTTGGAGCATCCGTGGTCTGGGGCACCAAATCCTGGGCACGGGGCGGGGGAGCCTATGGCACCTGCACGAGGTGTTCGGTGTTTAATAAACATGAGGTGTGATGCTGGTGGGACAGGCGTGTTAGTGGTGTGTGAGTGCCCGTGCCATGCAGGCAGGGCCAGGGGTGCTGCCCGCTGCTGCCCATCCCCAGGCCTTGGCCCCTTCCACCCGCTGGGCATGTCCAGTGCTTTATTGACCAGAAACAGCAGTGAAAAATACAGTGGGTGTCCCCCTGCTCCCAGAGCAGGCTGGCATCATCCAGCCCCAAGCTCTGCCGGCTTGTGCCCACCTGCTGGCACGGCTGATGTGGGGACAGGATGGGGCTGGCATGGGCATGGCATGGGGGAGGGCACTGGGCAGTGGGACCCTTTTGGTGTGGGGCAGCCCCACAGTGTCTCTGGTTCACGCTCCCTGCCTTGACCAGTGCTGAGCTGGAGACGGTAGGGCTGGGTAAAGGATTTGGGGTAGGTGGATAGAAGAGGGGGCACATGAGTGCTTGGGGGGTGCCCTGTATTGCCTAGTTCTGCCATGGGGACTCAGGATCCCCCCATTTTGTAGGGCAGGGGATAGGAAGGGGATGGACAGGGGGAAGCTGCCTCTGGGCTCATGACCACTCCAAGTGTCTCCCCGCTGCCTCCACTCCTCTAACAGGTGCCTGTCTTTGGGGGGGGACACCCCTATGTCACCCAGGGGTGCCCCCTTTGCCTGGAGAGTAGGAGGGGGAGATGGGTGGGGAGGGCAAGTGGGCACTGGGTGGTACACGGGCAGGTATGGGGATGGGGGCTGCCAGCCTGCTGCGGGGGGAAGCAGCCTCACCACACTGAGCACTTGTGCGCCGGGTTCATGGGTGAGTTCTTGGGGCAGTGGAAAACCCGTCCAAACTCCTCAAACTGTGAGACGCTGCCCAGGACCCTGGCAGGAGAAGGGGGCAACTCAGAGCTGGGCACCCCCTGTACCCCCCACCCTGCCACTGCCCTGTACCCTGCTTGGGGTACACACTCACCCCAGCAGCACCCCATCCCCTGCCCCCTGGATGCCCACCCAAAACCTGCTGGTGCCAGCACCCCAGAGGGTGCCCACCCTACTTTGCATGGCACGGCCAGCCATGGGGAAGGCTGGCACCCACTGTGCCCCTTCCATTTTGGCTGGTACCTGTAGTGCTCCGGGGCGTGCTTGTCTGTCAGCACCTGCAGGTAGATGGACTGGGACCGCCGCTTGATGCACCAGTTCTGCAGGGGAGAAAGGTTCCCATGGGTGAAGCACCCCAGATCCCAGCACCCACTGGGGCCCAAGGGGTCCTGGCACCCACCAGGGCACGACGGCCCCTCTGGCTGCTGGAAGATGAGGGCAACCATGCCCTGGTTGTGCTTATATTTGTAGGGTCTCCTGGGTGATTGTGGATGGGGTATCGATGGGTGGGGAGAGCAGAGGTGCGTTTGTTACTGTAGGATCGCCTGGAGTTGTGAGCTGCCTGGCTGTAGGGTCTCCTAGAAGTTTGGGCTTGTGTATGTTTGTTACTGTGGCATCTCTGGAGGTGACGGAGGGGACACGTGTTTGTTATTGTAGGGTCGCCAGGAGCAGCAGAGCAGTGCAGGGTGATTCTTGCAGGGCTGAGCCCCCTACCCTGGGCTCAGGACCTGCTGATGCAGCTGAGCTCAGCTCCTGGCCATGGGCACTTGGCCCCTCCAAGGCTCTCGCCTCATCCCCTGGGGCCACCAGTCCCCATACAAGCTGATCCCCCACCCCAGTACGTGCCATGTGTGGGGAGAGCAGGGGCTCACCTGGGCAAAGGCGATGAAGAAGAGCTGATCATGTGTGTATTTCAGGTGATGCAGGGGGTGCTCGGGGCCATGCTCCCGCACCCACTTCTGGTAGGCCTGGAGAACAAGGGGTGCCCTCAGCATGGCCAGGGTGTGTCCCCACCTAAACCTACCCCAGACCCCCCCACAACCAGCAAAAAAAGATCATGCCCTGGGTGGGCATGGTCTCCTGCCTACTCCTGGGGCCATATGGCATCAGCAGCTGCCCCGTGGCCCTGCCAGGGCTGTGACACCCCCAAGGGTGAGGGGACACTTACATAGTAGGCGAGTTTGAGCCCCCCCATGTCAGCAATGTTCTCCCCCAGCGTGTGTTTGCCGTTCACCTGCAGAGAGAGGGGAGATGATGGGGCGAGCAGAGATGCCCCCACCCAGCCAAACATCCCCCCCATCCCTGCCCCAGCACCAAGTCTGTGCCTCAGCTGCCCTCACACAGCGCCCTGAGGGATTTCCCAGCAGAGCTGTGATGAGTTGTCAGGTCTCAGGGCTGGGCAGGGCAGAGCCATGATCTCCAGACCAGAGACAGAGCAGCAGGGACCCCCCCATGGGGACATTGCCCCGCAGGTGAGGAGGTCTCACCCGCTGGTTGTAGACGGTGAAATTGTCATAGAGGTTAACGATACACTGCGCCTTCTTCAGGAACTTGCTATACGACCGTTCCGTCCACCAGTGCACCAGGTTCCCATGCCGGTCATACTGTCCCCCTGCCAAGGCAACCGCCACCACCAATAGTCCCACAGGAGGACCCAGGTGTCCTACCTGCCTGCCCCCAGCTCACCCACCTCCTGCCCTGGCATGAGAGGGGGGGGTTTGCTCACCCCAGTCATCGTAGCCATGGGTCAGCTCGTGCCCAATGATGGTGCCGATCCCGCCATAGTTCAGCGACCTGTTGAGAAGGAGCGAAGGTGGAGGTCACAGTGCTGGCAGGGATAGTGGTGACCCCAGGACCCAGCACCCCAGTCCCCTGCCCTGGCAACCCCTGGCTATGTCCCTTTGCCCAGCCTTGCTACCCTCCCTCATGCACCCATCACAGCCCCATCCTCTGTTCTGTCACCCCCACCCATCCCCTCCAGCTATGCCCTGCCCTGGTACCCCCCCAGCCATGCCCCTGTCCCCATGCCCCCCCAGCCATGCCCCCGCCCACACTCACTGTGGGAACTCAGGGTCGTAGAGGGTGGGCTGCAAGATGCCAGCGGGAAACACTGGGGACACAGAAGAGCATTGCAGTTGGGAGGGGCACCCCACCCTGTACCCGCCCACAGCATCACCCATCACACGACCCTGTACTGTGCCCCCCACCCCAGGCCCTCCCACACCCCCCGCCCCGGGGGAGCTGGGCCATGCCTCACCCATCTGGTTCTTGTTGGGCAGGTAGTAGGCATTCAGCGCCTGGGGATGCAGCAGCCACCTGCAAGGAGAGACAGAGGTGCCAGGCTGCAGGGGCACGGAAATGCCACCCCCTTGCACAGCTGGGGCGACAGAGGAGCATTCCTGGCCTGCCCTGTGTCCTCCTACCCTACACCCTGTAGGGTATAAGCAGGCATGGGGACAGGTGGCATTGGTGGGAACATGCTGTGCCCCCCAAGCCCCCACCCAGGGCAAGGAGATACCCACGCGGACTTGTCCACTTCCTGCCGGATCTTCTTCACCGAAAGCCTGATGCTGAAGGCGATGCTGTTGAGGATGTTCTTGAAGTAGGTCTTCTCGTCCACTTCAAACTGGGGAGGGGCATGGCCATCTCAGGAGGGATGCCAGCCCCAAATGCCACAAGAGTATGGGGAACAGGGCTGGGGTGCCCTCCTACCCCAGTGAGCCTTGGGAACAGAGGGTGTGGGGGTTGGTTTGTGGCAGTGGGCTGGATGTGGCACGAGTGTGTCCCCATGTCCCATGCTATGTGCCTGTGTGGGCAGCTGCATCTCCATAACCTCTATGGCATCCCTGGGCCATGCTGGCACCTCCAGCCCTTGCTGAGGATGGGGCTGAGCTCTGGGGTGTGCAATGTGAGGAAGGAGACATCATCCGAGACCCCAGGGACAGTATGGCACTGCCCATGTGGCTGTGGCCATGCAAGTGATAGGCACCATGAGCTATCAGGAGGTGGCTTGTTTTGGGGTGGCATCTCCCCATCCTGGTCTCCGCAGGCTGTGTCAGATGTGGGGACCACCTCCCCCCTCCATGTGCCCACACTTCCACATATCCCTGGGCCAGCTCTTGCCTCATACTCTTTGTCGATGGCCTCTGGCTTCAGCAGGAAATCAGGGTACCCAATCATCACCATCATGTACCGGAGCTGTGGGCAAAGCAAGTAGTGGGGTCAGACCTCCATTCCACGTGCCCCTGGGCCATGGTGGAGGCAAGGGCAGGGATCCATGCTGGGGGCCACTACCTTGGCCCTGGCCGCTCTCCGTGTCTCTTCATCCATCCAGTCCAACTCATCCAGGCGCTGGTCCAGGATGTATTTGATGTCCTCCACCAACTGCTGCACCTATGGTGGGTCATCATGGATGCCAGCACAGTGTCATCACTACCCACCACCCTGCCAGACAGCCCTCAGTGGGGTGCTGGGTGGTGGTAGGTACCTTGGCAAGGTGACAGGAGGAACACGGTGGCTTCATGTCCACAGGCAGTATCACCTACCTTGGCTTTGCTGGCAGAGGAGAAGTGCTCCTCAACGAAGAGGGCACCAAGGGCCATGCCGAAGTGCTTGTTGGCCTGGCTCAGGCAGATCTTGCCTGGCTCGAGCTGCTTCTCATTGCCCTCCATCTCCTTGGAGAGCTCATGGATGGCATCGCGGAAGGGGGTGGAGAGGTGCTCGCTCAGCACCACCACAATGCGCCATAGCATGTAGTTGTGAAGGATCCTGGTGTTGGGGGGCAAGATGAAGCACCCCCCTGGACACATCGCCAGGCACACGGGAAGGGTGTGGAGCATACACCAGGGTGGGGACATGGCTGCTTGGGCACTGGGCAGGCCAGGGGTGTGGCCATGGGCTGTGGGGGCACAGGGACAGGCTGGCACCGTGTCCCTCACTGCTGTGTGATGAGTCTGGTGACTTTTAGCTTGGGGGGACTTGGCAGGTGGCCAGGCATGACCAAAGATGCTGTGCGGCTCATTACAGTGCCTTCTCCCAGGAACTTTCCTGAGGTCCCCATGCCCAGCCTGGCCTCCCCAGGATGGGGGTGATGGGGGAAACCAGCCACAGCTACCCTGTGCCCACCCGCATTGTCGATCCCTGCCAGGCTGGGGAAGGTGCTGGGGGCACAGGGAGTGCCAGCTCCCCTCACCTGCTGGGCGTCACGCGGATGAGGTCAGACACCTTGTGCATGTAGTCAGTGGCCAGCAGCACCACCTCCTCCTCCTCTGAGAAGTTGTCATGGAAGATGCGGTCTAGCAAGCGCTTCCACTTGAGCTGGCAGGGCAGGCACCGTAAGGGGGACATAGGGACAGTCCTCCCACCATGCACCCCTGGAGGGAATCCCCCTCCAGAATTTCCAGCATCCCACTGCCCCATCTCACCCAGAAAAGTGCAGAGTGAATGCATCACCCTCAAGTGGACTTATATGGGGTGGGTGGCCAGTGAGGGCATGGAGCAGGATGACAGGGATAAGTATGGGACACAGGGCAGATGGGGGACGTGGGGTGCCAGGCTGGACACCAGGGGTGCTCACCGTGGGGGTGATGCGCTGCAGCTCGCCCAGGGTCACTTTGTGGTACATGCTGCTGACGTCCCTCCGCACATCATCGTACTCAGACACCGTGATCTGCACAGGTTGGACATGGCTGTCACCATCCCGCTGCCCACCTCAGGAGTGGCACAGGGACAGGGCACAGCTCTGGGGCAAGAGAGGCTATTGACCCACACCATCCCCAGCTCCCTGCCCTGGGACCCCTCTGCTGTCAGTGGAGTCCTGAGTGCTGATCATGGGGCCCCCAAGTAGTTGGGGTGTCCAAGGGAGGAGCATGGGGGACCCCCAGGGCCAAGACTGCAGTCCCCAAGAGCTAGACATGGAGTCCTTAAGGGTCTGTAGTGGCTGCACAAGAACTGGACATGGGGGTCCCAAAGGGTTAGAGTGGTTGTCCTGAGGGCTGGGACAGGGGGGTTCTCAAGATGTTGGGGCTGGGATACCCAAGGGCCAGGCATGAAGATCCCCAAGGGCTGGGAGAGGAAGTTCCCAAAAGGATTGGGATTGAGTCCCTTAGAACCAAGCATGGATGTCTCCGAAGATCTGCAACTTGGGTGCCTGAGGGCTGGGTAGTAGCACTCCAGAGCCTGGGACGGGCATCCCCCTCACATTGGCAAGGTGCTGCTCCAGCTGCAGGATCTCCTGGGCCTTCTGCTCCACGTGCTCAGCCCCCAGGAGGGTGAGCAGCCGCTCCATGAACACCCGGTATGCGGCCAGGATCTGTGCCAAGGGAAGGGATGCTCAGTGCCACCCTGCAGTGCCCTGAGGGCACCCCAGGCCCTGGCACTGCTGGCAGTGGGGTGCCCTCTGTCTGCTACCCCATGCTGGGTGCTGGTCCCTCTCCTGATGTCCCCACAGCATCCGTGTGCCCCCTTCTCTCACCTTTTCACTCTCCTCGTCCTGCCCCAGGTAGAGGGTCCGTTCAGGCAGAGTCAGCCCATCCTGGTCGATCTGGGGTGGGGGGAGAGATGGGGGCAGTGGATGAGCAGAGATGGGGGGGCTGTGCAAGGCAAGGCACCCCTCATCCCCTCAGTGTTGCAGGGTGCCCCTGGAGCTGTGGGGTGACACCATGGTGGGTCAGCCCCAGGCTTGGGCAGGTCCTGTGCCTCAGTTTCCCTCCTGCTACAGGGTGCTGGAGATGCAGCAGGCAGAATGCAATGGGCTGGGCGTGCCGGGCAGAGGGCAGGCCACTGCTCCATGGCCTGGCTGGTGCTTGGCACACAGACTGCCCCACAGCCTGCCCTACACTGGCACCACACTCTGCCCCACACATGGCCCAGCTCCTGGGCTGCAGCCCGCCTCAATGGATGAGCCCCACTGCAGGGACACCCCCTCCCTTCACACACCCCCCTGCCCTGCTGTCCTGTAGCAGCACAGCCTCTAACACACGCACATACCTGAACATGCTTTCACCTACGTGTGTAGACACACACACGTAACTCAACCCCCATGGCACACACCTATGNNNGTGTCCCACCCCACCAGCACCCCCTCCAGCCTTTCTCAACCCCTTCCTCATCACCCTCCACTTTGGTTTCACTCAAAGGAGCTACCCCATATACATCCACACAACACCTCCAAAAACGCCTCACGCACCCAGTCACACCCTGGCACCCCCCACCCAAGCCCCACCACCCAGCCTTGTCACACCCATCTCGCACCCTGCTCAGCCCGGCCACCCGCCCACCCTTTCCTGTGACACTCGCTCCCTCTAGTGTACACCAGCGCGGCCCGGCAGCGCGGCCCGCTCCTCCTGGACCCCCACTCACACTCACACACCACCACCCCCACCAGGCCCCACCATCAGGGGCAGGGCGGCTCATCCCGACCACTCTGTCCCACCAGTGCTCTCACCGTCCCCAACAGCTCATCCCCACCATGCCGACTCTTCCCCATGCCCACTATGTCCCTGCCATGCCCACCCTCATGTTCCCACCATGCCTACCACAGTGTCTCCCCCCTCGCCATTGCTGTGCCATCCACCATGGACCTCCATGCCCACCATGCCATTACTGTGCCCCCACCACACTCCCACACCTACCAAGGGTCCCTTGAGCCTTGGCCACCCAGACAAAGCTCACTCATGCCCTGGTGGCACCACAGGCTGAGAGACACAGGCTGGCAGGGGTGTGGGAGGCTGACAAGGCCATAGGAACTGCCCTGGCACCTTGGCCTGGTGCTGTAGGGCCAGCAGGCATCCCACTGCTATGTTCTAGGGCTTGGGGCCTGTCTGCAGATGGCAGCCAGGATGCCAAGGTGAGGGCCTTGGCCACTGGCACTCTGGAGACCCTGGTGCCCCACTGGGCTGTCCCCAGCACCCAGGTGGGCAACACTACCTCACTCTGTATGTCCCCCCCGCCTGCTTCCCCCCACCCACATCCTCCCTCTATCCCGGAGATGCCACCCTCACCCTTGGGCAGCCTGACACCAGGGTGTCACAATGGGGAGATGGGGGGATCCCCAGGAACAGGGGCTGTCCCCAGCCCTTCTGCAGCCAAACCCACACACCGGGCAGGCAAGGACCATCGCAACAAGGATGGTGTTGCCAGGGGGTTGTCAGCAGGACAGGTAGGTGGCTGGGGAGGGAGACAGTCCCAGGGGCAGGGTGCCCTCACCCGGATGACGTAGCGGGAGGTGTTCCTCTCATCCAGGCTGACAGTGAGGGAGAAGAGCACAGCGGCGCTGTAGACCCCCTGCGTCTTGTAGAGCAGCTCGTTGAGGTCCCCACGGCCTGGAGTTGCATCCCAGCCGCCACACTCCCCGATGACCTCTAGCATGGGCCGTGGGCCCAGACGGTCGATCTCAGCCCGGTCCAGGCACGATCGGAAAAACTCCTTGACCTTCCTCTCGGCTGACGAGGGGGCTCGGCGCCGCACAGGGCGGCTCAGCAGTGCCTGCAGCTTGGCCTCGTTCTGCTCAGCGATGGCCCCAATGGTGCCATACACCAGCTTGTCTTCAGGAATGCCATGTCTCCGGAGCCAGCCACCGCAGGCGAAGGAGTAGAAGTCCTGGCAGGGGTCGATGGTGGCATCCATGTTGGCGCTGAGGAAGCGGGACGCCCGCAGGAAGGCCTTCTTCTCCTGGCATCCCTCCAGGCAATAGCTGTCCCCTTCAGCTGCCAGGTACTTGAGGACCAACATGCATGTCAAGATGACGCAGAGCCCCGCAGCGAACACCAGCCCCGAGAGCAGGCAGACCTCCCGGCGGCTCCAGCGCGGCAGCCCCCTGCGACGTTTCTTGGTGCCAGCGCCCAGCTGGAGGGCGAAGCCGTTGGGCAGGGTGCCGCTCTGGTACCTGCTCACATACTTCACCTCCTGAAACTCATCATAGTGGGCTGTCAAGGAGTAGGTCTTCTCCATGGTGAGAGATGGGGCTTGCAGGTGTGAGGGGCTCAGGGCAGGTGGGGGGCAGGCTCGGGCACTCCACAGTTCATGCTGGAGCAGTGTCCGCCATGGGGAGGTGGTGGAGGGTGCCCGGGTGAGTCAGGAAGCTCCTGGAAAAGGTAGAGGTGGTTAAGAGGGGGTGGTTGGGAGGAGCAAGGAGCGGGGGTTACTTCTTGCCGTCATCACTGCCTGCGGTGCCGTCCTTGCCTATGTGCCCTGCTGGTGGCATTGGGACTGGCTTTGGTGTCAGGAGCTCGGTGGCAGTTCTACCCCATGGTTGTCCCCTCTGCCAGACAGGCTGGTGACAGTGAAGGGTTCTGCCTGCGTGATCCCAGGCAGGTTTGGGATCAGCTTGGCACAGCTCCATCCCACCCCCCCCACCCACCCCACGCCCACCCAGTGCACCAGCAAAAGCACCTACACCAGATGGATGTCTGGAGTGGTCCAGCAATCCCATCCTCACACTGCACCGTGAGACCCCTTCCCAGCCTGACCACCTCCCACCCCAGGGCTGCCAGTCCCTCTGGGAGGGGTTCGGAGAGGGGTGAGCAGCTTCGGGAAGAAGGGCTTTGGTGGGGGAAAGCGTTGGGTTGGGGTGTTGCGCATTGGGTTGGGCTGTGCGGCCCTGCGGCGTGTGGTGTTGCTTTGTGTTGGGTTGGGTCATGGAGTGCCGCGTTGCGTTGTGTCAAATTGTGGTGCGGCGAGTGATGTGCGCAAAGTTAATGCCAGTCTGGGGCGACCCATGGACCCCCATGGACATGTCACAGCATTTCCCTCCCCACTGCCACCACCTACCCAACCCCTCTGCTGGCTAGTGCCCAAAGGGCAGGGGTGGCTGGCAGGGGTGACATGCCGGGGAGGAGGGGTCTGCCCATGGGGAAAGGCGGGTGGGGGCATGGATGGGCGGGGGAGGGAGGGGGGCACCTTCCAAAAGAGGACCCCGAGCCTTGCTCGGTGCAGAATGGCGTCGGGATTTGCAGGTGGAGGAGGACAGGCTGGGGACAAAGAGCTGCTCGGGAGGCGGCCGGTATCCCTGCGGCGAGGAACCCCCCCAAGCCCCGCGGTCCCCGCTCCCTCCATAACTTGGGCAAAGTTGTGCCCCGGCTCCGCNNNNGTTTGCGGGGCTGGCAGCGGGCACGGCGGGGCGCGGGAGGGGCCGGAGGGGCTCTGCCCGGGATTCACGGGAGATGCTTCTCGGGCTGCTGCCCGGGATGCTCGGGGGATGCTCAGGGGAGCCCGGGGGACGCTGCCCGGGATTGACGGGAGATGCTGCCCGGGGTGCTCGGAGGATGCTGCTCAGGATACTCGGGAGATGCTGCCCGGGATACGCGGGAGGTGCTCGGGAGCTGCTCACCGGGATGATGCCTGTGGTGCTCGGGGGATGCTCGAGGGTTGCTCGAAGGATGCTCGGGCAGTGGATGATGCCCGGAATATTCGGGGGGTGCGCGCCGGCGGGCTCGGGGAGTGCTCCTCGGGCTGCTCGCGGGGCGCCTACCGAGATACTCGGGAGATGCTCAGGAGATGTTCCCGGGGTGCTGCCAGGGATGTCCGCGGCTGCTCGGGGGGTCGCTCACCGCTTGCTCACCGAGACACTCGGGGGATGCTCCGGAGATGCTCGGCGGACGCTGCCCGGGATGCTGGTGGATGCTCCCCGGGATGCTCGGAGATGCTGCCCCGGATGCTCGGGGGGTGCTCGAAGGTGCTCACCGGCTTGCTCCGGGGATGTCGACAGGCTGCCCAGGGCTGCTGGCCGGCCGGCCCCTCGCNGGGGCGGGGAGGGGGTGGTGTCTCCAGCCCGGCTCTCCCGCAGGCCAGGATCCATTAACGAGATTATTATGCAAATAGAGCAGCCCTGTGCCACCCGCCAGCCTTACCTCATCCCCGCCGGCGGGGAGGCAGGGCAGGGGGGCTCTCCGGGCCCCCCCAGCCCGGGGTGCTCACACAGGGCTGGCAGTTCCACCCTGCCTGGCATCCTCCGTCCAAGGACCCCGCTGGCATCCCGCGGCAGCCCGGCACCCACGAGGGGCACGGGTGGGCACGGCCCGTGGGCTGTACCAGGAGCATCCCGGGGGCTCGGCCACCCCTTCTCCGTGCCCGGGCCCCCTGGGGGTGGCGGCGGACCCGTCCCGTCCTGCCAGGGTGGGTGCAAGGGGAAAGGGCTGTGGGTGGGCAGGAGACGGAGCCCGGGAGGCTCCAGGTGAGAGGGTGGGCATGGGGTGGCATGGGGAGGGGGCCATGCACTCACGCACACACGGGAAGGTCCGGGAATATTAAACTGCATTGCAGATAAATCCCCAACATAAATATCGTGAGCTGCTCTGCCACGGGGGGGCCCGGCAAGGAGATTTATAGCCCAGCAATTCCCACCGCCCGCGGCAGCACCCTACACGGCCCTGCACGGCCCTCCTGCCTGCCATGCTCGGGGTGCCCTGCCACCCTCACCCCCACCCTCCCAGTGCCTGCACAGCCCTGGCTGCTCAGAGGGGGCTCTGGGGCTTCCCGAGTGCCGGGGTGGGACCCCCAAGCAGCACATACTGGGTGCTGTGCTACACGTGGCATGGGGACCCTGCTTGGCACGGGAGGGGTGGCTCAGCTGGCGTGGGACCCACTGTCTTGTCCTGTGGGCACCGTGGGCTGGCCCCAGGCACAGCCTCACTGCCTGGGGTGGCTGAGGCTGTGCTCTGCTGTGCTGGGGTGCCAGGGCGCTGGGCATGGCCCGGGCAAGGTGCCTACTGCAGCACCGAGACATGCAACATCGCACACAGAGGTGCTGGCACACATGTACACTGACGCGCACCAGTACAGACACGCGTGCTGTGCCTCCCACACACACACTCAAACACGCACTGCTGTCCAGCTCCCGCACCCCGGCACATACACACACACTTTGTGTTGCAGCAAAGCTTTCCTGGGGCACATGCCAGGGCAGAGGGGATCTGTGAATCCCACCAAAGAGACACCCCTGGCTTGGAACACCAACTAGCCAGGGACCACCAACCCTAGTGGGGTGCAAGGGCACCCAGACCCAGACTGCTTCATGGGGTGCCCAGTCCTACCACTCACCGGGGGGCTGGCTAGAGGGTGGGGGCACGGGGCCTCCCCTTACCTGTGCTTACCCAGCCCCGAGACCCGCTTGGCAGGAGCATGATGGATGCACAAGGAGTGGTGGGGCGAGGGGCTGGCATTATTAACAGCCCTGGGTATTGCTCCAACAGGGCTGTAAAAATTAAAGGCGTGTGGATATAAAATAATGGATAAATCTGAGTTGGCCACGGAGTGCTGCAGTGTCCCATAGGAGTTGGCATCTCAAGAAGCCAGGGTATGGCAGGCGCAAGATGGGAATCTGTGTGTAGATACGAGGTGTCAGGCAGTCCCTGCTCACGCTTCCAAGTGCTGACTCCCCCCAAAAATCTCCACTGAGTGAGTGCCTCTAGAGGATGTGCAGGCAGTGCCAACCTGTGGAGCTGGCACCGGAAGGCAAGATGCTGCTCCTGAAGCTGGGATGGGAGGAAAAGAGGTTGTGCCTTTACAGACAGGGCTGAGGGTGCAGAGCGTTTGCGCCAGGATGCCCACAAGCACTGCCCAGCCCATGCATCCCCAGCAGGCAGGAGCTGTGCCACGGTGCCAGTACACCCAGGCATCACCAGGCTGGTGTGACCCCGGGGTCTTGTCCATCCTGCAGCCCATAGCTCCAATCCCGAGCAGGGCCCAGGAGAGCACCCGCCTCTCCAGCCCCCCTCTGCCCACCCGTCCCGCGGGCTACCCTGCCGGCATCCTCATTTTCCCCAAGATTAGCTGCGGCGCGGGAGCCTCGGCGCACCGCCAGCAGGTGACAAATAAGATTTTTCCACTCTCCCGAGCACCCGGCATGGGTCTGTCATTGAAAATGCAAAGCAGCGCGGTGCCAACCTCTGCCGCCCACCCTCTCCTCCACCAGCCCCTCAGTGCCAAGCACCAGACCAGCTGAAGCCCCCCTAATCACTGTTGGACCCCCACTACACCCACTGCTCCCCCTTCGGCAGTGCCAGGGTGCTGGGCATGGTGCTGTCACACCCAGCGGGGCAAGTTCCCGGTGGGTTTCATAAGAGAGGTGCTAGTTTGGGGGTGTCAACCTAGGTGGGCAGCATGGCCTCGCAGTGTCCTTTGGGTGCACCCACGTGCCTGGCACTGCTGGTAAGAGTGGGAGGGGAGGGGGGGATGTATGGGGGTCCCCACCACCCTGGGTATGTGTATACCACCAGGTTCTGCCTGCCTTCATGGAGGGTGCCAGGCTCTGAGGTGGGCACACAGCAGGGTGAGGGATTGTCTTTCATGGGAAACACTTGGCCCAAGACGTGCCCTTTGGGGTGGGCATCACCCCACAATCCCCCACCCCAAGGGACCCCATCCCCAGCACCCAAGGCAGGGGAGAATGGAAGTACTCTACCCCACAGCTGGGCACATCCACTCGGCACCCACAACCCTCACCCATGTATCCAACCATCCCAAACCTTGCAGTCCCCCCCAACTCCAACCCTGGCATCCCATTACCCGCCATGCCCCCAGCTTGGAGCCAGACGCCTCCCCAGCAGCCCCCAGCCCTGCTCCCCCCACCGCAAGCCACGTCTCCCCTCCGCTATTGTCAGAGGGTTGCCTCTGCCTCTGTCTGCGAAATTAATTCGGAGGTGGAGAGGGAGAATTATGTAAAGTGTGGTTATTCTGGAGCGGCGGGGGAAGCGCGGCTGATGGCAAAGTGCCTTTTTGTGTGTTTAATATGCATTTTTTTCCAGCGGTGCATTTTCAGGCGGGTAATTTGCTGTCTTTTCAGACCCCGATCAGTATCATTTCTCCGGCAATGACAGCTTTTATTTGCACTGAAATGAATGCTGCGAAATTTCCAAGAAATAGCCGAGGCCCTGTTGGCTGCCCGCCCCTGTGGGGCCGGGGCAGGGGTGCCCAGGGGCGCCTGGCCCCTGCAGCCCCCCNGTGCCCAGGGGTGCTGGGCACACGCGTGTGCCAGTTTGCACACCCAGTTTTCACAGCTGTGTGTGCTCCCCTGGGCCCCCCTCGTTTTGAGCCCTGCGTGCACATCACACTTATGGGCGGATACACATGGACCCCAATACATGTGCACGTATAGACATCCCTTGTGCACATGCATGTACCCCCGGTGCATATACACACCCTCCCAGCACCCCACTTCTGTGCTTGCAGGCACACTCCTAGTCCATGCATATCCCCCCTTAACGCATACGCACATCCCCATACATACATGCTCCTCCTTGTATCCCCCCAGACCCCAGCACAGCACCCCCAACCCAGGGCACCCAGCTACCAGGAGGGTTTGGGGGCCCGCCACGCACCCCTCTGTCCCTCAGCACAGCCCAGCCCTTGGGGAAACTGAGGCACAGAGGGGCAGGCACAGTCAGGTGCTCTCCCCACGACCCATCGCCTCCTCAGGGCCTGGCAGCGATGGGTAGGAGCCTGGAGAAGGTGCAGGGTGTGTGTCTGTTTGTCTGCATGCTCGTATGGTGGGAGGGAGGAAGAAATCCTCTTTGTGTAGGTGTGCGCTGAGTGGGCGTCGCGCGCCAGAGCTGCGGTGCCAGCCTGCGAGGCTGCCTTTGCAACGACCGTGCACGCTGCGTGTGTGCCTGCATCCTGGTGTGCATCTGGGTGTGTGCCCGTGTCAGTTCCTGCCCACGTCCTGGTGCATGAGATGGCATGGTTTCAGGGGTGGCATGGGCACACGTGTCCACACAATGCCACGTGGCCATCGCCAACTGGGACGGTATCCCTGTGTGTGCGCAGCTGGGTGTGCTCCCAGGGGTGCTGCATGGTGCCCGTGCAATGCTGCACCCCCCTACCACACTGCGAGGGGCTGTACCCCTCAGCCTCAGGTCCCGTGCACCCCTAGCCACGGGTCCTCACCTGGCACTGGAGCTTAGGGCCTGGCACAGCCAAGGTTAACTCTGCTGGAGCCCGGCAGCGTGGTGCAGGGAAGCTTTAATTTAATGAAGTGTGAGGCTTTTTATGGGCTTTTAATTACGTGGTGATAATTAACATTATAGGCCTCCGGGTCCCGCTGGTGCCCGGCTGGCCTGTGCCAGCTCCCGCCTGTTTGTAAATAAACCCCGTGGGCCACGTGGTGCCCACCGCAGGGCACCCACCTCCCACAGCGGGTAGCAAAGCCAGCCCCAGCCCCCTGCCCACAAGACTTGGGGGACAAGGTGGGGACTTGGCCACAAATTTAGGCACAAACCACTGCAAAATGCAAGGAACAAGGGGACTTTCCCCCCCTCGGGAGCACCCAGCCACCCTCCAGCTGAGCGGCAGTGCCAGGCTTGGTGAGAGTGGGCGCAGGCAGCAGTGCCATGCTTGTGCCCCTCACTGGAGCCCAGCCTGGCCTGGAGCAGCTCCCCCATGCCAGGGCTAATAGGAAGCGATCCATCAGGCAGGGTCCGGGCATGCTGCCCACCTGCCAGGCACCCGATGGATTTATCACCCAGCACCCAGGCAATTTCCTGGCCTCCTCTAATCAATAAGGAGGGGGGCAGGGGGCAATGCCAGTTCCCCCGTGCAGGTCATGATGAGTGTGGGGAGATGACAATGGCCCACGAGACAAAGTCCCAGAGCAAGGCCAGCCCCTCCCTCTCAATCATTTCCCCACTCCCTGCCAAGAATAGGGTCTCAGACCCCATGGAGGAGTTGGGGGGGGAGACTACAGATTAAAGCATCTGGGTGCTACCTACCCAGCGGCACAGGGGATGCTGAGCAAGATCTAGGGTGACATACCCTGCAGGCATCAGGGCCAGCACCCAGCTGCTCGCCCCAACAGCCAGCCTCACACAGGGAACCGAGGCATCCAGGCTCCCCTCCCCCACCCCTTCCCATTTAATTTTTCCTAATGAAAGGCAGGGAAGATGGCGGAGAGCTGGGGCACCAAGGTCGAGGCTGCCTTTAATCAATCCCTGCTGCTGGCTGGGTGCCCGGAGGAGCCGGCAGAGGAGAGGCTGGGGGCTGCGGGAGGGGGGAAGCACAGGGAGGGTGGGTGCTGGGTGCAACCAAGGGGCTCCCAGCAGCCAACTGAGGCACCCAGTGCTTGGCACCCCCTGGGACCACAATATCCCCCACCAACCACCCCAAAGAAAAGGCACCGTGAATGCACCGTGCTGCCCGGCCAGCACCAGGGCTGTGCCCAGATCCTGCCAGGGCAGCTTTAATCCTCTGCAGAAGACACCCCCCCAGAAAACAACCCACCACTCCCCCATATCCACCTCCCCATGTGGGTCACCCACCCCTCCCTACCTGCTGGGGTAGGGACACCGGGGCTGGGGACATCCCCAGGCTTGGGCTGCTAAAGGCACTGGGCAAAGGAGGTTGTGGGGAGCCGGGGGTGCCCTAGAGCTGGGTGCTGGTGACGGCACTCACCCCGTGCACCAGCACGGTGGGGCCCAGCCCGCGGGTGAGCAGCTCCAGCTGGTGCAGGTACAGCGGGTAGAGGCTGGTGTCGGCCGGTGGCCGCGGCAGGTAGAGGAAGCGCACGGCAGGCGCAGGGCTCTGCTCCAGGACAAGTTTGTTGGCAGCACAGACGTACTCATCTGACACTTGAGTGGTGTTGGCCGGGAAGTTCACGGTCCCTTCCTCCTCTTCCTCCTCCTCCGCCCTGCAGGGTGCTGGTCCCCCAGGAGGTCCCCGCCGGGTTTGCCAGTGCAGGCGGGTGACGGCATCCCAGGGCACCAGCTGGATCTGGGCCTGGATGCGCAAGTCCTTGAGGAGCTGGCGTAGCTTCTCCTCCTGGGCATGGGGCATGGCCCCTGCCTCCACGCAGAGGAAGAGGCGCAGGCGGGCCCGGCGCCAAGCCCGTGCCATGTTGAGGACACAGGCCATCTGCAGTAGGAAGAGGCTGCAGGTGTCGGCGTAGCGGGCACTGTCTGGCCGCAGCAGGTTGACCGGCCAGACGTGGATGGTGGGTGGTGGGCTGGCAGCCCGTCGCAGCTCCCAGGCCTTGTCCAGGCTCTCCAGCTGCCGGGCCAGCAGGACATTGCGAAGCATCTTCAGCGCATCAGCCACAATGCCCACATACTCCCGGGGTGACAGCAGCTTGGGGGCGGTGGGTGCCCGCAGAGGAGGGAAGCCCAGGGGGACCTCCTCACGGGCACTGGTGAAGGCGGGGTGCTGGGCTAGACCATCCTGTGGTGCCTCGTCATCATAGAAGCCCAGCACCAGGGTGTTGGGGCGCATCCCGCCTGCAAGAGAGACCACACCAGCCTGGCTGAGCAGAGGTGGAGGGCCCCATCAGCCCTCCTGGCACTTCAGATGTCAATGAGCCTGAGCTTGGCCTTGGCATTGCTCACTCTGGTGACTCCAGACCCCTCAGCATCACAGCCCCAGATGCCTCCAAGACTCAACTTGGCTTTGGTGTTGCCCACCCAACACCTCACCAAGCTCCAACTTGGCCTTGGCACTGCCCCTACTAGGTGCTTCCAACCCCCCTGGCACTGCCCATTCAGGTGGCTTCGAGCCCCTCAACACTGCTGACAGATACATCCAAGCCCCATCCTGGCTTCAGCACCTACCAGGCTTTGGCATCCAGGTGCCTCCAAACCCCTTGGTGCTTCTCACCCTGCAGGGGCAACAGAGTGGACCCTTACCCACGCCCAGCCCGGGCGGCACTCACCAAGACCAGAGGTGAAGAGGAGCTGCCGGACGCCATGCCGCACTGAGGGCGCAAGGGTGAGGCTGACAAAGGCCTTGACATTCAGCTTGTCCACCAGGCTCAGCCACGAGTCCTGCTGGGGCTGCAGCGGGTCCGAGGGCAGTGTGTCTGGGTGAGGAGTGAGAATAGCATCAGGGGTTTGGCTACCCCATATCAGGAGCTCACCCTGGTGTCTCTGCAGAAACCCCCCTGCAAAACCTGTGCCAATCCCTGTACCCACCCCAGCGTCCATAAGACAGGGAGGGTGGAAGCAGGTGCTTCCAGCCAGAGATATGAAATTATACATAAATATATAAAAAATACCCAGGCAGCCCCATCCCCCCTCCCCAATTTCAGGCCATTAGTCACCACAGCAACGGCGGAGGGGGGAGCAGAGCCCATGCATTCGCTGGGGCGGGGATGGGGACAGCCACGGCACTTAGCAGAGCACGCGTGCACAAACCAACACACACCAGGGTGCACACAGGCCTGAAGCATGTGGACGCACAGTGGCAGGCATGAGGTGAGGATGGACATAAGGTACACACGTGTGGAAGGCTGTGTCTGAGCATGGGCCCACGCGTGTAGGCGTTGACCTGTGCAACAGGACTGCTGAATGGTGGTCCAGGGAAGCCTGGGTGGCATGTGCCACCTGTGCACACCAGTATCGACACGTGCAGGAGCCCCACGTGCACATGTAGGGATGAGCACACACACGTGCAAGCTTGCAGCACAGGAGTGCAAGCATGTGTGCACAGGAGGCGTGGGACAGACATAAGCCACCTACATCCCCCATACCAAGCTAAGCTCAAGATGCCACAAGCATGCCCAAAATGCTGGTATACTCTCACTAGCTCCAGGTGGGAGCTGCGCAGTGGCATCACCTCAAGGACTCCAGGAGCCCCTCAGCACCACACTGAGGGGCAGAGGCCACCAGCACGGGGAACAGTGCAGACCCTCACCCAAGTCCTGCAGCTCAACATGGCCCAGGACGTAGAGGCCGCTCTTCTTGAGGTCATTGACGAAGTCAATGAGGCGGGCACTGCCCCGTGGGTTCTGCACCATCAGCAGCATCTGTGGGCGCCAGAACTTGACATGGTCCTTCCGCACGTCCAGCATCAGCAGGTACTTCCGCACCTGGAGTGAGGCAGGGAGGGAAGGCAGCAGGTGAGGAACCCTCCTTCTTTCAACAAACCACCCATGGGGATGCCAGCCCCAAGGACACAGTGCCACAGGGACACCATCTTGAGGACACCAGTTCTCCACTTCATGAGGGTATAGTGGAGGAAGTGGAAGGAGAGGTGGAGGGGACAGCTCACCTGGTGAAAGATGAGGGCCTGGCTGATGTAGCCCCAGGTGCTGCTGGGGGAGAGGTAGTGGAGGGCGAGGAGAAGGAGGAGCAGGAAGCCCAGGCTTGCTGAGGCTGACACGGGGCTGATGAGGAACATCATGACACAGCAGCCTGCAATGCCCAGCAGGCATGTGTGCCAGGTGAAGTACCGGAAGGTGGGCCTGGAGCAGGGAGAAGAGGACAGTTGCTACTGCTTAGCTCCCATACTGGCTGCAGGGCAGGCAAGGCAAGGGGGTTGTGCCAAGGTGCCACACCAGCCACCCCCAGTGAACGCCCCTGTGCCAGCCCAGGGCATGTTGGGCACCCCAGGTGCCAGTGGGAGAGGGCACAGAGGGGAGGTGGTACTTCCCCCGGGCAGCACTTTGCTGCAAACAGGCATGATGGTGATTACGGGGCTGGCGCTGCCCTGGCACACCCAAGGGCCAGGTAGCATCCGGCAGCGTGTGGCAGTGCCGGCAGTTGCAGTGCCCGCTCAGCAGGGAGGCAGAGGCAGGGATGAGAGAAGCTGTTATTTTCTCTAATTGTTGTTTTTCCTGAAAGGTAATTAAAATCCTTTTCTGCTGTGCTTGATGGAGACCTCAGTGTGAGAAGGGGGGTGAACCAGATGTGGGGTGGGCAAGCAGACCATTGCCACCCACCCCAGCAGCCTGCCCTCAGGCACTGATCCTGCCCCATTCGTGCCTGGCCAAGGGAGCAGCTGGCAGGGGGGCCAAGCCCCAGCCTGGCACAGAACCTAGCTTTCCCTTGGGAAAGGGGCACTCTGGGGGACCCCTGGGCAGTGTCACCCAGCCCTGCTCAGGCATCGCCTCTGTCCCACCTTGGGGACTCTGTGCTATGGAGTCACAGAACCCTGTACCGAGGGCAGCAGGCACTGCCCAGGAGGGAGATCAGGCTCCCCCCAGTCTCAGACTGGGGCAGCCCTGCCAGGCCAGCCCCATGCCAGGGTACCCCATGCCCCAGGCTGGGGCTGCCTGCCATGCACCGCTCCTCCTTCCTGGAAGATCTCTCTGCTCCCCCCACTGAGGATCCCCCTCCTTCCCCCTTCTCCGTTAGTTTAATTAGCACTAATGGAAAGTGGGCTCCATCACTGCTTGGCAAGCTGCCCGGGGGATGCCGGGCGGACACAGGCTATAAATTACCTCCGGAAAGCCTAAGGGGAGGGGGTGTGTGGTACCCAGTGGCGCTGGATTTATCTGTACCCGCTAAGCAAAGCGGTGCTAGGGTGTGGGAACTGTGCCAAGCCAGTACCACACCAGGACCTGTCCCCTTCTCCTTCCCCAGGAATGGGGGTCTCTCTGTCCACCCCAAGGCCCAGGAGAGGGGTGCTCAGCATCTCTGCCCCGTGGAGGTGCAGCAGGCATAGGGATGGCGGGGAAACCACAGACACAGATGGATGGATGGACAGGTGCCTGCCTAGCATCTTGGTACAGCCTCCCTCCCCTGTGCCAGAAGGTACCTGAAGTTGGGGGCCGATGCCCACTCCAGTGCCAGGCAGGCCAGGTTGACGGTGGCATAAACCAGGAGGAAGAAGGTGGTCACCACTCCTGCAATGGTGTTGAGCTTCCCAGAGAAGAGCACTAGCTGCAGAGAGCATGGGGAAGAAAACAAGGTGAATGCAACCCCTGGCATGGCACGCCCGGCACGTGCTCAAGCTATCTGTGGGGCATAGAATCATAGAATGTTAGGGGCTGGAAGGGACCTCTGGAGATCATTGAGTCCAACCCCCCTGCCAAGCAGGACCACAGAATCTAGGGCAGGTTACACAGGAATGCATCCAGACGGGTCTTGAAAGTCTCCAGAGAAGGAGACTCCACAACCTCTCTGGGGAGCCCATTCCAGTGCTCTGTAACCCTCACAGTAAAGAAGTTCCTCCTCATGTTGAGGTGGAACTTCCTGTGCTCTAGCTTGCATCCATTGCCCCTTGTCCTATCGCAGGGCACAAGTGAAAAGAGGTTGCCCCTTTCTTCTTGACACCCAGCCCTCATCTATTGATACACATTAATTAGATCCCCTCTCAGTCTTCTCTTCTCCAGACTAAAAAGCCCCAGGTCTCTCAACCTTTCCTCAGAAGGCAGGTGTTCCAGTTCCTTAATCATCCTTGTAGCCCTCCACGGGACTCTCTCCAGTAGATCTCTGTCCCTCTTGAACTGGGGAGCCCAGAACTGAACGCAGTACTCCAGGTGAGGTCTCACTAGGGCAGAGTAGAGGGGGAGGAGGACCTCCCTCGATCTGCTGGACACACTCTTCTTAATGCACCCCAGGATACCATTGGCTTTCTTGGCCACAAGGGCACATTGCTGTCCCATGGATAACTTGTTGTCCACCAGGACTCCAAGGTCCTTCTCCACGGAGCTGCTCTCTAGCAGATCGCCTCCCAGTCTGTACTGGTGCATTTTGCTACTCCTTCCCAGGTGCAGGACTCTGCACTTATTCTTGTTGAACCTCATTAGGTTCCTCTTTGCCCAGCTCTCCAGTCTGTCCAAATCCTGCTGAATGGCTGCACAGCCTTCAGGTGTATCAGCCAAACCTCCCAGTTTCATATCATCAGCAAACTTGCTAAGAAGACACTCTGTCCCTTCATCAAGGTTGTTGATGAAGATGTTGAACAGGACTGGACCCAGCACTGATCCTTGGGGGACTCCACTAGTTACAGGTCTCCAGCTGGACTTGGCACCATTGATCACCACTCTTTGGGCTCTATCATGTAGCCAGTTCTTAATCCATCTCATTGTCTGTTCTTCTACCTCACACTTCCTGAGCTTGCTCACGAGGATGTTATGGGAAACTGTGTCAAACGCCTTGCTAAGGTCAAGGTAGATTACATCCACTGGTCTCCCTGCACCTACCCATTCAGTCACGACATCATAGAATGCTATCAGATTAGTCAAGCATGATTTACCCTTGGTAAATCCACGCTGACTACTCCTGATAACCTTCTTGTCTTCCATGTGCTTAGAGATGAGCCGCTCCATCCTTTTTCCAGGGATGGAGGTGAGGCTGACTGGTCTGTAGTTTGCTGGATCTGCCGGATCATGCCACAGTGGCGTGCTGGGAAAGGGTACAGGCAGCGCCACATAGGCAGGAATTCCTGCCCTATGCTGTGATTTATCCTTCATTTATGGCCTCAGGAAGGGAAGGGCACAGTTGCAGCAGGACACCGGGGGCAGGGCAGGAGGATGAGCCAGGCTCCACAATGCCCAGCCCAGGTGTCAACCCACCTTCACCTGGTGAGGCCAGGAAGGGGGCATTGCTGGCAAACTCACCTGCACCACCAGCCAGGAGAGGATCACCGCCATCACTGGGTTGCCGCTAGGAGAGGTCTTCTTGGCCAGCGCCAGCGCTCGGCCTGTGGGCAGGGGCAGAGGGGGGAGGTTGGGCTGGGGCACCCCAGCGGGCACCAACAAACTTGGCCACCAGCCAGGGGTCCTGGCCCCACCCTGGGTGCTCGGTGGGGACAAACACCAGGGCATGCAGGTGACCCAAATGGGCACATGCCAGCCCACAAAGCATCACCCCCACACCAGGAAAGGTGTTCCCTGGTGCCAGGGCTGGTCCCCAGCAGGGACAACCTGCCGGGTGGGCTCTGGCAGGTACCAGTGTGCTCTGGGCACTCACCAAAGAGATCATCCCGGGCCAGGGCGTAGAGGATGCGGGATGCCCCGATGAGGTTGCTCATGGCCGCAGAGAGGGTGGCAGCATAGATACCCACAGTGACCAGGGGTGGGAAGATACTGATGTCGCGCAAAAAGCCATAGTCTTTCTGCAAGAGGATCCTGTAGAGGAACACGGACACGCTGGCACCTGCCTTGGCTCAAGCCAGCATGCCCTGGCACCAGGTACACTCTGGCACCAATGGCCCTGGCAAGGGGACAGGTGGCTGTACCTGTTGCAGGTGGCACACATGAGGAATGCCAGGAGGTTGTAGACGAGGTAGGTGAAGAGCACAGCAGAGATGGTGCCCCGTGGGATGGAGTAGCTTGGGCGCTTCAGGTCCCCTGTGTGCAGGAGCAGACAGCATTAGTGCCCACAGGCACAGCACCTCCCTGCTTTCCTCCAGCCTTGGCTCCTGTTACAGGTGCCACCCAGCCAGGCACCCCCTGCCCATACCTGACATGTTGGAGCCTGCCATGATGCCAGTGCAACCGTTGAACATCACTGCAAAGACGGAGCTGAAGCTCATCATCTGCCCAGTGGTGTAGTCCACCCCATACCCGCCTGCAGGACACACGGGCACAGGTTGTGATAGGCTGTCCAGGGTGGCACAGCCCCATCACATACCCTCTCCTCAATGTCACCATATACAAACGCCAGGAGAATCCACCCCACATCGCCTGCTTTATGTCCACAAGCTCCCCCCACCCTCCAGCGGGCCCCTGTTGATGTGGAGGTGACAGTGCCATGGTGGGTACAGCGGGCAGAGTTGGTAGAGCCTCTCCTCACCCCCTAGGTTTTCCCGCAGGGTGGTGAGGGAGAAGCCGGTGAAGGAGCCGTTGTCTGTCTCAGAGCCGTTGAAGTAGGGCAGGTGGATGGGCACCCCGATGGGCCGTGTGGCAAAGAAGCTGATGAGGACGGTGCCTAGAACACCCGCGACAATGAGGAAGATGAGGAAGGTGGCTTTGGCGTAGATGGAGGCGCCCACGAGGCACACGACGAGGCAGAGAGCCAGCAACACAGTGCCATAGAGCAGCTCGTACCAGTAGCTCTGGGGCAGGACGTGGACACCTGTGCCTGCTTTTTGCCCTGGACAGAAACAAGGCAGGATGAGCAGGGCTCAAAGTGGGGATCACTGGGAGCCAAGAGCCACCAGTGTTGTGCCAGACCTGATGGGCACCAACTCACCAGCCAGAGGGCTGGGTGAGCCATGCTGACGCTGCCAGACATGGTGCGTGGCACACCTGGCAGGGCAGTAGGGCTGCTCAGGTAAGGGACACCCACTGTTCCCTGCCACCACACACGAGGGTACTCACCAGGCGGGATCCCAAAGCTGTCCACCACCGCCTCCACCAGCCCCAGCACATAGAGGGCACTGCCACACACGTTGGCCAGGAAAAACATGATCCCGATGCTGCCCCCAAACTCTGGGCCCAGAGCACGGCTGATCATATCTTGCTTGAGTCAAGGGAAGACATCAGCAGTCCAAATCACCATTGGATGCCTCCACCCCACCCTCCCAAGCCAGGGCAGTCCCAGCCCCAGCGTGGCACCCTGAAGCAGCTGGGTGGTCCCTCCATTTTGGCCCATGTGCCCTGCCCTGGCAGCACCCACAGCAAAAGATACAGTAAGCTCCTCCAGCATCCAATGCTCCGTTGGTGGCGATGGCACACACAGACAGCACCGTCATGCCAATGATGAAGTATGCCACCGCGAACATGACCAGGGCTTGATACAACCCAGCATGGCCCACCACGAACCCTGCCAAGGACAGGGGAGAGGCCAGCGTGCCCATTAGATGGGCACAGACCACTCCCAGGACAGGGTCCCTGGACACAGCCCCTGCCCAGAGCTCACAGTCCTCCTCCCACCCCTCGAGACATGCCACCCCCTTCCCTGCCTGGGTGGAGATATCCCCACCGAGGAGTGCTGCCACCTCCTACCCACAGCAGCACCCAGGGACAGCCCAGCCGGTGCCCTCCACCTCAGGGCATCCGCCTGCTGTGCCAGAATCAGGCCTGGGCGTGCCCTGGGCATGGGCATTTTAGAGGGGCACACCCAAAAAGCAAATAAACAAGGCAGGGGCTCTGCTGCCCGCCCAGCCCCGGGGCGCTGCGGGGGTGCCAGGGACCCTGAGCCCCACTGCCACCCTCAGCGGGCAAGGGCTGCCCCCGCGGGGTTCGTGTTGCAAAGCAGGGAGCAAAAGCAGCGCCGGGGTGTCCCTGCCAGCGGGGTGCCCCCAGCCCGGGGACAGGGCGGCTGGGGCCCTGCCCGGGATGCCCGGAGGCGAGCGGGCGCTGCGNCGGGGAGGTGAGGAGGGTGCAGGGGTACGGCCGGGCCACGGGCATCGCAAGGAGCCCCCGGGGGCGCAGGCTGGGTTTGGGGCATCCCCTGCGATCCCTGGGAGGCCAGAGGTGCCCGAGTGCCGCAAGCAGGGACGGGGCAGGGGGTGCGGGTGTGTCTGAGCGGGGTCTGCCGGGGGGAGCCGCGGCCCCCCCCGCCGTGGCACGGTTCCTCTTCCCGGC